>BDGG01000018.1:67958-158124 GCA_001949185.1 Ramazzottius varieornatus | reverse complement strand
CTGTTTGACTGATTGACAGCTGACCGTTAATTGGCCGGTCTGCCGCGCGCTCACCACCGGGGACGGATTCACGCGTACGACTGTGTGGAGGATCGTACATACTGAGGATCAGAGATCCTATCAGTTGATCTTCCCCCGTAGCGGAATGATCGAGGCTGATCTTAACTCTCTAAAACGGCCAATTTGACCCGCCTCGCGAACTAAGAACTATGGCCGTGAAAGAATCCATAAAAGAGTTGGCCAGGAGGCTAAAAGTACCACTACCACCCATCGGTAGATGAAACAGTGCTTAATACTATGCTTCGTGCCTATGATTTGTCACTTTGGTGGGCAAGGCGTTACCGCAGTGGAGAGCGTACCGAAGTTTTCGAGCGGCGGTTGGGAGGGACATACAGGCTGTTACAGCGAATCTAGTTTGTCTTCCAAAATCCAAACTTCCTATCTCGCGCATTTCTTTGCTGATATTTCAGGTGGAAAAGCTTCCCGCGGCTCATCATGGCCATGCAGGACGTCTTGAACTCGGTGAAAGGACACATCCATGGAGTGGCAGAGTTCCTAGCGCCTGTCCTGAAAGACTCCAAGTTTCGGGAGACAGGTGTCATTACGCCCGAAGAGTTTGTGGTGGCTGGCGACCATCTGGTCCATCACTGTCCGACGTGGCACTGGAGTGCCGGTGACTCGGCCAAGACCAAGCCCTACCTTCCCGCCGACAAACAGTTCCTCATCACCAAGAATGTCCCCTGCTACCGAAGATGTCGCCAGCTGGAATCGACACAGGACGAAAAGGTGATCGAGGTGGAAGGCGATACGGAAGGTGGCTGGGTGGACACGCACCCGGACGGCACAGAGGGCAACCTGACCCGCAGCATGACTTCCAAGATGGATAAAGTGACCATTAGGCAAGCTGCTACGTCGGGGAAGAAGGAGGAGGATGAGGACGAGGACGATGATGAGGAAGCGGGCGATATGGAGGACTTTGCCAGCAGTGGAATGCTGGACCAAGAGGATGCAGGTAATCAACAATCAATTTCAGTGCACATGGTGTTGTGGCACGGCCCTGTGGCAGGCCAGTTACTTTGGCACGGCCTTGTTATGGTGACGTCATTCAGTCGGCCAGCTATACACACGGGTACGAGGTTGAAAAGGCATCTTTTCAACGTTGTGTTTTTGCAGCCATTGTGGCTCCTGCGCCGATGAAGTCTAAGCTGGTGGATGAGGAGGAAGGTGTGGAGCAGACACGGACCTACGATCTGCACATCACCTACGACAAGTACTACCAGACACCGCGGCTGTGGCTGATGGGCTACAACGAGTCGCGGAAGCCGCTGTCGGTCGAGGAGATGTACGAAGACTTTAGCGCCGAGCATGTGCGCAAGACCATCACCATGGAGAGCCATCCTCACCTCAACCTCCCACCCATGGCCTCTATCCACCCCTGCCGCCACGCCGACGTCATGAAGAAGATTATCCAGACGGTGGCCGAAGGCGGTAAAGAACTAGATGTTCACAATTACTTGGTCATCTTTCTTAAGTTTGTCCAAGCTGTCATTCCAACTATCGAATATGACTACACGCGAAATTTTACCTTCTAAATCTGTACAGCCCAGACAGTCATGCTTCTTTCCAGTGCTGTTCTCCATTTTCTTTTGTAGCTGCTTCGCACAACGTCTTATGTTCGAATCATTTTATTTTATTTGACCGTGACTGCGATGGCAATAAAGTTGTCAAAGTTCGGTGAGCTGACGCTTCTTTGGTCGGCCTCTAGTCTTGACTAGCGGTAATTCCAGGTCCTCCATCGTGTCGATGGGAAGAGGCAGGCGGGGTAGACTATCCCTTGCCAGGCTGACTTCTGGCGAAGCCGAGGCCGAGCGAATTTCCCTAGTCTTCCATTCCTCCCACTTGGCACCTTCCGGCGACAGAACCTTTGGCTTCTTCTTGGTGGGTTTCCTGGACACGAGTTTGCCTGATACTTGAAAAGAGCTGTGGAAATTGATAAGGTAATAGGTTCTTACCCGTAGATTTCAAAGAACTCATGAATGGCATCGTTACAGCCCGGTAAGAGGTCGCTCTCCCAGCTATTCTCGGCACTACTGAAACCTTCCCACTTGATCAAGTAGAAGATCTTCTTTCGAGCATACTTGATGGGATTTAATGTCGCTCCCAGAATTTGCTCGACTGTCCAGGTGTTTGGCGGCTCCTGCAAACTGGCCTTGGTTTTTGTTGCAGTTTTCTTCGAGTGGCTTTTGGGAAGCGGCTTGAGGGGTGGCTGGCTGACGTCGGACAGCGGCGTGTAGGCCTTGACTGGTGTGAGCGATCGTTCTTGGCTGACAAGGCTGCGTTGTGCGGGTAGAGGGTCTTGGGGGACGGCAAAGAGGAAGTTGTCGGCTGAAGGTTGAGGTGCGCTAGGGACGGACTTGCCATTGTTGGTCCGTCGAGCCCAGTCGGCTGTGTCGCTGGACAGCGCAATGTCCACTTGGACGTCGTACTCGTAGGTGGAAAGGGGTGGAAAGAGGGCGTCGCGCATAACCTTCTCCTTCTCCATATTCCTACAAGAGATATAATGATCGTCATTATATCTTTGCTGGGTTAAGAGGTCTTTGTTGGGTTAAGTCTTCGTTGGGTTTTGTCTTTGTTGGGTTAAGAGGTTACGGACGGCTCTTGCTGGTAGCAGCATTCCTGTTGGACTTATACCAGAAGAGGTCCAGTGCTCGAGGTTCCCCATTGGCTCGCAGGTACTGATGGTACTCCAGCCGCACCTCCTTGGCAACTTGGCATTGACGGAGGTAGGTGGGAGCGGCTCGCTCACTGTCCAGCAGACACAGCAGGAAGCAGATTCCCTAAAGGACAAAAGGTTCAAATGTTCTTGTCTGTTGTAGCCCACCAAGTTTCAATGAAATTGTCGGGCCTTGGAAGAAAGCAGTGGGTGAAGAGCGTCTTACATCTTTAACTTTGTGGGAGAGGACCAAGCGTGCAGGCGCTCGTTTCTTTCCTTCAGGCCCCGCATCATTCTTCCGTCGTCGACTTTGTATCTTGCAGGGGCAACTAAGGATGCATGATATCCTGTCCTACAAAAGGCCAGACGACACTTCAGTATCAGCACATCTTGTTGGCAGACGAAACTCAAGGGACGAACGATATGGTGCACTTACGATGCGGATCAAGTTGAGGTCGGAGTAGTTGGAGGCCTGCTCGTCTTCCATGTCCACATCCCGCTTCGACTCGCACTCCTCGTCGGCTCCTTCGCCCGACCTTGGGCAGACCAAGGTAATCTCTGTTCGCGCCGGGCTGGGCGGACGAGCCGGTACGCCGAACATCTTTCTGCAAGCTCCTTACTTTGAAATCGGACAAAGTCAAATAACGACGGTATATATTTGCACAAAGAGGACAAAAGATAGTTGAAGCAAGCTTTTCTGTCCACGTGTACCAGAAGCTGACTGGTCGTGGTTTGCATGATGGCCTCCGGCTACCATACATGCACCTCAGCGGAGACCTGACCTGCGAAAATGTTCGAAAAGGCGCCACTGCGTCTCTCGCTCTCACTAGTCAAGACTGGTATCAGCCACCCTTCAGAACACCGTAATACAAAGCGGTCATTGAATAAATCCATCATTTCATCAAAATTAACACTTCCCCAAATACCTCTGTCTACCTTGTTTGCTTTTACCAAATAACCCGTACTCGCTATGCGGAGCTGAGTGCCTTTTACCAGAAATCCCGATAAATTGGGAATTCTCTACAGTCTCCTGACGAGTGCATGAAACACATACACTATTGCGCAGCCTTGTGCTTTATGAGAAAATGGGAACTTGAAGCAATATGCGTCGGGGAGATGAGTTTATTTTGAACATGGAGGTATAATCGGAACATTCACTTGGCGACTTCAAACCCCGCCGGAAGTGATTCTTCATCATAACCCTTGCCAGCACCGCTGTGCAATTATGCCCTTCGATTTTGAGCAGCTGTTTCTCTTTTCTGCGACCAACTTTCTCCATTCTCAGCAGGAAGAGACGCCGATGACATCAGCTAGCATTTAAGTTTGTTTTGTAATGGAAGATGGTTGTGAGTTGAGAGTACGAAGCGTCATAATGGTTATGCATGGCGCGGCACAAAGTGATTGTGCTCATAAGGAAGAGATGACGATACTTGCCACCCCCGCTGCCGACCTCCACTCGACAAAAAAACCAGTTTCGATGGCTTTGTGATTCACGTCAAGGCAGAAGCACTTCTTCGTTTATTTGTGATGGCGATTAAAGCGCCAGCTTAATCTCCTCCACATGGCCATAATCATCGCACATCAAAGTCGCTCAAGACAAACTTGCCAAAGTGCGCACCGTCTAAACTACAATCACAACCGGCCAGTCAGGTACTCAAGTACTTAACTGCCCGGCCCAGCATTCCCAGGAAGTAACTGCCCAAGTCCTTCCATTTTTTATTGGCTAAGCTGGATATTTGTCTGTATTCAGCGGAAGACCTCATCCTACGAGCTGCTCAGCGCCGCCCCACAATGGAGCGGAAGACGGCCAGCCACAACTGGAGCGGAGTTTACAAGCACGAGAGCGACGACAACCTGGAAGCTTATGAACGAGCCCGAGGTACAAATGATCTCCAGCGGTAAACAAATTAGCCTATGCCGATTATGATCACCTTATCCGGACCGGACCGCACCGGACCGGACTATTGATCGAGCGGATGTGATCTTATTGACTTGTCACATGGCTTGTCCTTTCAGCCCAGCAATTAACGGAGGAACAATTAAAGGTTATCTTAGATCAACATCCGGTGGTGGAAATCCGTCAAGACGGCGACAACTTTTACATGGTAAGCTCAGCGCGGCGCGCTGATCGATTTGACATTTCACACCTATATTCCAATTTGACACTACGGTAGTGCATTCGAGCGGTAAAGCGTAACGTCGGCGTGGAGTGGCCATTTCCGCTGGGTCTTTGCAGAAAACGACGCTTAATTTCCGTCCTGTGCAAGAGCTGAAGTTTACACTGGGCCACGAATGGTTTACGACCACACCTGACGGCAGGAAAATATCGGTAAGTGGTGGCCGGCATTAATCACTGGGCTGATTTAGCCAGTCATTTCGAGGGTGGGCGACAAAAAGGCCCCCAGGACCTTTCAGTCTGCCACGTAATAGTCTGCCCTGTAATGAAGGCCTGACGGTCTGGGAAGGTTGCCCACCACTCCATGGCCATCTGAACAAGACGTATCGCCGTCCGGCCTACTGTCAAGTATTCTTCTCCTTGTTATTACAGAATGTTTTCCTTGTTGATGGCAACCGGCTGATACAGCGGCAGACGGACGAGCAGGAGAACTTTATCGAGTACATTCGCGAATTCAAGAACGACAAGATGTACTTGGTGGGTTATGCATTACCTCCATACAGCCTCTCTCTTGTTCGCACTCTAAACAGCACTTCAGCGTCGTTGAGGCGGATAAAGCTGACGCGGTCGATAATCCGCCTGCCCAGGCGGGCTACACACCGATCATTGAACGTCAATAAGCTTTTCTCCGTGCAAGCAAATTCCAGTGTGGCTCTTTATGATGATTTGATTGCAGGAACTGAGACGCGGACCGGTTGTCGCTCGCAGGTGTTTCAAGAAGGTAATATTCCAGCTGGGCCACACTGATCAAATTAACGGTGCTCACTGGTTGAAGGGGGGTCGCTCATCAATTTGGCCGCCGGAATGTCAAACTTGTAGCGTGCATGAATGCTCCTTGAGACTGTGTCAGCGCCAAGAGAATGCAGGAGGCCACTGATGTCCCATTTCTTCTTGCAGGTACCTGGACTGTAATGAGCTTATAAGCAACGAGGCACATACCTGCTGGAAAGCCTTGTCGGGCCACGCCACTGCGCTTATCCCAGCCTCTCCATTGCAATCCCCTTTCCACTGACCCTTACGCTAATGTGCCACCTATCGATGGCTTCTTTTCTTTCTTCCATCTTTTACCTGCACTAAGACAGAGTTTTCCTCACAAAAGTGTTTCATATCAATACAGTACAAGTGCTGGAGCTAAGTCTGTCCGTGGTTGAAGGCTGACCGATATCTCAACCGCACAATTCAGGAAGTGTTTAATGAGAAGGCAGAAAGAAAAAAGCAAGCCGCCGGCCAAATACGGGAAACAGTTCTTATTCGGGCTTTTCTCCGGCCAAACAAACATTCTTGCTAATCTACGTAAACTGGGTTGCGTAAAAGTCCTCACCAACACGCCACTTCCGTCAACCGCAAAGGACCGGAAGAGCTCGTACGTATATGCCTGTGCTGTGGGGTAAGAGGCGAAAGGTCAAATCAAAGGCTACCATGTCGACGAGAAAGAATCGATACGACGAAAAGTCATCGGTCCTCATCACAGCTGCGCACGTCTTGTTGGCGGCTTTAATGAGACGTCACTTTGAGGAGAAACACAGCATATGATGATATAATGATGCCGCAATAAGTGACCTTCAGCGATATTATTGTAGATTTCAATCTTAGCGGAAAAGCCATTTACACCATCGCTAATCTTGGGTAGTAAAGTGCAATTGCATTGCCCCGTACGCGTCAAGCGTACAAGGAAATGACATTTGGCCCATAATGCCATCCTGAGAAGCCGTAAAGTCTAATGGTCCTTGGCATGGTAAGAGCGTTCATGCAGTCGATTTCCGGGCCTCAACCTTCTGTTGACAATACACTACCGGCCAAGTTCTCCTCAAATTTCATCGTAAAGGAGAAATCAGAGCAGTATTTGAGATAGTACTCCGAATTCCGGCTTGGACGAATGTAGGATAAAAGCTATTTTTGGTGGGGGAACAGGTGCGATTTATCCCTGACAGAATGGGCGTATGTACAAGAGAAGCACGTTCGTCTGTATACACAGTCACTATCCCTGAGCGATAGACAAACAAGGTGGAATGTGAGAAGGAGTATAAAAAGAGCGGTGGTGTGCTCTTCACAAGAAGCTGATGTCAACTTTGAAGGGATATTTCTTGATATCGGTCTCGAAGAAGGCGGGCGCGCGGTCTTGAAGGAACAGCTGGGAGTGATGGAAGACGCACGATCCGCGCTTACAGGACAGCTCGGCTATAAGGGAGAACTTGCTCCAGCCGTGTATTTCCGGAATGTAGCGGACCGTGGGGGAGGAGAAGACAGCCACACGGCTGTCCTCCATGGTGGCCGACGTGACCGAACCTCCCTCTTCCAGCTCCTCCGTGTCGGCCTTGATGAAAGCCCGAACGCACCCGTCTTCCGAAGTGTCGTACAAAAACCGAAGGCCGAACCGATCTACTCGCAGACCTGTAGGAAGAACAAACAGTGTGTCAGAAAGTTGGAACTTTTGCTATAATGTCAGAAACACTCCCCCCTACCCGACGCCAAATCTGACTACTTTGTTGGTCTGCCCGAGTAATGCATGGAAGCAATACTGTGGCCAGACGTATCCATCAAATTTGCTGTCGGGTAGTGGACTATATCTGACATGGTAAAATCATCGTAGAAAAGAAGCAGAGAGGGGGTTTTCAGGGTGGTGCTTTGCAATGGTTGATTGGTTTGATGTTGTGGGTTACTAGAACGGGCAGAGGGGCCTGGCCTTCTGAGAATCTGGCTGCCCTGAGACTCGAAGTAGATTCAAAGTGACTGAGCGTTGGCATGGAGGAAAATGGCCAGGGAGTAGGGAACGTGAGTCAATCGTGTCTGATGCTTGATCGAGCGGCAAAAACGTGATGGACGAGGATCCGTTTTTGAGTGGGTGCTCACTTGAGTCGCAGTAATGAAGTTAGCGGCTCACTCACCCGTTTCGCTGAAATCAAATTTCCACTGGATGAAGGAGGAAATGCTACCGGGATTACGGGAGAGATAGACCATCACTTTGTCCGTCTCGGCGATCTGCCGATGCTCCGTCACCAGCTCCATATTGCGCTCGGCAAAGACCAAACTGTTCCACCCTGAAATAACAACACATGACTGCCTTGTAACCAAGCAGTCTTGATGGGCCCTATCAATTCCCACTTGAAATCGATGGTAAATGTCGGCTCTTTAGCGGCCAGACCTCCTTAAATCAACAAGTCCAGCCCCCCAATAACACGTCTATTTTTGGACATGTCACGAGGGGTGGTTACCTATCCATCAACACACTAAAACCTTGTGTTCGACACCTTTTCAAAAATCAAGCTCTATTAACACAAGAGATTCAGCTTTATATCATCATTCAAACTCTGATAAACTTGACAAAAAAACCTACAAGGAGTAGTGCGATAAGTAATGGGATTTGCCAAGAAGGTGGGGAAGAAGCCTTAAACTTAACTGCCTCATCTGCCAACGCCCAACGGATGCCTTCATTGGTACAGGCGTAGAAAAGCCTTTTCTCTTACTGTGGACGAGCAAATTGTTGTGCTGGTCATCCTTACCTCTTTGTCCTTTGAAGAAGGTGGGAGCGGTGGGGCGTTTGTACTCATCGGACCTGGAGGAGTATTTGAGCTGCAGCTTGCCTTGGGCCACTTCCTCCTCCGTCAGGCGTATGACATGGTTGAGGATGTGAAAGGCGCCCGAAGTTAGGGCGGCTGCGTCCTGCGCCAGCTGCTTCTGCTTCTCGCTAACTTTGGCGAACAAGGAGGCCGTCCTCCGGTGGGAATAGTTGTCAAGATCGCGTTCCCGCTGGACACTGGGTCGTCGATCCGAATTGGATCGACCACTGTGCATGTAGCGCAGTCTGCGGCTGGCGTAGGTCATTGGCTTAGGCCCAGCCATGGCTGACTTGTCCTTCAGGGGATATTCGGGTTCTCCCTGGCAGCAGGAATCCATACCCATGTAGGAGGAAATATGTGGCGCCATTCAGGCTACACAAATAACGGACGAATGCTCGGACAAACTGTGCACTCCACCATTCTAGGCAGAAATTCCAGCGATCTACAGGTAAGAAGAGTATGTTGATGGCGCAACGAGAGCTAGGTAGAGTACTGTAGAAGAAGAAGTGGATGGTGAATATGTGCCGCGGTTTATGTAGTGGGCAAAGTGTGTATGTGTGGCACGGTGAGCAAGTGCCTGGAGGTGGTGGCATGGGAAGGATCGAGACTGGTGCAAGTGGAGGGAAGGAATCAAGGAGCCGATGATTACGGCAGGGAGAAGGAAGGAAGGTTGAAGCTAAGATGACACAGCCAATAATGACATTTTGCACCGAGCTAGACTATCATTATATCGCATTGAAGTCTCGTATATTCCAACTCTCAAATACTGCTTCACAATAAGAAAGACCAGAAGGTTCTTTGCTAGCTGCAAAACGTCTGCCGCTTTCCTTCCGCTCAGCTCCTTCGTATTCCGGATGGGGCAAATGTTGGCTTGCGGATGTGGAGGCTGATATGAGAGCAAGTAGTGTCAACAGGCGAATCATATCCGCTCTGCTATTTGTGGCCAAATGATGGCATAATTATGAGCCTGTTGTACGGCTGATCTGCTGCGTAAGAAGGGGAAGATTAGTCGACACAGTGAGGCGCTGGGCGGAACGGGGGCTTGTGAAAGAGTGAATGTGCAGTATGCTGAAAGATTAATCAAGGCCATGGAAAGTGTGTCGGTAGCGTGTCAAGACATCAACAGGGCATGCAGTGCCTGCAGTTCAAGGGCGGCAGCTGATTAGTGCCAGTTAGGCGGAGCAGCATGTGCCACCGTCCCGCCGAGGCTCCCAACTGTCGTCGTTGCATTGCCGCCCAGACGGCCAGGGACTTATGGATGGTCCCTGCGGCGCCAAGTGTATGGATTATCGTCGATATGCCTTTGACAGGGAAATGGGCGGCAACGAAAGCCCGCCGGTGATGCCTGCCTACTTCCAGCGCCCCGTAGAGCATTCGTGCTGAACGCCTACCTGGTGTCTGAGGTCGACGCCATCGCAGCCCCTTCGCAACCTTCATTTTCCACAACTCTGGCCAGATTTGAATGTTCATTCCGGACCAAAAAGCTTGATCCCGCATTCCAATAATGGAACAACTGATGGGCGATCGACTAGGTTGTCCGAGCGAGTCTTGTTGTTTTTAACGCTGGGCACCGAGGCTGTGGCCTGTGGGATAAACAGATGATCAATTAAAGGTGCAGACCATGCAATCAACTTCAATTTCACCCTCTGCTCCCATTTTCCAATACAGTGCGATTAGGTCTTTTCTAAGGAGCGCTAAGGCGGCAACTGTAAGATCTCCCATTTTGCACAAGATCCTAAGGTCGTACAGCCTGTTGAAAGCCATCCCTTCCCGATTATGCAGGAGTGCTGCGGAATACCATTTAATCAAACGTTAATACACTAATCACTTCTTGGGTTGAATAATTCTCACTTCTTGAATGCGTCACACGAGCGATTTTCACATGGTTAAGAGAGATGAATGATGGTTTGTGTATGATAGACGCTAGAGAGCGATGCTAACCTTTGCAGCTGATCGTTCGAAACGAGGAGATGGTACCTGTGAGCGACAAATTTTGGTAAATGTGGACGTCTTCCGATGTACACGGAAGTGGGATGTACATGGGCAGGTAATTACAATGAGCAGTAACTGCGGCGACCTCTGCTGTCCTCCCGCCGCTGCAGCTGGGGCGGATGATGGGAAATTTACACGTGTTTATGCTAGAGCGTAAAAGTTTCAGCGTACGACAGTTGACTGCAGAGAACAAAAACAGAGTCTAGTTAGTAAGAGCGAGTATGGCAAAAAGTGACATGCACAGTGAAGCAATGGACGTCTGTAGGGAGAAGCCAGCGTTGTAGCGTGGAATGATGGAGTAATTCATCTGGGGGCGACCGGACTGACTCCATGGCGTGCTTGGACGACGATCACACACTCCTGAAAGAAAAAGAACCCTAACTATGTGGGATGCTCTTCACCTTACTGTAAACTCTAAAACACATAAGAAGCACTAATTGGTACAGCGAGGTGATTTCGAAGCTCTGTCGCAGCACGATTATCGCACTACAGTCCACTCACTCGAAATATTTACAAAATCTTTTGTTTTAATTTAAGGTCTGTCGAACGTTCATCGCACAGCATGCAAAGCCACATGCCAAAATTACGGAATATACACGATACACGATGCTTTAACTGATGTAATCAAGCAATCAAGTCGCAAGTATTCGGCTGTAAAGGCCTTGGTGAGCAGTATCGTTAACTCTGAAGGATTTGTGTGTCTTGAAAATTACTCGGCAAATTTTGTGCGCCTTTTGTGCGCCTTTTGTGCGAGTGGACTGCACAAGCATCACTGTTTTTACACTGTCTTGTGACGACAGAGTTTACGATGATGGAACTAGAACGACTTACGAATGGCTCCGGTCAAGTTGTAGTCGGTAGCCAAGCAGAGAAATCCTTCAGCGGTACAGCGGTCGTAAAAGGTGCAAATGTTGTCAGAACGCGAAGGATAGTCGGCAGCCAAGACGACTTTGCCGTCACGCCTGGCCTGTCTCAACAAGCGTAAAACATTCTCCACCTGCTGAGGATTGCTCAGCGACAGGTCGGTGTCGTTGGCGAACCACGTACTTTCCGTGGCCAGTCCGTCGACCATGCTGCGGAACTGCGAGGAGCTGTAGAGGTCTTCGGCGTTGTTGACAATGATGACTTGGTTGCCGCCTAGTGCGCTGGCTTGGTCCCTGGTGGTTCGGATCAAGTTGATCATGTCGTCTCGTCCCTGGGGATGGTCCTCCGTGAAGTACTGGTAACTGTCAGCACCATCTAGCAACAGCCCCGAGAAGCCCAGCGGCGCCACCCGTTCGCGCATATAGCGCAGGATCATGCGTTGCCATTGCGGTCGCCAAAACATCACCCGGAAGTGGCCTAAAGTCACATCCCAAATTTTAATATGCCAGCCCGCACGCTGAAAGCTTGAATCAAATTTGTGTACTTGAATCTATACCGTAAGCTTTTGACGTGTTTTTCCTTGTTTAGATTTGTCTTTCTTCTTTTTGGAAACTGAATATTATCTTGAATAAAGTTAATTACATTACCAACATATGTTTTTCATATTGAAACGTGTCGAGAGGATTTTGGTGTAACCTGGTCGAGTTTGGTCTTCTTGATCGAGGAACTCTGGTGGACGGTCAGCCCATTGCGCTTGCCAGTATGGAAGCGAACGGTCTGCCTGGCCAATAGACAAGCGAGCCAGCACGATTTTCCCTCGAGTACGCAGGTCGGCGATCTGTTCCCGTTTCAAAGGCGAAGTGCTGGGCTCGATAATGTAGTAGGTCTGGTTACTGTTCAGAAGGCTGTTGTAGGAGATGTTGCTGGACTGGAGCATGAAACCGGGTTGAGGGTTGTTTGCCCATGACCAGGAAGTGGCCGGTGTGGCGAAGGGCGACCATGTTGCCGGCGGAAAAGGAAAATGGGCAATCTGGCGGTCGACACTGCTGTCGTTGTTGAATCCGACGGCGGCTCGGTTTTGCCAGGACGGGCTGATTGTGGAAAAGCGAAGTTGGCTTTCGACTAGGGATAAGAAGCCCAGAGCAAACAGGAAAATTGTTCTAAATAAATTTGGTAGTGTAAACCTCCATCTGGAAGAAGACTTCATTTTTCGACCAGTATAGGAAAACGTTGTCCGCGACAGAAGAAAAGAAGAAGTACCGATCGCCTTTTTGAACTGGAGGACAGTGATAAGCAGCGGTTTTTATCTTCTTTATGGCTGTTTTGATGGTGTTGGAGATAGATGTGAGTTAATATGGAAGTCATGTTTTCTACAAGGTAAGAAACGCTTGACGAACTTTTACAACGGTAGGCATGTAAGTTACGTACAAGATTGGCAGGGTTGTTTTTACTGTCAAGTTTTACCGCTTTTCTCCGTAGCGATATCATCGTCATCGAGAGTCAGCAACATGAATATATTAGCCTTTCTGATCTTCAGAGCTGGACCATGGCCAGCGGGATGACGGTCATCTGGCCGCATGCAGTTTGACCAGCTGCGCGCTTTAAGGCCTCGAATCGGACGCCACTCCTTTGCACCAAGCTACTTTGCTCTCCAGGAACAGTAGGTGAGGTGCTCAGCCATCGGTCGAGCTCCTGGCTGTAGCAGTCCTTTGAAATACCGAGTAGTTAACATCACGATGAACAAGCGTTCATAAAGGCGATTTTTCTCAACCCAGACCTAGATTAGTCGTTACAACCCAAAAACAGTTCAAAAAGTCGAAAACGTATGGGATGAGTCATTCAACCACGTTCCAACTAACTTCGTCGTGAACTACGTCGACTTTGTGAACGCATCAGGGTTAGCAACCAACCAACCAGCCACCTCCATTATTTGGGTTTCGGCAGCCCATTTTTGGGCATAACTTTTTTGGCTCCGAACCACCCTTTTTTGAAATGAAATTGTAGGCAGTATCAAGGAGCATCAATGCCACGGATAGAAATCTTAGAAAACTGTTCGCCCTTCCGGGAAGACTTTCCCGAAATTCTCGGGGTGATTACTAACTGAGACACCCCCGCATGAGGGGTTTTGCGTCCGAACAGATACAGGCTCATCCTCACGCTATATGACGTCACTCTGATGTCAAAACATTTTCACTCAAAATTTCGAGCTCTGCAGACTTTTTGAGGTAGTCACCTGACCACTGGTTAGACGGACAAATGTACTTTGGAATCGTGTTCCTCCATGTCTGTTACACTAGATTGCATCAGCCGTTTAACTTTGCCCTTGGGGTCCCAAAACTTTAGTCGATCCCTGAACAATTTGATCTGAGAAGACGCTGACATTCCTGTACGGAAACGTTAATGGCATAAGGCGCGAAGTGAGGAGACAAATCCTTCGCATCAGTTCGCTTCCACTTTTTTCTAGAGTGAAAATGATGATACGCTGTCTCCCAATAATGACCGACCCCCCTTCAAAAAATTCGCATCTTCCGATACGGTCATCCAATGTGAATGTTTTGAAATGTGTTATAATGCACACGATTTCTTCTATCCGGTCACATGACTTACGAGGGACATGATCAGCAAATCAACTGTCACGGTACATTCCGCCAGCGTCGAAAACTAGCTTTTTTGGGGCTCGCGTAGATTGGCCCACGCGTCAACTATGGTGACGTCTTTGTGGTCTATAAGTAGAACACATATCAGGCCACCATCAAAAAAAATTGTGGCAATCAGGGATTCCGTCGATGAACGGCATCCAGCGGCCCGAGAGTCGTCTTCACTGGTAATTACATCTCTAGCTTTGATTTTACCGCATATCTTCCGCCAAACGTAAGAATTGGCAAAACTGATATGTGTTCCTGATCTAATCTATAACTACGACTTTTTTGTCCATTTTTTTGTTGATCTTTTCGGCCATAAACTACTGATCCAAATCGCCCAAAATTTTGCACACAAATTTGGTAAGGATTTTTTTCTGTTTTTTCTGGTGCATTTTTTTGGCATATGAGAGCTGTTGAATATACTTCTGACCAGTTGCCTAGGATCGAAAGCTATTCTGTGGATATGACTTTTCCGGGGTTGCATGGCCGGCCAGTTTTTAGAAACAGCCCTCAGATGGCCATCGTGGAAGCTTGGACACAAGTTTAGCTCACTGGTCAAAGGTGAAACAGGTTTCGAGTTCGGAAAGGTCCACCGCATGGTACTAGTGCCAATCTTTTTCCACTCAGTGCCGCCAGCCACACTGTTTTGATTGGTTATGGGTGCCACGTAATGCACAGTCTTAACCGGGTGCACACTACTGTATGTCGACAACTGCGCGACCTGAATATTCTACAGAAATCGCAATCTCAATGGTTGTAGTGGAAAAAGGATTGGCACTACATGGTATCGACAAAATCCTCCGGCGAAACTTTAACCAAGTCATCCGGAAATGGGTTTGAGGTGGAGCCGTCTGTAGCCGGTAAAACTGTCGCGATGTAGTCACCTGGTCTCGAAAGATCGTCACGCGTTCAGTTGTAGCCTTGCTCTGTTTCACATTTGTGACAACGTATTCTTCGTAGTACTGCATGTATGTTAGTCTATCGAATAGCGGATCAAAGATACGAAAGGTCTGGACGAAGTGTTTTATGTTTTAGATGTTAAGAAAGGTAGGTCCATGTAACGCCTGTTTGTTTTGTGTCGCTGCTTCCTCATATTTTGAGTAGAGATTATTTGTCTTGCAATAAAGATTGATGATATAATCAATAGCGGATCAATCCATCAATATAGCGCAACAATTATGACGGAGTACAGTTGTACGTCACAATTGTGGAGCTTTCACTAGTGAGCCTGTCACGCATGGTTTAGAGACGGTGGTATGTCAAGTCCTGTGCACCACCTTTCGAGCTCTGCTGCCCACTGACTCGCGCAACTTCTACATGTTATTCAACGTAAAGTACGCGTTGCAAGGGTAACGAGCAATTAGAAAATCCGGTGCCATTGTTGCGTTCCCTCATAATTGTTGCGTTTTGCACTTGTTGGCCTACTAACACGAATCTATATTCCCCAGTACGCAGGCCATTCGGTCAAAATCTATTTGAAAATGTTCCCAAACCAGGCCTTTCGATACAGCAAAGATTGGGCTTTTTTCATAGACGTATGCTGAGTGGATTCAGTGTCGACGATGTCAATTCATTGTGTAAAATCCACAACCGTTGACAGTATCATCAGAGTCTATTCGTTCAAATCAATTGCCGAAATATTTTCGGTGTGCTCTGTCCCTTTCCCAAGTTCTTTACTGTCCAGTCTTCGACGGAGCAAGCTTTCGGAAGCATCCAACGAGCCAAGATCCGAACATATCCGTTGCGTAACACAGCGCAACAATGGTACCGGCTACAGTCGTCGACCGGATAACCGATTACTTAACCGGAAAAAAGCCGAGTTCGGATGACAAAAGTTTTTCCAGTTACAATGGCATCTGATATTTTCATTATACCACAGCCTGCCGGTTCCGTTAGGGGGTTTGCGGAGGCGTTTGTTCCGAAAATTCCTCGTCAAAAGAAAAAAGGTGCGGTTACGACGCAGTAGAGTTACTGCGGTGAAAGAAAAACAAAATTTCACTGTTTTCCACCGTAAAATACTGGTTTTCTCGCCGGGGTGAAAAACAGTGAAAACGCCAAGAAGCGGGGAGAAACCTTGGCAGAGGGATCCTCTCACCAACGCAATTACTCGCAACACCACCAGTGGGCTCCTGTCACCACTTCTTTATTCTTTGATTAGACTAAAAGTAATGAATTCAACTAAAATAGTGCTGAATGAACACCAGCGCAAGGGAGATGGTGTATTCTGTCAACATCGCTGCTGAAAGATGGAGTTGTTTCGGTGAGAACAAAATATAGATTTCGACCGTTATTCACCGTTAAACATCAAATTTTTCTACAGCGGTGCGAATGGTAGAAAAAGCTCACAGCACGAAGCTTTTCGGGTTCGCAAAATCGTATCGTTCGCTTTGTGAGTACACAGTATTTAATTGACCGAAGCCGTTTGGAAGAGGCTGTCCTACCAAATAGGCATGTTTCGAAATTTCGAACTGTCGAATATTGGCATTTGGCCCACGCCATTTTGATTTTTCCGAGCGCCCTGGTGATAAACAAATCTGACATGGGTTCGAAAGATGAATCTGTCCTCACAGCTCCATTTTATTTCTGGACCAATGCCGTGTGCGTGTCTACACTAAAAAGATAAAATCCAGAATATCAGAAAAACCACCCGTCAACGTAAAACTTTGCTCTACCGTGATAGGTTTTCATTGACCGCTGGTTACTAATTTCGCTTTGGAGGCAAGATCGAGTTACGAGCAAACAAAAAATTCCCAGCCCGAGAGACGAAACGTCAAATTTAGGATGCGAATAAAAATGAGGCAATGTACTCACAAAGAGTACGGTCGTGCGATAAGTGTCAACCTGTAAAATCCATACTTACGGAACCGTTCCATCATCATGCGCATCAGCAATTTTGCATAACACAACCTTCTTTCTACTGTATGCTAGAATAGACACCTTGCGTTTTGCGCGGACGGTTTTAATAAACAAAAGTTCGGCCAAACGATTGTATTTAGAAATGCTTGAAGATTTACAATTAATAGTTCGCCTCGCAATTCAGGAAACACGTGAATCCCGAAAGAAACTCTCTGACGATTACGAACTTCTCCGATTTGCCTTCAGGAATATTCTGGCTTGCAAAACGCACTGAGAAGCGTAGCCGATGCCCGGCTAGCGAAGGGCGATCACTCCGAACAATCAGTCAATCGGAACGCATCTGCGCCGGCTCTTTTTGAGTTGGAGGGCTAATTACTGCCAGTCAAACTATTATGGCCGACTTCAGTACTTTATTCCACGGCTTATCTCAAACCGCCACGAGCTCTGCAACCTCAAAGGTTTCAGTAAATGTTTTATAAACCCTGTTTTTCAGAATCGAAACGCAAGGACCTTAATCTCGTTTTCTTCGACCTGCAAAACATAACCACTCCTATCCTACCAGCTGAAACAACCAACCAATTTTTATTTAAAACAAAATTCAGGATCCACGGTACCCACTCACGGCAAGCTGCGAGCGAGCCTAAGGCGAGCGACCAGCTTGTATGTGTTCTATTTCTGAACAACGAAGACAACATCTTAGTCGACGCGTGGGCCAATCTACGCGGGCCCCAAAAAAGGCTAGTTTTCGACGCCGGCAGAATGTACCGTGACAGTTGCTTTGCTGATCGTGTTCCTCGTAAGTCACGTAACCGGATAGAAGAAATCTTGTTTATAACCCTGTTCAACAAATTCAGATTGGATAACTGTATTGGAACATACGAATTTTTGAATGGAAGGATAGGGGAGGTCGGTCATTATTGGGAGACATTGCACAAGATACAGGCGCTTCCGGTGCCTCCTGTCTCATCTTTTAACTCTCGACTTCGCGTCTCTGTGTGCCATAGGAAAACCGGAGAACCCAAAACCTTTTCCAGTGGAGTTGGCTATTGGATACCTTTCTGAACGGACTCGAAACAGTGGCTACGCCCTCTGTGTCCCTGCCGCAGCGCACTCTGGCAGCCTCGCCGCCTCCGTGCTCTGGCGGCGTCTGGCCTCTGGAACGTACAGTACGGGCTATGGTGGACGTCTGGGAACCCAAACACACTACGCGGCAGCTGGACTATTATCACTTTTCTGTTAAAATTCTAGGGTCGAAGAGCAGAAGTTTGTTGGTGACCTCGGTTGCAAACTTGTCAGAAAATCTTACCCTAGAAGCCCTCTGCGAGCAGACTTAATTGTGTTGTCGTCACGTGACCGGAGTCCGGATGCTTGGACTGGCACTGGAATGGGCGCGAAAAGTTACCTTAGGGGCCATGCTTTTCGATGATTTTGGAATTTTTGGTCTGGGAATTTGGAATTTTTGGTCCGTGATGTGCGATATCTCGCTTCAGAGACATTCTCATCCCTGGACAAGAATAGCTCATTCGAAAGAGCGTGTCGAGTAAGAGAGGACTGAAATCTTTTTTGATGTTTCAAGAAATTAATTACATTCATACCACCTTACCAGGAGGGTGGGAGGTAAATTTGTTTGAATTGAGTCTTAAAAAGAGCTGCGTAGCAGCAATGAAATTTTATCGTCTATAATGTGCAAATGCAAACTCTTTGCTCGTGCACCAGCAAAGCTAGGTACCGGCGTACAGCATGCGCTCGGCCACGTAAGCGCCGGTTGAGATAAGTGCGCTCTGGGCACCTGTCCGGCCCAAACGGAACACACTTCTTCCGTTATTTTGCTAGGTAGTTTTTATCCTCTTCGAGGCACTTACGAATAATGTAAATTTCTTCTACCTTGTGCACTCTGCTTGATTAGAGCGACGTAAAACTCTACTGTAAGCTCGCTTCTGATCATACACTGGTGTATTCGTGCTGTTTCTTCTGCTCGCAGGACCATTCGCTCGGTCCGCGGAAGCTCCGAAATTAAACGTCAATGGATTTATTGGTATCCAGTAGAACCTTAACTGGAGTTCACTGCAGTAGCTATATGCATCAATGCCTGGACTGCACGTCAGGGACAATCTGCCGCACAAGCATTTCCTGCGCAAGAAAGTCACCTTTCGGTACTTGTTAAGTGTTTGTTTTAGCTGGACTGATGATGTTGCTGTATACGTAGATACCCCGGTAAAGCAGCGGCGTGGAAATCTGAGCTCGGGGTCTGCCTGCTTTTCCGGGCTCGGGTTCGAGCTCAATGGTGCTTCATATCGAAATCATTTCTCTAAGCCTGTACTATGTTTATGACATGGGGGCCTTGTTTTATGTGGGACCCGCCTACGAGAGTTCAATGTCGGATATCCGAAGGCTATACCCCAACTTGAATGTCAGCCACAATATTTTGACAGACGCTCGCTTCTTGGAATGTGCCGACTGGATGGACAGTAGCGACGACGTCATGGCCCAATACTATTACCGCAATGAGGAGCGATGGCGCCGCGCCAATCTGACCCTCTTCCTGAACACTGTCGCAGGTATCACAAATGTCCTGCTAAATGCCATAAGTAGCTCACTGAAGCCTACAAGTCACTCTTCTGATCCCTTGTTATGCCTTTTAATTTTAGATTGCGATGGCCATGGCTCGGCCACTCTAGCGACTAACCTCCGAAAGTTTGTCATAAGGTGGCAATGGCAGTATATGAAGGCTCCATGAACTGGCACGATGAATTATGTCTATAATTGTAGCTCGACACCGGCAGCTGACATAGAAAACAAGGTCAAATGGCCTACGAGGATCGAGTGTGGTGCCGCAGGCAAACCAGCCATGGTCAGTTCCACCAAGTTGTTTGCCGCCTTGTTGCAGCACTTCAATCTGGACAACTGTAACCATTGTCTGCGACGCCTATCGCAACCCGCTGTTCGATACTATAGCGCAAATCATGCGGGGATCGTTGAGCTTCTTACTGAGGTCGAACGTCAGCTTGATCGCGGTCGATGGATTCTCGCCGCAGACTGACTACAACTCCATACTCAACGAAATCGACAAAGAGACTCGGGGTAAGAAGATCCTTCTCTTCCATGGTATCTATCGATATTACATACTACTGGTACTACAGATTATCTATTCGTAGTGATACTGTACATTGTTTTCGGCAGCACCTTACGGAAGTTCTTTGTGAGGAGCATGCTTACAGCATCTGTCCTTTCGGTTCTTCCGCATATTTTGTTTGTGGATCAATCATTTGTCCCCTTTATAGATTGCGGCGTTTTGAATTATCAAAAGTGGCCATACTCTACGACCCATAACGGAGCTTGCTTGCCTACAGGAAAGCGCAGCACGGATATGGCTATTGCGGTGGCGCTGACCATGGCTCTACTGTGCCTTGTCTTCCTGTTGGCGCTACTTAAAGTCCGACAGTCCCTACGCACGTAAGTCACAAACTTGGGTCTGACATCAGCGACAGTCTTTCCAGTGCTTTCTTCACTTTCAGCAGCGGAGAACGATGGTGGTGGGAAGTTCAACAACAAGAGTTATCAAAGATGGCAGCTGCAAGGGGGAAGCTCACAGTGCATGACCTCCGTCTCAGTGCCAGGACATCCTTCTCTCCTAACCAAACAAACACCGAAAGAGGAAGCAGGACATCACGGACCATGCGCAACAGACAATCTGACACCTTCCTGTGGCGTCCAGTAATTGTGCGATATGGCACCCTTCTTTTTTCCCTGGTGGTGATATATTAATCATGAACCTCTCTAGTCAAAGCTGCATGGCTGCTTCCGACAATCTCGTCCTTTTCGTCCTTTTTCGATACAAATGAAGTCGTCAGCGCAGAAGCAGTATACGTTGCTTTAGACAGTGGAAGACTGCAGACGAGCTAGGCTTCTTTCCTGCAAGTGAAGCCGACGTCGATCTTGTCCACTCTAACCTGGATAAGCATAAGCTTGCGCTTGACCGATCATCCCCGGCCCCAGACTTTTCCTCCTGACTGTGTGATAACCAGAAAAGGCTATAAGGTCATGCTTCTTCTGGCTGTTATGCTCATTGTCTGCCCATGCCAGCAACCAACTGATGCCGCTTCGGCCTTCTTTCTTTGCCACTTTACTGACGGGATTTACGCCAGTCTGTCCACTCTGATCTTCAAACAAATACGACAGAAAGATAGAGGAGAGTTTGCTCCACACACTGAGATAGACTGAATCGGCGGAATAAAATCCTGGAAGACACCGCAGGGAGCGGAAGTGACGTCAAAATTCAGGGCGGATAATCATTTTCTAATGCACAGTAGAGCACGTTATTGAGGGTAAAACGCTCGTTGAATCAGCTGTTTCCGGCGTGCCGGCGATTGTCCTCTATGACTCACCCAAAGCCATAATGACATACTATTAATAGTTTTTACCTGCCAAGCCAATCGACCATCCTTCGTCTAGCCAGTGGCCTGCTTAACTTGTGGACACTGGTAAAACCTTCCATTTAAGTGCCCAGCGTATCTGAATATTCCCTGAAAGCTCATGTCAAAAAAGGGTAAAAAAAGGGTCAAAATGTTCCGATGACTCGACGATGAGCCAGAGTGCCAGTTAGGAAAAACCAGCGTCGTATGTCGTCTGATTCGCGAAAAGTTACAGAGCTTTGCTAAGCGTTAACTTGATATTTCTTCAGAGATCAGCATTAAAAGGTACGGAGCCTATGACAGAGAGGCTCCGCGCGGAACGAGGTATGTACTGTAATGCTTCATGAACTTCGCGAAGCACGTCATCATAGGGGTGCAGTCAGAGGTTTTCCTGTCCCATTGGCCATGGCACCTGAGCTACAGTGAGCAGGTTGCGTTTCGTCGCATCTGAATTCTGACTGATCGCTACGTCATCCCAGCCGACTGTGTGGTGTACGGTCGATTAGTGGTACTGCCACATTACTACCTTGGTTCACCGATCAGCTGATCGTGGCCTAATAGACTGAGCGCTTGGGACCGTATCCTGCCCACTGTAGCTCGTGTGCCATGGTGTATGGGACAGGAAAACCTATGCGTGCAGTTGAACCGCGGTCCAACTTTTGCCCCTCCAACGCCTTAAGGGATGTTTCGCGCTTGTGTTTATCATATACTGCAGATACAAAAAAAGCCCGGCCTCGATGACGTATGTATCTCAGTGACAAAAGTCATTCTTTTGCATAAGGTTCGACGGACTGGTTCACCACCATTCAGCAGTTCAGCTTGGCTGCTCTCTGCCCTTCTTGCCTGAATTCGGTTCCGTCCGGCAGCGAATTTTTCCGCCAAGTTGCCGTTTGTTCAGTGGAGGAACTGTCACGGGCTTTTACAGCGCTTTTCTTTAATTCCAAAGAAATTTTCTGCAGCGATGCCGCAGGTTGACTCGAGACGTACGCGTCATGCAGACTTCCCCGGACGCACTTGACGAAACGGTAAGGGTACGAGTACAGCATGTTCAGCCTCTCCAAATGTCACTGAAGAAGGCAGAAAGCGTCAAAGGTCGATTATGGGTGAGTTCGGTCACTGCAATCATCAGAGAAGGCCAAATGCGGCCAAGATGCAGCTTCAGGTGAGTAAATCAGTAAATATATGATATAAGCAAATGCGCCTTATTTTGTTGGACGACGTTTCTGGTCATCTTCCGTTTCATCGTCGGAGTTGTTGGCTGTATGGCAGTGTGTCAGACAGAGAGATTCGTAGGAGGGCGGACTGGCCAGCTGGGAAGTACAAGGAGGGAATGTGTCCTTGGGCAGAGGCGAATATATGGCGTGCTGAGGTTCCAGCCTGATACTCTCCGCCGGTCGCACCAGCGAGTTCTGCCTGGTGCACTGTGCCGTCTGTATTCTGGTGTGGTTGGACAAGTGACTGCTGGTTCGTCGCATACTGCCAAATGACCGTCCTGTATGATGGTACATCACTTTGGCCATTTCACTGCGCACTTCCCCGTTGGCAAAGCAGAACAAGATGGAAGCCAGAAGTCCCTGCAAATACATGACATTACACAAGGGTCATTTCCATCGACATCGTAGATCTATACTGAATGTCAGACTGCAACTGATGTTTCATGATTAGAGAAAAAGATCTAGTCTGAATTTGGCTCAGTGTGCTGAAGAGGGAGGGAGAAGGAAATGCAGGGAATCAGCCAGTTCGGCAAATTGTCGGGTCGGCTTCTGAGTTACCTGGAAGGAGCTGAAAAATTGATCAGTGGCAAGCCAGATGATCTCTGCTTCCGTGCTGATGCTGAACGCCGCCACAAAGATCAAGACGAAGAAATGAATACCGTACAGGGCCAGAAGGACCAAGGTGGCTTTGGCCATTTTCCGGTACTTGATGTAATTGAGTTTCTGAGCTGAGCTTTCATCTTCCGATAGCGCCGCTCTCAGCTGAAACTGCTTCAGTAATATCCGGGCGATATTCAGAAAGAACAACAGGTTCATCTGCAATGTAAAGGCAGTTTACCAATCCTGACACCATATAACCATGGTATAAGTCCCTCCTGCATGAAGAAGCGGAATATGACAGACAATCTTCCAGTTGGCTTCTTAATCATACTAACCACAATTGTAGCAGTTATGGGTCCTCGCATAATCCAGAAGACCTGCTTGAGTTGTGCAGTTTCGTGAGTCAGCCAACACCTAAATGCACCTCAATATCATCGGCGGTCGACATGAACATCTGAGCAATGTCTCCAGCTCAGTGCAAGAAGAGGAAAATGATTAACAGCTTATGACAATTATACGCACTGTGTGTTGTAGTGAATCTGACGGACCAAAGCCCAGGTCAGGACAAAGAGGAAGGGTGGAAACCAGCCACCGACGATGTACAGCCGAATGATCCACGGCTTGGAATGATCTTTGAATATGGAGGAGATGACGTTGTTGAGGTAGAAGCCCTGAAAGGCAGAGGGAAGCAGCGCCTATGTCTTGGGTCAATACGCGACTACGGTATTATCGGTTGCAAAGGGTCATCAAGCACATGCAAACGTACCTCCACAAATATCCAAAAGTAATTGGCCATAAGTGCATAGTGCAAGACGGATGTCAGAAAGCGACAAGCAACTCCCTAAAGTCATCAAAAAGGCAAAGGTCATTACAGCCCAGCGTCAGGCCACCCAGTCTGACAGACGTCATGGTAGCGTAGGCCCGAAGGTGCAAGTGCCGTATGGCCATGGCTATGGAGACAGGACAGTACTCAGTTATCATGTGTACTCACGTTGGTGTTATAGTAGTCTGTCGAGGCCAGCAAAGAGCCGGGCTCCGTTTCAATGTCATTGCGAGCAATCATGGTTGCGATAGCGCGGAATATGTAGGAAAGAAAGAGGTTGATGTGAAGGATGTTCCGTCCATTGTGAAGTCTCCTGCAACACACAAAGCCTCTCTACTTCTGACACTGCACTTCTCACCCACCAACTGTACCCTACATTGCATGGCAATACAGCATCGGCACTCTACTTTGCTTCACATAAAAAGTTGTTGCAGAAGGTTCAATAATGAGCTGTTCAGTGTTGGTCTTAGGTCAGCTCTTTTTCACAGGTATTCTTAAAACAATAAGATTGCCTGTCAGGGAGCTCACTTGAAGGCAAGTAAGATAGCGACAGCGGCCACCAGGGAAATCAGGGAAACGGTGTAGCCGGTAACTGCCATCAGGCGGATGTGGTGCAGCGATTCTTGATGGGGAAGTGTTCTTGTTGTTGTTGTTGGGGAAAGGTTGTTGTCGACGCTGAAGACGTTGATAGGCGATGAAACGTTGTAGCATTGCGAATAGTTACTCCAATTGCGATATTCCCCAAACCTTGCACTAAAGCGCATGGCCCATGTACCGTTCTCCGTACAAAAGCGGCTGGCAAAGCCTGGAAGGTCACCAATACCTTATCTCGACTTGTACGTTTTGATTGTCCTTTAAAGCACCTAACCACATAGTGACGAGCTGTGCCTACATGGTATAACATGGCCTAGAGCCTCAATCTTTGCATTAATGAGACAAGATTAGAGCGCTGCCATCTCACTGTTTCACTGGCCTTCTACTTTGTCAATTTGGCAATATACAAAGTATAAAAAGGCAGACGCGACTGCTTTCTGTAAACGGTTGATCGTCTGTGGGCCCAAGAAAGAAATAGCAGGAGGATCATACCGTGAGGATGGAATCCTTGGACGTAATCTGGGCAGGGTATATTGACGGTAGCGTTGGGAAGCTGCAAAGCAAAGAGCAGAGCGCTTATTATGGTGCTTGGCGAGACTGCCGAAAACAGAGCGATGACACCCTAGTCTGTTATCAGCTTACAAGACAATCGATAACCTTATCTTTCTCTTTGAGTTCAATGATGGCTGCCGCCAGCGCGATGGGGGTAGCCGGTAATTTTTTTGGGCAATAATGGCCAATGTTTATCTAAGGGATGGCTGGCGCCACCATCAAGGCTACGGAGACAAAAAGAAACACATTATGTGGCTTACCGTCGGCGGCCAGCATGCCAGCAGATCCCATTCTCGAGGGCAAAAGGCCCAGTGTTGTGTCGCACTCTCTGCCGTGGTCGGAAGACCCATATTAACTAGGTTGTCCAAGTCCGTCTGGTGGCGACACTCAAACTCCTTCTCCGAGGATATCCTGATTTGTTCCGACTGGTTCTGCGGGTGACGCGACTGCCACTGCGACACCGCCATCTTCAGCCGCACTGACCGCGCTGTAAACCAAGTCCGATCATTCTATCGTTTCAATTCAATGGCCATAGACTTGCATACCTGGCGTCGATCGGCAGTGGTCAAAGAAAGGGAAACAGTTTGTCTCTTTAAAGGAACAAGTCGGTTGCCACTAGCAGATCATACAACGTCGAGCACGATGGCAATACCGCCAGGATGACAATATGATGGCAATAAAGTCGCGCTTCATCAAAATGTGATAACCATATAATGTACTGGTTGAGTGCAGTAGATCAACCTGCCAGTGTTCCACATGGGCAAGAAGGCCACTCAACTTTCATGGTTGGCGCCGGCGCTGATGGAGCAAACAGTAGCTGGGCCGCTATCAAATGTCGAGCGTGTAGTAGTCCAAAGAATGTCTTGTTTGATGTGATTAAGCAAGGCCTGTTCCGATAGGGACCTCCATGGAGGCTATCAAAGTGATTACCAGAGAGGAGTGCATGCATATGGGAACGTCTAAATAATTTATGGCGGCGTAGACTGCCGTGGGCCGGAATGCTATATCCAAGGCTGGTCTAGCCGTAAGCACAGTGTTGAGCTCGTCATGGGGGGATGCGCCAACAGCAAGGGGATGAATCTCTGCAGGGAATAGCCACTCAGCAGATGGTGCATCTTGGGAATGGCCCAGGTCGGGCAACCCTTCTGGCATTTTATACTGTACACCGACGGCCGGAAATAATTGCTGGCTTGACAATCCGAGCAGCTGCTCAGCTGATAGCTATAGGTGCAGTCCTCAACACTACTGTGCGCCATTAACTTCTAATTCTCATTTCCGCCGTCTACTCCACTACCCATACCCAGCTCAGCATCTCCGTAATGGCCCACAAGTCAATTAGGTGGCAGGCAGACCGCCATGATGGGATAAATCCCATCCCATCCCTTTAAGCGAATCCCATCCAGAAACTCTCTATTGTCTGCTGCTCTACCTTTTTACAGTGCGCATGGACATCTACTGTAGATCTGCACTGCTTCATAATAAGCGTAAGAGAGTGACAACAGGCCACACTTGCTTACTTCCATACCGTCTCTCTGCGCCGCTAACCCTTCAACATGTACACATTAGTCAAATCGTCCGATGACAGGTCCAACTTTTTCTATTTTGCTGACGCTTTGCTCTTTTTTTATGGAGCCGGCCGGGAGATTAGGTTTGATGGTAGGGAATTTTGCAAGTAAGAAAATGCCCAGCCGCTCCCTGGGTTTAGACATAGGTTGGTCAGAAATAGGGTGAAGGTTTCAGTGTTTCTTTGTAGTGCTTGCATCGGGCCGCGCCCTCAATCTTGCGAGGGGATTATGCCTGTCCCCACCTTTTTGGTCAAACTGTCCTGGCGGAACGAGAGAGGAAAGTCTCTTCTAGGATCTGAGCCAGTGAGCTGAATCCCGCGTCGATCCTGGAACAAACTACAGGGACTCGGGAGTGACGTCAGAAGTAGGGCGGTATATAAGCAGAGTAATGAACAATCAAGACTTGATTGTTCGATGGTTGATTCGGTTGCTGATTGAGCCTGTGCTTCCTGCTCATCAAGTTTTCTTTTGTTTTTCAACCTTCTCTCATTTGCTCATTCATTCCTGCGCTTCTCTGAAATGGAATCCATCAACTTGCTGAATGTTATCAAGCTGCTGGAATGGGACTACAAACTGCACTACCGTATCGACGACTTTCCAAGCGAAGCTGACAGGCAGTTCAAGGACATAGTTAAAGGTGATCTTGCTGTGCACTGGAGCTCAAAAACAAAAAAGATACTAATTTGATTCGTAATCTTTCCTAGATTTCATCGACTCGAAGATCACCCAAAGTTTTACTCCTGTGTATGCCGTTGAAGAAGACCTCCAGTATGATCTGCAGATCCGCGTCGAGTCATTTGAAGATTACGAAGCATCTGTTGTCTAGTGCAACCTGCTGAATGGCCGGAGTGAAGCTGACTTGGACGTTAAGGAACCTGATAGACTGCTTGAGCCTGTTTCCAGCGGAACTGAACCTTCTTCCCATGAGCTATACATCCCACGACTTCCTAACCCCAAGCTTCCAGTGGATCAGTTAGTCAACTTGGAGTACAAGAAACGTGCGGTTACATACTGGAGAAACGCCGTGAAGAAGAAGCGTCTCACGTTGGCCACTGTTCAGAGAAGTTTTGGTAAAGTAACCAGCATACGGCAGCTGTACGACTGGAAAAAGCAGGTAGTGGAAGGCGATTCCAGGCTGGACAAGTTGAAGGCTCTACGTTTGGATGTCGGTAAGCAGTTCTTCCCCGCTAAAAGGAAAAAGCAAGTGGTCAAGGATTTGGACTTACGTCGATGGGCTCTCACTGCGAACGAAACGGTGAACTTGGCCGGTTTCACTGCTTCCCCAGACTGGATCGAAAAACTCAAATGGTACCAACAGTTTTTTGTGCTTCGATTTCCTTCAACGAAATAAATATTTTCTAGATATTATGGGATCGTTGACCGGAAAATAACCAAGTTCGTCACCAAGAAATCCGTACAAGAAGCGCCTCACGTCAAGGAAAGTGCTGAATCCTGCGTTGCGCTTGTCAGATCAAGGATCGCAGAGTACGGGTTATACTGTCTGTGGAATGCGGATCAGTCAGGCTTTGAATATGAGATGAGACCAGGAAGAACTTTGGAAACTGCTGGAGTAAAACACGTGGAAGCGATCACCTAGTCGGAGAATTCCATGACACATAGCTACACTGTGATGATGGCGGTCTCCCCGGGCAGGCGTAAGTTTCTTCCTGTTCTTTTCCTAACGCTGAAGGAAGAGAAAGGAGTGTTTGGTCCAATCGTGTCGAGAACGATGTTCAAGGCTGATAATCTGTATGTCACTGCTTCGACATCCGGGATGATGACCAAGAAGCTCTACTTAGAGTGGTCAGAAAAAGTTCTTTTCCCTCATATGGAAGAGCGGTGCATTTTCTTGGCCGACTCGTGGAAGACCTTCACCAATCAAGATTCTGTGATTGAACTGAAACCGGAAGAGCTGGAGTACGAAATGCTGACCATCCCTCCGAAAGTTACCGGTTAACTTCAACCGCTGGATGTGTTATGCTTTAGGATGTACAAAGGCTGCTTCAAGAAGATATCCGACTTTGTCTTTTTGCACGATTTACCCGTTCAAGTGCATCATCGCGATGTGATTTTGAGATTGCACTCTTTGCTGTATCAACAGTTTCAGTCGCCCAGGTTCGAAAATTCGATAGCTGAAGCTTGGTATAAGTCGGGATATACCAACGAACGTTTCGTGTATGTTAATCCAGCCAATTTTATGTTTGATAAGCTGAAAGGCAGTTGTCTTCACGAGAACTGCAGAGACATTGTTCTTCTGGTCGCGGGTGGTGCAAGGGCCGTCTTTGCTTCCATCACTTTTATGACGCTCATCATTTCTGTACTATCTTTTTGCCGTAACAAGTTTGTTTACTGATGGGTTTCAGGGTTTGTTTGTTAGGTCTAACGTGGAACTACAAGACATCAGGTTTCTACGTCATTGGCACAAATTTCTGACGTCACTTCCGAGTCCCTGTAGTTTGTTCCAGGATCGACGCGGAATTTAGCTCACTGGCTCAGATCCTAGAAGAGACTCTCCTCTCTCGTTCCGCCAGGACAGTTTGACCAAAAAGAGGTGGGGACAGGCGTAATCCCCTCGTTGGCAACACCCATATCCGCTTCATCCTTTCATCATGACGTTTCCGGACATCTCCTGGCACAAAGCACGGAGGGCAGGTAAGCTAAGCTGGCTTCTACGGTTTAATATGGGGCAGTACCCATATCTTGTCGACAAAGGTACACGCTAGAAGGGAAAGTTTGACATAGTAAAAAGTTTGGAACAGGCGGAAAAGACGGCAAATCTACAATTCAACCGCAGAAAAATGTCAAAAAGTGCATTGGTGTGAATTGCACATGTACGTACGAACTTCCGTTCCGCTGTATGGGAGTTGCATGGTTCCACACTTTTTATTGTTCCAAACTTTCCCTTCGCGCCTTCGCAAGTCTTGGGATCGACCAACTCGGTTGTAGGGCGGTGCAAGGTTGTTTTCGGACCTTCGTGTTTTTTGAAGCTTGGTTCGGTCCCGGGCCCAGATCTTTGCGCAAAATGGTCTCGATCGAGTGGCGGAGAAGAAGAGTGGTCACTGCCGGAACTTGATGCTGTTGATGTCGACAGGCTTTGTCTGTCCATCCATCCAACCATGGCCCACCTGCTGGACAACCTTGGCCGTCACTAGTACAACTGGCTTCCTTTTCGTCTGGGCGCGACGGGTCGGACCCCTTCCACCAGTACAAGTAGGGCACTGCCAGCCATTCACTATCTTCTTTCCCACCAAGAACCATACAAGAGGCGTCAGAGCAGATTTGGAGCGGATCTGCTACTGTCGGTGCTACTGCACAAAGCTGGATACAGGTCGTTCCACCTCTTCCTTTGTTCCTTCATTTATTGTTTGCCTCGTTTATTCGTTGCAGGGGCCCTGACTTATCTCTTTGGTCAATGGTATCGCCAATGGCCGTCCATCACGTTTTGCATCCACAGCCATTTGCCAGCTGCCCACAAGGCTGATCGATGGCTGGTTGTACCTAGATCGATTTCGCGCCTTTCTCTCTAGCTGTGCTGTGATTGACTGCGTCATTGTCCCTCATTTGCAGGATAAGCTGACAGATCTTGACGATGGAAGGCAAGCGTTGGCAAGAGAAAGTTGGGGAAGAGGGCAGTAACGTTGTCCACCTGCGAGGTTGCGGCAGCTACCATTACGTCGGACTAAAGCGATCTCTGTCCCAAGACCCCCTCCTTGCCCCCAACGCCGTCGGAGGTCCCTTCCAAGTCATCTTACCCTCACGCAAGTACGACGACGATTACCCAGGAGAGCGCGTCCAATGGCTGCCCAACGGACAGACGGTGCAGCCTGTGGAAGACGCGCCAAGCATGGCCGATGTGCAGCAGAATGGGGCGCAGGACAGCACTGAAGATGCGCAGAAGAAGGAAGGCCCTCCAGTAGACCAACTATGCCCTCCTCTAGACTTCTGACCGTCGGCCTGCTCAGCACCTCCCTCCCATCTCTCTTGCATCGCTATCCAGTCGCTCTTGTCCACACCTTTAGCTCATCATTTTTCCTGCAGTACTCGAGTACTGTATGATGCCTTACGTTACGCTGACGTTACGCTATGACGGATATTGACTACTGTCTTTTATTAAAGAGTAGGCTCCCAGAACGTTTAGACTGTGCGATGTTGCTTGTATTGTTCTATCGGCAGCTGTCAACTCAGTGAGGATGTGGCTGTTTTGAAGTTTGAGGCTCTTGATAGTGCTGGCCAGCTGGCGCATTTCTTCCAGTAAATGACTTAAGTGGTCAGTACCGACAGGCTGGCACGTGCTCGTGGGAATATGGCAGAGTTTAGGGGCCTGCTGTACTGCACAGTCTCGGTCCAGCAGGCCCTCCTGAAATGGATAACAAAACAGTGTGCTGCAATTGTGGGTCATGACAGTGTGCTTACGCAGTGTCCAATATGTCTTGTACTATATGATATGGTGCGTCGCAGTATGCTACCAGAAGGAAGGAAAGCTTACCGCGCCATCGACGGCTGGACATTGAGTCAGTGGCCAGTACGAAGCTGCTTGTGGTCCAAGAGTCCTTTCCGCCTCAAGGGCCGCTAGGCTGGGAAGTGTGGCTGCTTTTGCAACTGCTGGAGGAAAGGAGGCAGCAGAGAAGGCTTTCGCTGCGCCAACCATGCCTGGCTTCCTTTCGGTTGGCCCTTTCGATGCAGCACCTAAAGTGATGGACTTTGGTTGAAGAATGTGGCCGACAAACTTCTTGGAAGGCCTCTTGCCTTTAGCTCCACTAACGCCACTGGCTGCCTTTGTGGCCAAGAGATTGGTAAGATGGGCCTGCCCTCCTTGATGGACTTGCCTGTCGCTTTCGACGGCCATCTTGGCCAGTCGTTGTAGGAGCAAGTTGCTCTGCTTTGCACCTTGGCCTTTAGAAAAGACATGGCCATCGAAGACCATCGATGGTGAAGAGGTATGGCCATTGTCCTGCCACTGAGCAAAAGCGGCAATTTCGCGGAGAAAGGCTCGTCGTTGAGAGCTGTCGTTCTTCAGAGAGAGGTGGCGACTGCGATCGAGGGAGGTCAAGCACTGGCTGAGGGCCGGAAAGCTAAGGCTGATGGCCATGATGACATCGTAGACATAGCCGATGGGTGGATGGAGAAGAAGCTGGCCATGGTCCACATTGGCCAGAAGAGGATCAGTGGCCAGAAGAGGCTTAAGCAGACGGACACTCTCTTCTACAATATCCTCCATCATCCACACCTATCTTGCTTCTCTTCGCCAAACAGACGAGAACCGTTGCGCACACAAGCCGACACCTTTCTAGGCTCCTCCTTTTTACTCGAATAATTGCCAGACAACGTCGAGAGGGAAGCTCCAAGGAGAGATAAAACGAAAAAGGCGTTTCTCCAAGGTAAAAAATGGAGGCGTCACATGGCTTTCCACAGGCCCCAATGTCATCACAGCGCAAAAGCCACCACCGAACTGAGCAGAGAACGATGCCAAAAAGCTAATACTACAGAGAAGAGAACGAACTGCACTGTCCATATCGAAGGTGGATTGCAGTTTGAACCGACAAATACTTTGCTAAAAAATCAAAATGGAAAAATTGAAGAGGAATTGTGCTGGAGAAATGATCATGTGTTGACGTCATTCCATTGGCTGCGCAGAAAGTGGGGCCAAGCTGAGCTTGCTGTGAATGACGTCGTCATACATGTGCTCCAGACAAGTTTCTAGAGCAGAAAGAGTAGGGTCTGGTTTCACGTTGTGTGTCTTGCCCATTGATGGATACAACTTACGGAATTCTTCCGAGTATGAGAAGAGGCGCTGATGGTGGAGGAGGACAATAATTTCCTGTAGGTAGTGGTTGACCAGGTGGATCATTTTCTGGAAGGTGCTGGCCGAGGTCTGGCGGTTCTTCATGCAGTACAGGAAGAGGACACCTTCCAGAATGATCTGCTGGAAAGAGGGCAAGCACAGGCCGACCTGGTCCTCTTGGGCAAACTCGGCCTGGCTGCTCAAGGACCAGACGTAAGAGTGCAGCACCTCCACAAACAAGTGCATCAACTACAACCACACCGTGACATTTACACTGTCACCGTAATAGCTGGCGCTTGGGCCAGCAGTACAAAGGAAATGGTACTGTACCGAGATGACACAGTGGCGTTGGGGATAAGCCAGCAGGGCCGTCTTGTGGGGGTCGGTGGCGAAGCAGATGTCAAAGAGACAGTCCAGCATCTGCTTGTGCAGGAGGCCTTGGTCGATGACGTGGCGCTGCTTCAGCGGGGGAATGCTGAAGACGTTGAGGTACAGCCGTAGCAGCGGACAGGTCTCTGAGGAGACATAGAAAAAAGACCCTAGTAGCACAGCTTCCTACCTTCATTCAGTGAGACAGGGACTTACCGGCATCGCCAGTGCACAGTCGCGGGCAACACCAGCTCCACTTGAGCAAGACGGACAGCAGGCTGATGGCCGGTTGCAGTGCCAGCTCGTCGCTAGCGGCGGCCGCCACAAAGTTGGTCAAGACCTCCTCTGACAGCAAGCCATCGCCTCTACAAGTCAAAGACGGTCACTTCAGGGTCTGACACAACACATGAAAGACAAGAGGCATAACCCCCTACATTTGGTGGGCCTCTTCAGAGTCGACAGGGACACTGTCAGCCAACGCCGTCATGGCCCCAGCTGCCAAAGCCAACATATCTTTCTGGTAGATCTGCCAAGAAGGGAAAGGACAGAGGAAGAATGCGACAAGAGGGCGGAAAGGCAGCCTCAGGCTGGGTACCTTAAACTGAACAGGGTCACAGAGGAGGAGGAGCAGTTGGAAGGCCGAGGCGCTCTTGAGGGCTGGTGGCGTCTTGGTCAGTTGCAGCATGGCTTGCTGCTGCACCCTCCCGTCCAGCCGATACTTGGACGACAGCTGCTGCCGCACCAGCAGCCATTCCTCCGCCGATGTCTCACTCCAGCCCTCTTCTTCCCTCGGCTGCGCCCCATTCTTCTCCTCAAGCTCATCTGCCCAAAACGATAGCACTCAGTACAATGCCCAAAAAGACTGTGGCCATCTTAACGAATTTAGTGGACACATTCAATTGGCAGCTCCCTTTTTGACTGGCCATGCTTTCCTACCTGCTTGATCGGCGGCAAAGACCCTCATCTCGCTGAAGTGGGCCGCCAAGTCCGAGTAGACGGCATTGGCTTGGATTTCCTTCATGACAAACTTATGCACTTCCGGGCAGAAGGTCAGCAGCTTCTTCAGCACAATCAGCGTCAGCTTGCTGTTCCTCTCCACCGCCTCCACAAACTTCAAGTTGCTCCAGCTGGAGTTGGCCATCAGCGACGAGAAGTACACGGTCAGACTGCTAACTTCACCCAACTGCCCGCCACCGCCACCTATGATATAATTATCGTCAAGATTGACCCAACCAAAGCTGGGGAACAAAACGGCCGAAAAATAAGGCTACTTTAAACTGACCTCCCTCCTGGCTTCCGTTGCAGCTTGTGGACTTGCTTAAGCTGCCAGCATTAGCCAAGGCCGACAAGTTATGCAAAAAACTGGCGTACTGTCGCAAATGATCAGCCAAGACAGGTACCAAAAGTCCCAAAATCAGGTTGGCCACGTTCTTGTTGGCGCACGACAGTCTTCGTTCAGCCGAGACGAACAAGGCGATGGCTTCTTGGGCTACGATGTGTGGCGGGTACAGGGCTGCCTTGGGCGCCTTGCTGCTGGTCAGGATGGCTTGAATCTCCTCCTTGACCACCTTCTTGGGCAACTTACCCGAACGACTCAGCTGCAGGTCGATCTGCTTCTTCCGCTCCAGATCCAGCTCGAAGCTGGAACTGTGCTCAAACTGGGGCGGAGGTTGCAGTAGAACGGCCAGCGTAAACATTTCCTCCATGCTGGGTCGTGAATCGTTCAGGTCATGGACAATCTTGTAGGAGCGGACAGCGGCTCTGTCCGTATCCGTGCTGTCTTGAGTGGACCGAGGCACAGCCTTGTTCGCACCGTCAGCGGCCGGCACGGCCTCCACTACAACGGCTCCGCCCTCTTCCCCCTGACCCACCTGCGCCATAGACACCTGCCCACTAACGCTTCGTGCTCTAGACCCCAGGAATCCTTCCGGCTGAGGCGCTACACCTGTTGAAACTTCCGCGTCAGTTTGGATCTCTCTGGAAACAAGCATCTTTTCTCTTTCCGCAGCCTGTTCTTCTTTTCTCTGACGCTTTATTCTTGGACTGTCGCTGGTATCGTAAAAGGCGGAAGGCGTAGGGAAGTTTCCACGGTCAGGAGGCGCCAGACGCTTCTGTGGAGTTTTGATATCAGGAAGGCAGCTGTTGGAGGTTGTAGGGCAGTCAGTCTTGTAGTCGCTCTCCAGACGGCAGACTCTGTGGGCAACTTCTACCAGCTCTTGGTTCTTAAAATTGAGCTCTGTTTGAAGGCGGTCCTGGTCCAACTTGTGTTGTTGTTGGAGGAGGTTCAACTCTTGCTGGGCGTTCCTGCGGCAGGCTTCCAGTTCTCGCTTGAGCTTCATGACTTCCTCCTCTTTCCTTTTGACTTCCAATCGAACGTTTGTAACTTCACCTTTCTGAATCAACGTCGTACTTTCCATCTGCAAAACACAGAACAAATAAAACTACAGCCACAGCAAGATAGGTTCTGGCCACGGATACTTTTTTGCCGTTCCGGTACGGCCATTATGCCATGTGACCAGTACCCACACAACTCGCCCATGACGTCACGGAAAACCTAGGCCACGACAGGTGTTTCGGATGACGTCAATTTACGTCATGCGCAAGGCAAGGCGAGTTTTGCTTACAGATGCTATTTGTTGTAAGGCCTCTTGTAAATTCTCCGGCACTTTCTTCTGCGGAAGCTGGCTGATCGATGGTTGGTATGGGACATTTCTGGGTGCCTGTGAAGGAGGAAAGGCTAGTCGAGGTAGGCTTTGTGAAGACTGCGGCTGGAAAGCAGGCCGCGGTGTCTGAAACTGCGACGGTGGACGGGCATTGGGTTGAGACGGTCTGATCTGTGGCCTGGGTTGTGGAGACAAGTTGTTCCTTGGACCTTGGTGTGGCGGTCGGACTTGTACTTGAGGAGGTGGACCAGGATGCATCTGCCGCACAGGCTGTCGAGCAAGGCCGAACTTCTGCAGGACCGGAAGTGCAGCTCCATTGGATGGTGAAGCTTGTTTGCTGGCGGCTTGACTGGCCATGTATTCTTCCTCCACGTTGCACAGGAAGTTCTCGTCCTCCTCGCCACCCCATTCCGAACCTTCAGAAGACGTCTGGGTCCGATGCTGTCCTTGTCCGATCAAGATGGGCTGGTTGACTGCAGGACGCTGTTGGTGCTGCTGCTGCCGGACGTTCATAGCTGGATGGATTTAACTGCAAAAGTATATCATTAGCCTTATCTGCACTGCTCGCACGCCTGTTCAATTTGCAATTACTAACCTTTCAAGACGTCATCCACCTATTCCTTCCCTCTCCAATACTTGTGCCAGATGTCAGATTCGTTACGAAGCGAACACAGAACAGTAGGGAAACGAAGAGAGTAGAGCCCTGCAGCAGTAGCTGAAACCCGTGCTGCTTCTGCACTGCATCTGCAGTTTTTGGCTGTCCTCCAAACAGTGTTGTTCCGATACGACTTTTGCAGTTCGAATTACAATTACGATTAATCGAAATCCTTCGCGTAGCCGTAATTCGAACTGCCGGTAGTTCGTCGTTACTGAACTGACGATTACGATCAATCGGAATCCAGCTTTCGACAGCAATTCAAATTATTTGAATTATTAGGACGACATTTTGTAATTTCAATATAGCATGCCCGTAAAGCTGATATTCCAGTCGCAATATTAGTGAGCGTATGGAGTGTCCTCCCATCGTGCTACATCGATCATGCAGTGCCCGAGGCATCTTATCCGGGTGCACAGATCAATTCTGGCGCGGGTTCGTCTGGCGCTATCACATAGTGGTATGATCAGCCCTTTCGCATCAGAGGCGATTCTTACCAGCTTGAACTTCCCGAGTAACTTGACCACTCCTTTCAACACGCGCCATCCTACTTCAGTCTGATTATCGGCTTTCGCGATCTTCTCCACCACAATCATCAGTCGACTGCAGCCTTCGCTCTGACAAATCCCTCAGTCATCATCAAAGTGCTCGACCAACGAGTCTCATTCTCCGCAACTAGCTTCACGCCCGTACGACGTATCAGCTAGGGTGTTGCAATACTCGACAGAATGAAATTCGTGACATGACTGCGTACTTTCGTCATAACTGCTTTGATTGGCGCGCTATCCTTAAACAGCTTTACGACAGGCTGCAACGCATGGAACATGGATATCGCTTGTAGTCTTCAAACAAGCTCTCGGCTTCCACCTCGAACTTCTCGGACCCCTCTACTGTTTTCCCCGCTCCCTTGTCATCCTCCAGTGGGTTGTCCTCGTGCATCATGCACTGCAGCACAGCCTCGTCGACTGCTTTGAGCCCATCCGCCTCGGTGACATACTGGTCAAGGTTCGCGTCATGCATCTTGAACGCGGCCACCATATTCAAAGCATTGTCGGTCCGGACGATCGACACGTTCTGCGGCTTGATGCCCCAGTTGGTCAGTTCTTGTTTGAACAACACGTAGATGTTTTCTGCCGAGTAGCGAGACGGAAAGCTGAGTGTGATGTGATGTCTGACAAGACTCTTCCTGTTGGTGAAGTGTGCGGTGATCCCGAGGAATGTTTCTGTCATACCTTTCTTGGTCCAGATCTCTACGACCGTTAAACAGATTGGAAATCCAACATTTGGAACCCTAAAAAAACAAAAGAAAACATGAAGCTTACCAGTGGTGAGACAGATTTGGCCGGCATTCTTCAGCAGATCATTAATGGTTTCTCGAAGTCGCTCTTCAATTGAGTCTGTGAGCCGCGTACGGTCTTGTATGTAAGTAAATGCGCTCGGTTGTCCAGATCATGGATCAAGTCGTGGAAGACTTCCGTTTTCAATCCCATTCAGCGTCATGGATGGTGGCCGCAGAACATAACGAGCAACGTTCTGAAGTGTACTGTCGTGCCTGCAAATAATGATCAGAAATCAGATTTTGCAAATCGGTATGCCCGAATCAGTCGATCAATCAATTTACCTTGGATGATTTTTATCGTACGGCTTTCTTGACTGAGCCATCTCTTCGAGCGTTACTTGTTTGAAGGAAACGCCCGAAACGGAATCTTTCTCCTTTTCAACTTTCTGTTTTGCCAACAGTTCGAGGTATCTCTTGTGGGCTGCTGGACGCGTTTGCAGATAAACTCTTATGTTATAAGAAATTCCAAACTGGCGAGTCCTTCTTCCTTCACCCTGCAAACTTCTCGAAATTTGGAACTAAGACGTTTGGACTTTCAAAGGAAATGCTCAGCTCACTGGTAGCGGATGGTAACGGTGAAGGAACGCCGTTTGCGGAGGAAGTCCACGATGGATTCTGTGGGAGACGTGCTCGTGAAAGGCTTCTTACCCATCTTCTGCGTGTCTGCCTTACGCTATCCCTTGTTCTGATTCTTGACTATGATTGAGACGTCAGTATGAAAACTTGGAACAACACTGATTAGCGTTGTATTCTGAACGGGTCACAAAGTCACCCAAAACTCTTTGGCTTCACTTCCGGCGATGCTTTACGAATTCATCTGCTCATCAAATCAACGATCAACGATACGCAACCGTAAGAGGCAGACTGCGACAAAAAGCCCCGATGTTCCAGCCTCTGAATGCGCTGTAGTCCGGGGGCAAATTGGCGATGCGGCTTGACGCTGACAGCTGTTCAACCGGCGCACTTGAGCTTGCAATTTTGTGGTACTAATGCGCTATTCAAATCGGCCCTAGTGTCTTATTCCGCTTATGCTTATTTGAATTAAGCCCTTGTATGATTTGAATCACGAATTAACATACTCTGATCATTTTTCATTTGAACTTGAATTACGATTAATATCGAAATACGTTGGCAAAAGTATCTCAGTTGAATTGTTGTATCGGAATTCCAAAAAGGCCAAAATCAGCCATTTTCAATCATGTATTACAATAATCGGAACAACCCTGCCTTCAAAGTGCAACTGCACTGCACTGCATTTAAAAATCAGAATTTCTGCATGTCAACGGAAATACATGTCAAATAAATTGTGAACGTGGATGTTTTACGGAGATTTAAACGGATAATGGTACAGTCCGACCAGAAAAATACTTTTGCTACTGTTTTTGGGGCAACAACAGTGTACTGCGGCGAATTGGTGCCCCCTTTTTCAAAACCGGAACTGCACTGCTGTAAGAGTGAGGATTAGAGGCATAAACGGGAACCAGGAAGTCAAGAGGGAACATTGTTACCCAGCCCTTCGTCACGTTGTCCTTGCTGCTGGTCAATTGGCATCGACCGTTCATTCAGGATGGACCGGATATCTTGGGAGAGGCTTTGTGGCTGCCTTACAGAGTCGTTTCGCTTATCCAGCGATGACTGATGCAACGCGGTTCCCTCATGTGCCTCACACCGAGACGGTTCAAGGAAGGTCGGCTGTGGTGCTCGTTGCGACCCTTGGTGAGAGATGCTCATGTCAGAAGTGTTATTCGGTGCCGAATACTCCTGAACGTGACTGCTAAACGTCACCGCACCTGGGATAGTTGTCGCCGACTTTCCTGCTCCAGTTGATCCTCGTATTGATGGCGTTCCTCGATCTCTTTGTTGTGGTCCTCGATATCTTTGAACAACTTTTCGGTTTCGCACCGCTTTTCCTCATTTTCCGCCTGCGAACGGAAGAGCATTCGGCTGTGGAATTTTTCATGTTCCGCGAGTAGCTTTTCAAAAGCATGGTTTTCTAGTATGAGTTCCTCCTGCTGCTTCAGCGCCCGTCTGCGCACTAGCTAAGAGAGCGAGCCTTTTCAGCTCGCCCACCTTGTCCCACTCGGACATTCGGTCTCCATCGTGTTCGTCTGACCTCGCGAAGGGATTACGCATGGTCTTGCCGTCCGCATCTTTCCTTGTGTAACCGTGATTGGTGCCCGCTAACGGAGTCGTTGGTAGAGCGATAGTACCTGCCGGCTGTAGTGGTGAACGTCGGTGCCTAGTGACAGATGGCGCCGCTGTCGTAGAGGTCCTTGGGGGTCCTTCAGGGCTACCTCCCCGTGGGTACCTTGTTTGACGATGGGGAATTTCCTGGCTTTTCAATGACGCTTCTTCAGTGACGCCGAGAAACTGAACGTCTTGTCCGAATGTCCCGAAGTTCAGCGTCTGGCTGTGTCACTTGAGTCACCGTTGCCATCCCTACGATGGGTCTCGATTGCACCTCTCCCTGCGCTTGCAACTTTTACCTACTTCGAGGTTGTGGACCATCGTTGGGGGATATTGGTAGACCCTGAATGGCATTGTTGCCGATGACGTTGGCTGGCTACCCGGGCCTTCATCCCGAGAATCCATTCCCTGGTCTAGTCGATCATCTTGCGAGGCTGCTTCTTCGGACTGGTCATCTGTAGTGCTTTGCACCTCTTTTTGGGGTCGTGTTCTCGCTGTCTTTGAGCTTCTTCGTTCCACAACGGTGACATCTTGCTCCAAGTTGACAGGAAGGCAATCCCGGCTCGTATCGCTTTTTCGGTTTTGTGGCCGGTTCCTTCCGTCGTGGTAGTTGAATGTGGTTCACTTCACCAGTGACTTGGCTTTGGGATCTGGTTCGGCGAGCTTCGTGGGCAGCTTGGGCAACATTGACCGACGTTAGCCTTTCGTGGTAGACCGGAAACATCTGCACTGGATTATCCCATTGATTGCTGACCGCTTCTTCTAAAGAGAGGAAAGTAAGTTTTGACGGGTACTGACACGAAGGCAACTTGACGGCCTGGTCAAACTCCACGTAGAGCTCAGCTTCCTGCTCCCTTGATGGGTCGTCTTTGACTACATTTTGGTCGAGCTTGCTGCCCTGATAGTTCTTGAGGATTGATTGGAGAGCTGGTGCAGTGCTGGCTGTGAAAGGACCCGGTTTACACGCTGGATCCTTCCGGGTGTGCTTCTTTGGAGTAATGGGCACCCCGAAAGAGATGGTGGCTTGTGTGACGTCACGCTTCATGCTGGCAGTCCATGTATCACGGATGTGTCTGCTTTGCGTAGTGTGATTTGCCTGGATTTCTTGGCCTGGTGCCACAATATTGCAGTGGGTGCCTTATCCATTGTTCTCTGCTTGCCTGACCACCGCGTGCAGATCGATATCTTGCTGAACGAGCTCATCTTCCGATGCCGAATTGGGAACTTCTGCTGTACTGTCGGGAACTGCTGACTCGTTGATTAGTTGATCGGATGATGAACTCCCTTCCGATGAACTCCCGGCTTTCCTCATCTCGAAGAATTCGAAGATGGATTGAGTAAGCCAGATAACTGGCTTCGCACGTAATCAGGCTACCACAACTGTCAGGAAGAGGGTTCAGACGTACTTTTGGAGCAACAATTCCGGTCTATTTCCCTGTTCCCGCCAGCGTATTCCTCCTCCACGCTTCCTTCTTTCTGCGGAGGGTGGATCCTTGGTCACTTCCAGAGTAACCTGTGAAGAAAACGCACAAATCTCGCTACCAAATGTAAGAGTGAGGATCAGAGGCTTAAACGGGAACCAGGAAGTTAAGAGGGAACATTGTTACTCAGTCCTCCGTCACCACCTAACAGCACCGAGACGTGCCCGAGAGCGAGTATCGCCTAACCCCGTGAAGAGAGCAGGAGCTCTGATTAATTAAAGAAAAAAAGCTCGGATAATTCCACGGTGAACAGGTAGACCAAACAGAAGTACTCTCTAGGAAACGTATGAGCGCGGAAGGCGTAACGGAAAGAACAGACCAAACAGAGGGCGGATGGCGAGAAACGGCTACAGATGGCAGCACTAAAGGGAATACTGTTCTGTTCTTTACACTGCAACTGCATTTTCTCACCATTTCGGCGATTGCAACTGCACTGCATTCAGAGCACTGGGCCGCAGGTCGAAAAGTACGCTGCAACTATGCTGCGCACATTACCGGGGCGCTGTACGCTGCGCTGTGCTGCTCAACTTTCATGCCCAGTGGCTAAGCAGCTGTGCTGCAGATGCACCTTGACCTGGTGCAACTGCGCGGAACGCCGATGCATTGAGGTGGTCTGTAACTCAGTCAGTAAAATCGGTAGTCAACCTGGAGAACGTTGCCCTAAAGTACGGCAAAGCTGAGACGGCTGACGTTCGAATGCCCAAAAACTGTAATTTTTGTTAGGTTTCGGTAGACGCATCTGCGCGGTGGTCTATGGCTTTCTGCTGTACGCTGTGCTGCGCCGCACAAGACACAGGACTTCTAACTGTAGCAATCTTGATTGGCCGATTAAAGGCAATTTTCATTTCGTTCTCTCCATACTTCTTAGAGCACGGAACCTGGCCGCATGCGCTGCGCTGTACTGCACTGCAGCTGTGCTGTGCTGCAGCGCGTGAACTGACGAAATTTGTGCGGCACAGCACAGCGTACAGCAGAAAGCCAGGTTCTCCAGGTTGACTACCGATTTCACTGACTGAGTTACAAGCCACCTCAATGCATCGGCGTTCGGCGCAGTTGCACCAGGTCAAGGTGCAGTTGCTTAGCCACTGGGCATAAAAGTTGAGCAGCACAGCGCAGCGTACAGCGCCCTGGTAATGTGCGCAGCACAGTTGCATCGTACTTTTCGACCTGCGGCCCAGTGCTCTAATACTTCTCAAACTAGCCCCGCCTTACTGATATACTCTGCCCACTGCTCAGTTACAATTAAGGACGTATTAAGGGTGGGGGGAGCAACTCTGCAATTGCGGAACTTTTCGGTTTTAAAAACTGCGGATCTGCAAATTTGTAAAACGGACTTTGAGAAAATTGCAGATGTGCAGTTCCAGAGGTGTTTTTTAGAAATTGTAAACCTGCAATTTGTGTAATTGTTTGGGAAATATAGGAGCCGCGGACATGGAAGAGCTGCTAAATATGGCCCAGCTTGGCGTTGATTAATTTGAATTGCCTTGAATGCTGCCAGAGCCTACGGTTGATTAGTTGAAGGACACTACAATTAGTGCAAGGCCATATTCAGCAGCTCGTCTATTCCCGAGCATGACTCGATTCCTCGACCTTCGGCGTAACTGCTGATGGGTATTCTTCACCTGTCTACGGCGGCTGCTGAATCAGCCCGCATTGGACACGCCGTTGTTTACAGAAGGCGAAGTACTGAAGCTTCACACTCAGTTTACAGCGATTTCTGGACTTTTCTCATGGAAATTCTCGGACAGCTTGCATTATCTTTCCCTCTCCAGCAGCCCTTCTCTTCTTCATCATCTCTCGGCTGTACTATTGGCGCCACGGGAAGACGGACTACGCTGGAAGGAAGTCCGCTTGAAGATACAGAACGTGACGGATCTTCTCCGGGAATATGCGCGCCCCGCTGGATTCAGTCCTCGAGGTATGAAAATTACCTTAAAGTTCGAAGCCCCAACTCGTCGTCCTCACTTCCCTATGCTAATGGCTACATGTGGACCGGAGGCGAAAGGAAAGTTTCTAGTGCCGGAGAGAGAGTCAGACGCCGCGGTAACAGTGCTCACCGGTCGATACGCTGAAGGACGTCTGACTTGTTCTCTGGCACCCAGAACCTTTCTCTCCTCTCCGTCAGATCTGCCGTTACCGTAGACAGGTTGGAGCGTTGACATGAAAATATCCAAATTTATATATACTGCTATCCATTTATTTTCACTGTTACTTCTTGCATTCGCCGAATTCCACCCAGTCCGAACTGGTCCAAACTTTGCCCAAAAATCCAGAAATATTGTGTAGATGTTCACAACGTGGCTACTTTCTTCGTTTTGTGTCTTGCGGTTCATTTGTTGATTTTTTCTTGCAATTTTTATGTCGCCTGTATGCTTTCATAGTGCAGCTCACTGCCTAGCAAACGAGCAAACAATTTACACAAGCTTTTTCGGCCATTAGAAATTTGAAACTCTTAGTCCGGATTAGCCCAAAAACAAGCGGCTGTGGGAGGCAGAATGCCCGAGCTTCAGTCAATTTGAAAACGCTCGCTCTGGCATCCATACGCATATAATGCCATATGATCTCACGAGTTTCAAAAGCGAAGGAAGAAGTGACATGCAGAGCCAAAAATATTTGTTACTAAGACGATATTCTGTACCCAAAAAGTGAAGAGCTAAGCGGTAACATAAAACAAATAACTATACATTAGATTCTTCACCTCTAAAACGCAAAACAACTCATTGAGACCCTTGGTATCTTTCACGGTGGAGAGTATAGAATAAGAATTTCCACGCTCAATAGACCTGTTTCGCAAGTCACATTTCGGCTCTGAATAGAATAAAATCCCATTATTTTATACTGTGTCAGTTTCTGTGCAGAAATTGTTTCGCGGTTTGCTCACTTCCAGCACAGAATATTAGAATAAAGGGATATTAGGCCGCGCGAGTTCAGCAGGGCATCGAATTCGCGGGGCCTGTCATTTAGCCCTCTACTTGATAAAGCCCGGACTTCTTTCGCTTTTTCTGGCGATGGTTTCGAGAAGATAATTATCTCTTCCTAACTTTAATGCTAGTTTCAGTCGAAAACATGATGGATTTCGAGAAGGAACGAGAGCGGAAGTCAAGTGGCGCAATGTGGGAGAGGCGTGTAGCTCGGATCACTTGACGCGCAAAGTCCAATTCGCTGATTGGCCTGATCACGCTCCACTCCACCAAAATTCAAAATTTCGACCAAAGTGGTCAATAGTACAATCAACTCAGCTTGCACAGAATTTCAAATTCTGTTCAGCGATATTAGGCAAAACATAAGCCGTGGATAACTGCACAGCATAAAACCTATACTTATGCTGTGCAAGCCGAAAACATGACTTGCGAAACAGGTCCAATATCTATTGACACTCTCTGCTTAAAGAAAGGAAAGGATCTAGATTCGCCCGATACTTCTGCCATCTTTCTTCCAATCACCTCAAACAGCTCCGTCGTACAAGGTCCGCATGGTACGAGGGTCTCCAGACCAACAGGGCAAAACTGAAACTAGCTTCCGATGTCCTGGTATTTGGTGATCTTCCTTCATTCGGTAGCATCAGCAGCTGATCCGGCTTCGACCATTGACATGGCAAAGTTGGTGAGCGCCAGGATATCGACCACCGTGACGTCCCACACTCTTTACCATTCTTCTAAGGAACTTGCGTCATATCGTCTGGGCGCCTCTTATCCTTCCTGAAGATCCCTAGAGGTTCAGGGATAGCTGGAATCTGGGCCGAGTGACTCCCGGCTAAACTTCTTATTTCTGAACCTGAAGACACTACCATACCCGTATTTTGTATGATAATGCACTTCTTTTATCAAAAGATTAAAATTCGAGGCAAGCGAGCGTCAGCTAGTCTCCTTGTGGACCAGCGGTCCATGAGATTCTCCGGCCCGCAATGGTAAAAGCGAGTCTCGGCCTACAGATTTCAGGGTACTTCAACACAGCGGTTTAGATTTATACTGGGGGTCCAGATAGTGGGACCCCTGGCATTACAGGGGGCCCCGAGCTGGTCCATGAGATTTTTTTTCCAGGCTGCCCTGGGCACATAGTCTGGTCCGTCAGATTTTCAGGCCCTGACGCGCGTTTGATTCGAGGTACAAGGCGTTGACATTTTCCAGGTTCAAAACGTCAAGTTTGTTCCATGGCCTCGGATTTTTGTTTCTCGAACTTCATAAAAATTGTCCGCAAGCAAGCAGCACAGCCATGGTCTGATAAAATTGTGGTCTTTTCATATTAGAGCACAAATTTCAAGACGGAAGTACCCGAAACTAATTACAAGGCGATAGAGGACCCTGCATAAAAGACTGAGATTTTTGTGCCGGTTGACTCTACTCAAGTCTGATAAACTTGTGATCGTGCTACGATGTGGCAGATGACCCACAGAATTCGTCGTCCTTTCTCTGGATTGTACTAATTTCGTACTGTACAGGCATGACATCAACATGAAAAATTTTCAGATTTCATTTTGTGCCGTCTCACACAAGAATGAATACGTATCAATACGTACATTAATACATGTAAGAACAGAAAAGACACATTATTAACGGTCCCATACCCACTTGGTTCCATTCAGGATTGTTTCAGTTTCCCAAAACCTGACTGGAGCACGTATCTTGAAACTCTCGTAATAGCCGAAACTCTCACCCAAAAGCAGTCTGATCAACGTTTTAATATCCGTTCTTAGAAGGTTCACTTGTGAGTGCGGTTTTGTTCTGTGTTCAGTCAGAAGCTGACCATAGATTTTTTGTACTTTTGTTTCCCATTCTTCTCTGCTGTATATTTCAGTTTCTCTACATCACTAACAAGCTGCGAGCGAGCCGAAGGCGAAGCGAACAGCTTGTATATATATACTGCTATCCATATACTGTAAATATCCGCTGCGTCCGCGCAGTACGTACACGTACGTGACTATGCACCCCCGTAGGGGGTTGCGCAGTCCGTGAAACCGGACCGGGGCTGTAATTCACTTATACGTTGACGTGTTGCGCGGTCGCAGCGAATATTCACAGTATTTTTACTGTGCACTCTTGCATCCGCCAACTTCAGTCCGAATTGATTCAAACCCCAAAATACAGAAATGTGGCCTAGATGTTCACAACGTGGTCATTTTTTTAGTTTTGTATCTAGCGGTACACACTTTGTTTCTTGGGATTTTTTATTTTGCCGGCACGTTTTCATAATGCAGCTCATTGTCTAGCAAACCAGCAAATAACTTAGGCAGCTCCTTTTCCGACCCCTATGTGCGCTGTCACATAGACCTTCCTGTGGTACTTTTCTCGATAGTCGCAAGGTTTGTCCCAGTTCCGTCCATGACAAACATTAAGTTGCCACCGCCAGATGAAAGTCCCACTGTAGCTAAAATGAGCTGAAACGTCACTCATAAGCGCAGCAGCTGATCTTTGGTTTGAATAATTGAGCAGCGACTATGCTTCCCAATGCTACCCAACCGTAACTCCGATTACGCTATTTTCTGAAAACAAGGGAAGCTCCGGAAAGGAAAATGTAGTTACACGTCACAAAAGGGCGGAGCAAGACGTAGCTACAGTGGGAAAGCGAACGGAACTGGTAACTTAATCTCTGTATTATTTGAAACTTCGTGGTTCAGACCTACTCGCACTTCACCTATGTTTCGCTGATCCAATGTTTTTCGCTGATCCAATGAAAAGATTTGGTTTAAAATCAAACGAAATCGAAGTTATATAATGGCTCTTCTGCGCTGCCCGTTTCTGTTTTCCTAGATCATCGAAAAGCTGCGAGCGAGCCGAAGGCGAAGCCAACAGCTTGTATTGAAATATAGCTAGTTGTGAAAATATATTTGTTTATTCTAAGTGGCGAAAGCTTTCAGCCGATAACACTGGGAACGCGCGCCTTTTGGAAAACGATCTTGTCGAGTTTGTTTCTCGAAGTGGCGCACGCTTTCACCCAATAACACTCACTGGCCAGTGCTCGTTTGTTGGGCGAGCTCTCAATTATGCAGTATTCTGCGTTGCAGGGTTCCGTGCAACAGCGGACCTCATCCCGACCATGGTGAACATCACCCAGCGGACCACTACGCCGACTTCGTTCATCGCCACCACGCAGTCTTCCGTCACCACCACCTCCCTCACCGCCGTTCAACCCACCACCACATCCACGAACAGCAGAGGCCCAGATCCCGTCGTGGTGGTGGCATTCATCCTGTTGGGTCTCTTGATCTTGCTGCTAACCGGGATCTGGGCCTATGACTACTGGCAAGAGCGAGGGTTGTCTGGTCGACGAAGACGTAAGTCACATGAGAGCGACGAAATCGCCTTCGACGTGCTTCGCCACCGAGATGATGCGTCTGTGCTTGAACTACCATTGCGGTCAGAAACGTGAGGACATGGCCAATAAATCAATCAGAACCGACCGCATGACGTGACGTCACGGCAATCAAAAGCCTTGATCAACGTTTCCGGTTCAGTCAGCTGTTTTCAGGCGTAACAGGTGTTCCTTTGTGATGCCGGGAGTCTTACTTCTTAGTTCCTGTAATTTCTTCTGTAATATCCATCGCTACCTCTGTCATTGTGCTCTGTAATATAGTCTAGAATGAGCCGAGGCCACAGGGTTAGTGACGTGGTGGTGAGAGCAGTTAGAAGAATGAGGAAAGACGACATCAGCTGGAGCCAAATTGGACGTTACTGTGGGCATTCTCGAAAGTGGGCATCTGATCTTCTGCGGCGTCGACGTCTGATTGGTGACATTGCTAAGAAGAAAGGAACCCCACGGAAAACTTCGGACCATTTCGAAGACACCCTGCGACTTCTTGCCCACAACCATAAAGCCCGGGACTGGCCTGCGAGCAGACTCGGAAAGATCGCGGCGGAGTGTGAACAGGCTCTTACCGGAAAAGAAAGCAAGGTCAGTGAGCGTAGCGTGCGATGTCGTCTACAGCAGCTACAGGCCCGGATTGTCACTCCAGTGAAGAATCCTCTGACTTACCACTATCGCACCATGCGCTTAATTCGGGCTCTGGATATGCTGGACAAGCTGAAAAAAGACAAGCTGAGAAAAGACAAGCTGAGAAAAGACAAGAACTACCTGAACTACGTTGTCTTCAGCGATGAAGCCAGTGCCAAGTTTGACTGTGGACGGCATACAGTAAGTGCAGGCGTTATATTTCATGCGCAAAACCGTTGGGAAGATACTGTAACAAATATCGATCCTGGTCTTTGTTTAGATTAGGCTTTTTCCTAGTGAAGGTCGCTACAACGCAGACTTCCAGAGAAAACTTCCACCTGGACGCTTCAGCGTAATGTGCCACGGCGCGATTACTCGCGACGGACCACTGTCGTTCTTCATCGTTGACGGATCCATCAACCGCTTCATTTACTCGGTGCTGGTCGCCAAGAAAGTAATACCAAAGATCAGGGAACGTCGCAAGAAGAAGAAGCGAGTCATTTGGATGCACGATAACGCACCATCTCACAAGGCCAAGCTAGTCCAAGCCTATCTCAAAAAGTGTCGATTGTCCGTTCTCCCGTGGCCACCGTTATCTCCGGATATGAATCCCACCGAGAATGTTTGGAATATCATGTGGCAGTACATCGGAAAGAGGTGTCCATACGAAGCCAGATTTAGAGAGGTTGTTGTATGAAGCATGAGATAAATTAGTAACCCCTGAGCTCTGTAAGAATTTGTACGGAACGATGGAAGGGCGTTTGGAGGATCTTCTTCTCAATAATGGTCTGCGAACCAAGTAGTGATTCAGAGAGCGCATTCAATAAAATTTATCAAAACTTTTGATTGTAATACCGCCCCGAACTCCGCCTTGGGTTTTGATTGATTGATTTTTCCATGTCCTCACGTTTCTGACCGCAATGGTACGTGAGTATTATCTCTTCTGAGTGCCAATGTTCGACTGTCGGTTTACCGTGCCGTCTTACTCCGTAGGGGTACATTGTCCGGAGGATATGCCAGCGGAAAGACCAGGCTTGGCTGGGAAACGGTTCACTTGAAATACCGACTCGCTCATTAATTAGCTCGTATTGCCTTGTTAGATGGACAGTATTTTTTCTGATGATCTTTTTGTTTTTTTGCGGAAAAGATATCGCAGATCTGCAATTTTCCAACTTTTCAACAAAATTCATTGCGAATCTGCAATTTTGAGTAGTATCCTAGAAAATTGCGGATCTGCAGAGTTTGCGATACCGTTCCGCCAACCTCAATACGTCCTTGGTTACAACAGAGTGATACACGTGCAGAATGTACTAAAATTCTGATGGAAAATCACGAGGAGAGTTGGATGACGTAGGATTTCTCCACTGGGATTGGATAATGTAACTCCGCCCAAATAGAGGTAAAAATAGAGGTCAAAAATAGAGCTAATCGCCTCATTGGTCAACATGAAAATGCATCAAGTCGAAGGCGGATCAGCTATGTGCACGGGGCGTGACTTACCTGTGAGTGGTGGATTGCGAAGCTCCTCGGTACCGTAAAACAGGTTTCCACTGTCTTTGAGGTACGTGATCCGGGAAGGTCGAAGAAGGTCGACGCGGATGGAGATGTTACCATCCGCCTGCCGAGTATAAAAGTACGCTGGTCGACATTCGGCACAAGTGAAACGGTTGGATGGACGGAGCCCCTAGATGGTGGTAGACGCAAGCAAGATCGACTTCGTTCAAATCTTCTTTGCGGAGTGGCTCTTCAGTCCATTCGTACTCCTCCTCCGGGAAGCTCTTTACTCTCTGCTTGCGCCTTTCCTGCAGAATATCCAGATAGCTAACGAAGGTGATGTCCTCTTGCTCTTCAATGTTAGCGCCTTCTGGGGTCTGAATCTTGGCGATACTGGTCATCAAAAATGTTCGGATGATCGCCGCCGGTTTTGCGCTGTCAGCTGTCAGGATTGTAACAATCCTGAGAGACTTTCTCCAAGCATTGATCGAGCTCGAGAGAAGAACCGCTACAAAAACAATGTGGTACTTCGGTTCACGTGTGCACGTCTGTTAGAGAGCATACCTCAAGCGTATCCTGGTTCATTGTCTGGGTAGCATAATGGTCAAATCCTTCGGAGAAAAGATGCTGCGAGATGGACAAGTGACTTTTGATGTTCATCATCCACTGCACGAGAATCAGGTCCGGTAAGCGTTCATCTTTGGAGATTTTATTGACGTATTCCTCGATGAAGTCGTATTCAGTCTGAAACTCCTGCAAGTCATACGATCATTCGACATGTTTTAGAGCTGCGTGAAATTTTGAAATGGACCTTGGGCTGTCCGTTGACCTGCGTCACTGCTCGACGGTTTTGGTGATTCTCTACGGACACGGAGTTTTGACGATCGAACAGGTTGCTGAAGAAGACACAGAAAGCGCGTGCTGCTGCGCCTCTGGCAGTTCCGTACACATCGGAGTTCTCCAGAACAAACATGGCGACAGCAGTCGATACGCTCAAGCACACTCAAGCTCTTCGAACGTTCTGGTTCTCAAAGTTGTTGAACGCGAGGCAATTTCGGTTCATTTTTGGGGCTGGAGACAGGCCATGTCTTCTTGGGACGTCGTTCTACTCCACTACATTCAGGAAAAACCGAGGCGAGGCATAGAGGAATCCGTGCTGGTCTTGCATCGCTTCTCGGGTTTCAGAATCAAGAAGACAGTAAGCCCTGAACCACATTACTGTGTACCTTCAACGGATTTCTCAGTGGCTTGCCAACAATCAGGTGATTTCGCGTGCGCTTTAGAAGATGGGGTGCGTCCCACATGTGGTAGAATTTACTGCCTCCAAATACGGAGAAGGATCGAGACAAGTTGATCAACTGTTTCCTAGAAAATTACTGGAGTTTACTCAAGAAACGTATCGGCAAAAAGCATCGACTACGTACGTCACAGATTCAGTCTTGTGTGAAACTCCCAGGATGTTTCAGACCGATGTAATCGCCTTCGTGCAACTCCATACACCGCTGAAGCCTTCCGTTGTACATATCGACGATACTGTTGATGTACTCAAGGTCATGGGGTTCGACGGGGGCTCCGTTGATCCTCTAGTTCTTGTTGATCTTGATTACTTCCGTCACAAATAACAAGAGGAAGCGAGATCTACTACCAGGTGCGTCCAAGAAAAGGGTGAAAGGTTCGAGAAGTTCAGCGATGACGCTTTACCGCTCGAAGGGTCATGGAATCTTCCGTTCTTAAAAGCAGTCAGCACATCATTAATTCCGAAAGTCAGAACTACTCCCCTGGTACCGATCTTCACCCCAAGCATCATTTGCGTCGATACAAGAACATCCACCACTCTAGCACCTGACCAGGAACTGAAAATAACTTCAGAGCCTTGGACGGTCCCGAAATAAGCGGCACACGATTTCACCCTTGAGTCTCCGCCCTAGAAGAGAGAACAATTGCTGCTTCTGTTTTCTGTTCGCCGAACCTCTTCTAAGTAATCGCTCTTTCTGATGATCTGATGTTCATACTCCTTGGATTCTCGATGCGTTTCACCGTGTACACACCGTTCTTCGTTGTCCCGAGTTCGGGAATATCATACTGGAGCAATCCCACTATGAATCTAGAACGAACAACGCACAGATCAATGATTCCGCCAAACCCACGGCACCTTGATGTACTATAAAATATAACGTACCGAGCCCTCAAAATGACGCTTCTCTCTTTCCATGGGGACTTCATGTTTATCCCACTCCGCATCCAGTAGCAAGAAAAGCCACAACGAAGAAATTTCCGTTTCTGCAAGTAAACAACATACAGCAAGCGCTAAGTCCTAAAATAAGCCTCGATCATCTGAAGTAAAGATTCTTTTCAGATTTTCCAGCGTGGGAGTTTTTGTTTACGGATGGAGGTGATACGAGGTTGAGTTTCGATCTTTTTAAGGCATTGTAACGTTACGAACAACTAACTAATGCTTCAGTTGAGATCGCGTCCAGCAGCTGCCCATAGCACTTACTCTGGATTACAATGCGAATTATGAGGTGCGACCTCCAAACTTGCAGCGACGAAAAAGTCCAAGTCATCGTCAGTGGTGAACTTGGAGGTGACATTCGGATCAGCAGGTTCAGGGAGTATGTCTGAGCAAAGAAAGTTTAGAATTTAGCGATAAACAAATTAAACTAATCAGCTGAACGGTCGAACGTGTACCTGGAATGTTTTGTTCGTACCAATCACTGCTCTTTAGTGCGAGCCATCTGGAAGCAAGGCTCGCCACCCGATGTGGCAGAGTGAGGCGCAGTTTCTTGTGAAGAAAGGTGCTCGCAATGTGCACTGCATCAAACTTCGGATCACGTTCATTGATCACGTATCCCAACACGCGAGATAATTCTGATTCCATCGCCAATATGACCTACAAAATACAAAAGCCTTTGCAACTTAACGAAAAGAATCGAAACGAGTATAAAACGTTAATACCAAAAACAGATCACATAGCGCACAAGAACACCTACTTGATCGAACGGGTTATCGAGGTGGAAGCTAGAGAAGTCCAGCTTTGATAATGCATCACGGATGCATTCCAAATGTCGAACCAGCCCGTTGATGTAGAAGTGGACCCGATGAATAGTTGCCTCCTTATCAGCGCTCAGCTTATCCGTAACCTGCAATCGGAAAGAAACATCGGCATACAAATTCGATTTTAAATGTCTAGCCACAGCTGTACTGTGACACGTACAGTGTTAATTTGTCCAATAGTTTTATCATATATCTGATGATAACCCATTCTCCCGGTGGAAGACCTGGAATCCTCAGGTGCCGTGCCATGATTTCTTTTACGGAATCTTGTACTAGATCCAGGCGCTTGAGAAACTGCAAAGTTGAATTCCATCGAGTTGTGACATCAGCAATCAAAGTCAGGTTCGTGGCTTTGATGAGTTCGCCGGTAGCAACGGTGGACATTCTGAATGTCTTCACTATGACGCGGGCTTTCCTGATGATGGGCTTTAGCGTCTCGTCTTTCTGAAATACACGAACAGCCGTCTGCAAACGATGGATAGTACAGCTGTGGCGCTTAATTCTGAAAAGCGAAAAAAATACGTTATCATTCAGTTGGTGAAGTAGGATCACATGCGTAACTTCTAGATGTTTATAAGATTTATGGCTCTGAAATGGAAAACATTACCTTCCGTCGAACTCCCTGTCGCACTGCTCTTCAAACTGCATGTATTCGTCAACTTCTTCTACTAAATTGGCCTCTTCTGTGTCATCGGAGGTCACTGTTACACCCTCTTCATCCTCGTTCGATTCGTTATGACTGTCTGAACCATTTGAGTCAACGAAGGCTTTGAAAGCGGCTTCCATGTTCGATCCGTTGTCGGTCACTATGGCGGATATCTTGGAAGGTGCAATATCCCATTCAGCCAGAATATCCATTGTAAGTTTGAACAGCCGAGCAGCAGTGTGTGGAGGTGGAAAGGTGCGACAAGCCAGTGTCATTCGTCGCATAACTTTGGAGTGAGGATCGTACAGGCGAGCAGTCATTCCAAGTTTGGATTCAGTCATTCCACGCTTCGTCCAAATATCTGTAATGAAATAAGTACACGTTAAACATTAACGAATGTTAATTTTGTCAAATGAACCTTCGAAGGAGAACAGTCCTACCTGCTGAAAAGGAAATCTTTCGAGCACGACGCAGTACGAATTTCATGTTGGTCAGCAGCTGCTTGTAGACTTTGTCCATCTCGGTATTCACAGCTTTTCTACCGAACGCAGGCGATCGAGGGTCATGTTTCATGAAGACACGTTGAGTCGCAGGATTGGCACAGAGTGTTGGCGTCGCGGTGGTAGGTAAACACCACATTGCACGTTCGCGTAGGACAGCTCGATATCTGCAATAAGGAACGAAATGCGATGAATAGATTAATTATCAGTCACCAGCAAGCAACAGAAAAATGAAATCAATCTTACTTGAAACTTCCCTCCTCGTACGGATGTGAAGACTCAAAGCTGAGTTTAGGCTGGATCATCGTCACGCTTGATTCCTGCTGCTTGCTTTTCTTGACATCTTTGCGACATTTCTCCTGCTCTTCATATTTTCCATAAGCCTGAGGATGATGATTTCTGAGGTGAGCCACAGCATTTCCAGTGTTACCGGCAGGCTTGACTTCATGTAGGCAGTATTGGCATGTACGACTACCTATCTCGACATCTTCGGTGTAGTGTTTTGGGGCCACCAAGTCGTTTGCGCTTCACGTTAGCAACCGAAGACGACGTTGATGAGCACTGAGGACTAGGAACAGGCGGATCATCATCCACAGAGTCCGAAACGTCATCATCAGTAATGTTGATCACTGCTGGGCTGACTACGGCTTCCTTGGTGGGAGCAGAAAATTTTCCATTCCCGGCTGGAGGCTTCTTCAGAACGCGTTGTGTCTTCCCTTTGGTCGGTAAAGGCATGGCTGATGAGTAGCTATGGGATAGGTCCTACCTAATCATAAGCAAACTAGAAGGACGCAAAAAAAACTAGCCGATCGTTCCATATTGAGCTTTCAGCAAAACACAAATAATTCGAATCTCCGCCATCACGCACCGGCAAACCGTCAATCCAGCTCGTCTAAGGAGTACAGAGTATGTAGGCGCATGGCCATCTTGTGTTAGCCCTACGAAGCCAACTTCTGCTGACATAGGGGCGGGATATGCGGTGTGCGCTGTCTTCTGGGCGTTGCCCCAGATATCAGGGCGCCTACTATAGTACGTCAGTGCGCGCTTCAGACGTATTATACTATATTTTAATATCGTAAACGCTTGATCGAATGTTACTATAATATCTCGGTTTCCGTTGTGACTTACTTTACTATTAATTTTCTGTGTCGCAGTCCAGTGCATTCACTTAATATTACTTACTATAGTATATGCTAAAAGCATCTACTTTCACATACTTTAATATACTTTTACTATAGTAGAACATCACTAATACTGGAGTTAAATATCAATTAAATTTTTTGAAATAATTAAATCTTAAATTCTTTAGAGAAACGAAGGCGTTACATTGGGGCGGTCTTGAAGAAACTCTGGTTTCAGAGCGATGTCAGCAACAAATGGCATTTTCTGGAACGTGTGCCTGAAAACAGAAGAAAGTAATATCAATGAATTGTTGCAAGTAACGGCTGGATGGTTGGCGCACTTGCTGCTGCATAAGTCCCTCGAAACGCGCTGCTTTTGCGTAACCAGTGCTGATTGGTTGCCCAATATGTGCATATACTTGCTAAGTAAAGCTCCACCCATCCGCAGCTCTATGTGCATGCACTAGTGCGCATATCCTGTATATGTTTCCCAGACACACGCATGACGTCTAGGTCACGTGCTGTGGTCGCGTATGTTGCACACGTGACTTGTGACGTCGTACGTAGCATCGGTGGGTAACAGCACTTGCATGTGTGAAAATGACAAGATTTCTGTATACGTTCATGTACTACGAACACGTAAAATGGATCAGCTACACACCTGTGTCACTGCGAAGGCACTTGTAGATCTGTAATGGATTAAAAGAAGACGGAAAAGGCAGGGACGAGTCGCGGTGATGGACTTTCAGAAAGCAGCTGCAGACGGTGATGATGTACTTGCCCAGAGCGAAGACGTTCAGGATAATCTGCAAATAAAAAGCTGGTGTACTTACTGTATGCAGTCACGACAAATCCACTTAGCAGTCTTACCATAAGCTGACACGAAGGAAAGAAGATCGAGGTTGGTTCCGCAAACAGACACACAGGAAGAAAAAGTTGTTCGTGAAAACGCGCGAACATTGCGTCATACGGCACAGCTCTGTTAATAGCTCCTTAACAGGTTCGTGCCAACCAGAAGTTTATGTTTAGGAGAAGCTGGGAATTATAACCTGTCCGAATAGATGTCTGATTGGTTTGGTGGAAGTATGCCATATCAGACAGTGTGTGTAGGATCGTGGTCTTGACGAGGGGATTTTTCCAATCCGCCGCCTCTGATCCTCAAACCGACATGACAGGTGGATAGAGAAGAGTTTTCTCTATAGTCTGAACCGGAAACCTGGTCATATTTCCGTTCCTGGAATAAACTGCAGGAACCGGAAGTTACGTCAAAATTCCAACACAGGTGGCGCTACAAGTTAACCTGTTACTTCCGTCCTCGTAAAGATATCTAGTGGAAAATTCAAAAAAACATTAAGGCAGATAGATGGTACAGAAATGATGAACATCATAGAAATGGTGAAGGGAGAGATTGTCATCATGACAGTATAGGAATGAGTCATGGAATTTTCGGACTGGGTTATAGCCTCGACGTGTTTCACGCCTTTCTGCTCCAAAGTTCTCCCGGGCCTCATCTCATATTCAAATCCCGACTGATCCGTGTTCCAAAGACAGTCCAATCCGTGCTCCGCTATTCTGGATCTGACCAGCGCAACACACTCTTCTGCACTTTGCTTGACTTGGGCAGCTGCTTCGAGGGACTTCTTTGTGACGAACTTCGTTATCTTTCGATCAACTATTCCGTAGTACCTGCCAAAATAGCATAAATGTCATCGGAACACTGCCAGCAAATTGGAAAAGGTCGTTTTTTTCAAGTGGCGCCGCTGTCACTTATTGAGTACGGTAACGTGCGCTACTTGAACTGACGATTCAGGTGAAATCGTTTGCCGACGTTCAAATACAGAAGATTTGCCTTCGTTAAATCGATAAGTAAATTCTTGCACGATATCAATTACCGTTTGAATTTTGACACCCAGTACGGCGATGCGGTGAAACCAGGTAGATCCACATCATTATTCGCGGTTATCGCCCATCGTTGAAGATCCAAATCCTTGACTACTTGTCTCTTCTGCTTGGCCATGAAGTACTGCTTTGCTGTCTCCAAGCGAATGACTTTCAATTTGTCGAATCGGGATCCGCCGTCAGCTAGCTGTTTCTTCCAGTCTCTTAGCTGTCGTTCGTCCCGAACTTTTGTGGAATGGTTTCGGACTGAAGACAAGCTCCGCCGTTTCTTTGCTGTAGCGTTACACCAGTAATCAACAGCACGTTTCTTGTAGTCGAGATTGACAGCTTGGCTTGACGGAACTCTTGGATCTGGGAGTCGCGGAACAAATATTTCGTGGGACGAAGGTTCAGTGTCACTTGTAACGGGCCCGTTCAAGCGATCATCTTCGAAGAAATAACGTTCGGCGCTACCGTTCAACAGGTTAGCATCACCCGCCGTCTTTTCAAAGTCGTCGAACGTTAGCCCGTCGAGCTGTAGGTCCCCCTGCAAGTCCTCTTCAACCTCCAGCACAGGACTGTCGCTTCGAGCAATTTTGATGTCAATAGGATCTAGAATATTCCAACAATCCGGTGAAACAAAACCTCTTCTGCACTGAACCTTCGGAAAAATACCTACCTTTGATAAGGTCTTTCAGCTGCTTGTTCGCTTCACTTGGCGCATCGTCCGGTTGATACCGGAGTTTGTATTCCTCTTCCAGGAGCTTTAGCACGTTCAAGGGATTGATGGAGCACATCGCAGTGTTGTGGGAAAATTATGGAGGAGAGAATCAACAAAAGATGCGTCATGCGACAGCGACAAGCTCATATGATGGAAGGAACAATCAATTTTGGCCAATCAACTATGAGTCAATCAAACTTATTGATTGTGCCTCGGTCAATGTACAGTACCGCCCTAATTTTGACGTGACTTCCGGTTCCTGCAGTTTATTCCAGGAACGGAAATATGACCAGGTTTCCGGTTCAGACTATAGAGAAAACTCTTCTCTATCCACCTGTGATGTCGGTTTGAGGATCAGAGGCGGCGGATTGGAAAAATCCCCTCGTGAGTGTTATTGGAGTACAGTCTGGAACACGCAATTAACTTTACTACTTATTAATTATTCTACCGGCTTGCAGTGGCCGCACATGTTTTTCCTTTGAGCAAAAAGATAGCCCTCAAAATCTAACATTTAAACGGAACAACGGATCCGGCAGAAAGTTGCTTGACAGAGTGGGAAGAAAAGTCAAAGCTGCGTTAGTTCACTGAGTGCAATGCTGAACACTAGCCAGAACAAACTTGCTGCTTTCTCCACTGGTAAAAGAACCCCATAGCCTGCCAAACCCAACTGTCCGCGTGATTGCGCCATGCTATCCAATGCTATAAAGCCTGGCATGGCAAACAGCTTCGGCACGTGTATCACTCTGGTAACAACTTACAAGTTACAACTTCGACAATCTCGTCTGCTGAATCAACAATCAATCATCTGCACTAGTGACCATTCTTCTTTGACTCGCTTGATTGATTTGGTCGCTCATTGCGCAGAGACGCTTTATTGATTGATTGACTGATCTTCCAAACGTACGGAGCGCTTTTTTCCAGTAAATTTTGTAAACTTTTGCGGTTTGTACACTATAGCCACTTTTAATGATTCAAAACGCCACCGTGCCCGCCGCGACAGCATGTACATGGCCCGTATCATACGAGTGCTGTACGACGGCGTACGTTTCTCTGCCAGCAAGCACAGCGCACAGACAACGTTGCCAACAAATTAGGCAAGTTGCACTGAGAGCAGATGCCGGAAGAGCTTGCCAGACTGCTGTGTGAGTCAGCAGTATGGGAAGCTCTTTCGGGCACCAGTCCAAAGACTGCGAGCATGTATCAGTCAGAGCGATCAAACGATCGCATACGAGCCCTTGTACGTCACCCTACACAGGCGTCAGGCATGCTGATACGTCACGTTCTGAACAGCCGGTCAAGAACGGAGCCTAATAAAAAAACCGGCTATATTGTGCACCGGACTCATGCAGTATACGTAAGATCGAGGTCGAGCCAGATACGGTGTTCGAACTCCTATCCCTACACATCAGAGAACAGGGACACCAGTTATGATTGCAAATGGTGACAGTAGGGAGCAAAGTACGGCTTCTGCATTGCATGATTTGGGCAAGCGGCGCTGCGGCAGAGGAGATAGAAAGGCGCGGCCAGATGACATCACATGGAGCGCAGCATAAAATTAAAGAATATCCGTGGACGACCAATCAGCGCAGTACCTCCGGCTTGGACAATCTTGATTAGCCGACTGAAGATAATTTTCTCTTTGTTCCCGCTCCATACTTCCTGAACTAGCCCCGCCTCGCTGATCTACTCTGCCGCTGGCCCATTTGCGTCAAAAAAAACTAATAAAAAGGTAGATGATCTATCTCGAATTAGTATTAGCAAAAATCTAGTAAAAAGGTAGATGATCTAAGTTTCTATTAGTTTTTTGGTAGTAATCGTTCGAGATATGCAACCCTTCGCTTGAGTTGAACCAAGAAAGCGTGCTTTAAATTAAATGATTGAGAAATTTGGCCTTGGGCGATCTGGAGTCGGCGTCGTTGGAGAATTGGCAGGGACATTCATTCCGACAGGACGGAACTATACCTGTACAACCAGGGCGTTAATTGAATGATGAAAGCTCTGGCAGCCATTTACCTGCCGAAAGCTTGCTGCTTGCGGGTTCTTAGAGTGCGTCCCCACCAACAACTAGTGTAGTAGGACTGCCCCGGCTTACTGGGATTGGCGAGCCTGCCACAGGCGAACATGCAGTGGTTTCCGTAGGTGTTATTGTCACTGCCGCAGATGGGCGTATAATCTTCGTTGCACCTGGAGCAGGGACTTCCAGCTAAGAACGGAGACGAAAAGATATCAGGTGGAGTCAGGTCGACGAGCGGCGCCATGAAGTACCTTTCGGACAGGGACAAGCGCCACCGCACTGGACACCCAGCTCCTTGACTGCAATTGAAAGACGCCGATAGTCGTTTAGATGAATGATATATGAGGTGGTTGTTTCAATGGTTGTTTCTTACTTCCGTCGAAAGTTAGCTGAGCGCAAAGGAAACTGCATGAATCTTTGTAGGTTGTATTGTCAGTTCCGCAAAGTTGTCCTCGCGGAATCTGTGCCGGACAGTTGTCAATCAGCTCGCATATCATATTGGCCAATTCCGAGGCTATAGACAAGCAAGGACAAGTCAATGAGGAAGTTGCATCCTGGTGCGGCGTCTAGATGAAAGACCTACGCGGTAGACAGGGGCACTTTCCTCGGCATTTTCCCCCAAGTCCTAAAGGTAAAGGAGAACAGCCGGGGCCAGACTAGGCAGAAGAGGATGCTTTTCACATTATCAGAGTCATCAGGACTGAGATGAGCTCTACCTGTGACAGTTCTGGCGGCACATCGTAATTTGCAAAAGTTATCGTAAGTCTCTCCGTCCGTACCGCAGACAGGGGACGAGGTGTCCGACGGACATTCGCAAGAAGGAAGATGCGACACGTCGTCTTGAATGATGACAGGGGGGACATCAGCCACCACTGTAAAACACCAAGCCATCAAGCAAGAATAAGTAACAGCCACTGTCTAATTCTTGGCCGCTCACAGCGCCACTCTCAATTACCTGCAACATGGAACAGGACAAGCCAGATAAAATCACGAAGGAACGATAACCACATTTTGCAAGAAGCAGAACACAAGCCCTTCGCTTAAGCAAAACATCTGCAAGTAGGATATGGGCCTCCCAAATGACAAAAGTACCAGGTATGGACATTGTGTACCCGACGAATTAATCCAAGCATATGCCGACAAGCCAGTCATAGTTAGCACAGTATACCTCAAGGATATGTCCATTACGGGCTGATCTGCTTTCGCTGACCGTGACGAAACTACTGTTATTCTTCAAGTATGCCGCAATATCGAGCGAGGACCTCCTCGACATTTGCTGCTGACTAAGGCGAAGAGTTCATCAACTAACCGACACCAAAGGAGAAACTCTGGTAACAGCAGGCCATGCATATGGTTGTCTTTATTGAAAAATCCGAGTTCAGGGAGTGAACAGTGGATATAAAGGTTGTGCAGACTGCGGCTATGAGAGAAGACAAGTCCGGAGAATGATAAACTATACATCGACAGAAGCGCCATACCATAAAGCAAAGCACGAGTGAGCGAAGCGCGAGGGCCTGAAAGACCTCGTCATAAAAGGAAAGCACCTTCAGCAGCAACAAGCTGCATTGTCATGTCACTAGAGAGCAAGCAGCCAAATGAGCCTTTCTAACATGCACCACAAAGCTTTGATACACCGGGGTACATCCCTAACATGCTGGCCAAGCAAGCCAGTCAAATCCGAAGAAGAGCTCAACAACGGGTTATGTACAGCACGGGAAATGGAACTATGCGAGAAAGGTACAACAGTGTCGGCCAGCGTAAAACATCGCTGCGGCCCTTCAGGAGCGGCTGGAACAGACCGCGTGGGGAGAACCCATCTGCATGAGGACCTTGTCCAGCCATTGGAGAGGAATGTTCAGGTGGATCTCGATCCAGCAAGGCGTGGCCGTCACCGTCTGTCGACGGTAGTCTGCACCCCAGCCTTTGACAAAGCTCAGCCGGATGGTGCACATCTGCGTCAGCTTGTACACGTACTCGAAACCTTGTCCTACCGAGGCTCGAAGAGTATCGGCGAACTCGTTGTCGTCGAATATCTTCAGGTTACAACCTGGAAAGGTAAGGAACGACCTTAACCCGGCACATCACCAACCTACATACATAGAGCCCTGTGCTGCGCCAAGCCCAACATAGCACCCAAGTGCAAGATGCACGACATCATTCTGCACCTTCACACTGTGCAGAGTTACGGTGCACAACAGTGTGCGCGCGAGCATGGATCGTTCGTAGAATCAAGGCAGCCCAATCAACCAACTCCCATAACGAACTCAATTCCCAAAGATCACGACCTCACCTGAAGGAATTTTACACACGGTTGCTTCATGCCAACCATAGCGTTCGTTGCATTGACGGCTTTGAACAAAGATTGCTTGCTCGCTTAAGCATTCGGCAAAGACAGCTCCGTCGATGTGCGTCAAGCGGATGCCTTTTCCGATGCTTCGCCGGGCTGGCTCAACAGCCTCGGGATTGCGATTGGGGCTCTGCAGGACGCCAAGGCAAAATCTATCGGCGCTGGAAGGATGAGTATAACCGTCGACAACGAAGGCAGGCACCGAGGCATGGAAGATATTCCCTACTCGTTCATTCAGTTCGTAGTAGCTGACGGAGCACCAGACTGGGGGAGAGGGATAGCTAGCTGGATTGAAGATGATGCCTTCTGCCAAATACGATAGTCAGACTTCTTATAGGCCAACGAAATGACGGTCTGTACCGGTGCACCGTAGCAGACCAGACACTGCGTATGCACACAGCGTAGACACCGCCCACCAGTAATTCAGTGCGCAACTTCATTTTATGGAGCATATACCTGAGATTCCCTCGTGAGTCAAATTCATACCAGCCATGTCCTCACCACTGCGCTCCTCAAACTCTGAAACAAAACATCCACAAATACAGATAAAGGATTGGAGAAATATGACAGATAGCTGTTTGTCCATACCGGAGAAGGCCAGATCCATCATGCGTGATCGCTCGTAGTCTTGCGCCGTCCAAGGCACGGGATTCAGCTCTGGACCTAGACCGTATTCTCCAACGCCGTGACTTCTCCCGAAGCAGTTCCTCCACATTGAAGCGTTCATGAAAAAACATACGAGGGGCTGTTTCCAGCGCTAACGGCAAAGATCGTTGTGGAAGATAAGGAATTGAATTCAATCGGTCGGAACTCGGAAGTCGCCAAAACTGCCATCAAAACTCAAGAGGCACAAACACTGACGTGCTGCTGATCATCGTGTTTCTGGGACCAGAAGCACATGACTGAGCTCTTGATTCACATCATCACAAGCAAAAGTGGGAAGGGCTATACATCTGATGACGATCAACGGGTTAGATCTGTACAAAATACAAAAGTCCCGTATGCCCTTCCGTGCTGCAACCCATAGTTTATTCATTCTACGCATTAATATAAGCGCATTCTCGTACCTTGAACAAAATTTAGGTTTACATTGAGGGATTACCGAATAATGAGGACTTACAAAGATAGATTACGACGCCGGTGTAATTGGCACCACCCACACCCTTACGATTGGCCTATTCATTCCACCAGACATTACACTTTCGGTGTAATTACGAGTCGCTCCGGAACGACTCGTAATTACACCAGACTTAACCAACATCCCAAGTGCACTGTGCCCCCCTCCAAACTTTCAAATGTCCCTTCCATGATATAGTTTCTTGCTGCTCGTTTCTCCTACTATAGTTTCTTCTACTGGTGAGTGTATGGTTCTTATAGTTTCTTCTACTGGTGAGTGTATGGTGGTTCCTCCGACATCAGAGATATTATAATCGTCCAATCGTACTTACCTGCAGTGCGGGGCTTTCAAAGCGAGCCGTTACACCGCTTTCCTAACTGGTCAAAAGAAATTTCTGGGCGTATCCACCAAAGTAGCTGATGTAATTACACTACCAAGCCAGCTCAGTCTTTGTAAGCCCTTATTAATAAATCTGCCGATCTGCAACGTGCAGCAAGCGAAAAAAACTTACCACAATGAGAATTGAACTCGGGTCTTTTGTGTACAAGTCACCGCCTTATCAAGGAGGACAGCTGGTATCATAGTCAGGCAAATTTCATGGTAAGCTGTTCTCAGATGGACACGATGTTTAGCAACTTTCCACTGAGCACAAATGCGCTCACGTAACAGATTCTAATACTTGTGCAGTCTTGTTCCAACTGCTGCCTACTCAATCAAGTCAAACCACCTGCAACGGCATGGTCTGTCTTGATTGATTGTTGTGCGGACATTCCGCCTTCAGACTACCAAAGTCCTACCGGCATTTTGACGACGCTCGTCAGTCTTCTCGGTTTGGTCTTCCCTCTCCTACGACCCTGCATTTCCCGATAATTACATTCGAAGAAATCGCACCTCAAAACTGCACTTCGTTTAAAGAACAGACTTCTGGCTTCAAGGACAAACTAGAAAAAGCATGTCGGTTATCCAACGAAGAACATTCAGACGAAAACAGGAGAAGGAATCCAAGACAAGCTGGTCTGAGTTCTCGAAGACGATCCCCATCTCCGTTCCCTAACTTGTCACTTTTCCTCCAGTTTTTCCTCCCGAATTTGGACAGGCAGCAGCTGCAGCCGCTTGTCCTCCAGCGGCAGCTTTAGCTCGAGCGTTGTCGTTGGTCTGCTTGGCGTGGTTGTCCAGGTCGGCCTTGTCTCCTTTGCCCGGGTAAGCTGCAGGATGGTTTTCCAGTCCTCCACCGAGCGGGTTGTTTGGATTTATCTTGTCTGGGCGCTGAGGAACCTTGCGATTAGAGTTCGTCTTCCTGCAAGAAGAGTAAATTTCAGCAATCAGCAACCATGGCAGTCACTGTCAGTACCTACCTGCATCGAAAACAAGTTTCCAGCTTTCCCCTCTTCTCACCCTTTCGGATTTTGACGCTGCGATATGACACAATCGCCCACAATTGAGGGCTCTCACACCTACAAAGAAGAGCGGAAGATAGTTGGTGAAAATGGAGTTGAAGCTTGAGCAGTTGGCAAGTGACAGCTAGTTGTGCGGACGTACGAGCTCTTGCACCTTCCAGATGCCGCGAGATGCGGATAAGAAGTGGGCAGAACAGTCCGGACCACTGCCACTGGACTGCCCTGAACAGGGAGCCAAAGTGGAGCCGTAAAACAGCGGTCAGTACGTTACTCGGTACTGAACCATTCCTTCATGCCAGACTCCAGCCAGGACGGTAGACAGCGCCATAATGACGTCACGGGCTGGTCAGCCTGGTCCTCACTGTCGAGAGGCGCAGCCTGTGTACCGGTACGGTACGGTACGTACGCGCAACTCGGCTTGGCCCTTCCTTCGGCAGCTGCCTTGCTCGACCACTTTCCTTCCCCCAACGGCATGTCGGTATTCCGATACCTGAGAAAGATGCATCAAAGCAACTTTGCGGATGGAACCGGAAGCGACAAAGAGAACCAACAACAACAGGATGTAGCGGCACTTTCTTCATCTTGTCTCCTTTCATTCAACTGCCACAACATCAAAAGACCTGCCTGCCTGCAATGACTCTGATCACACTTCCTTCTGCAAACAGCAGATAGCTGAATTTGGAAGAGCTTCATTTCAAATTTTGATGGTAATCAAATTACCAAGGAAAATTGACAGAAAAGGAACAAAGTCCAACCACAGAAAGTCGAAAGAGGCGACAGAGCGTCGCACCAAGGACTAGACAAAAAAATATGCTACCGGTCAATTATATTTCCACCAAAGTTTCTTGTTGGAGCAAGGGAAAGACTAAAGTGGGGGGTCTAAGGCCAAACATAGGAAATGGTGGGCTTGGGGGATGAAGGTGAATAGGCTATGCAGTGGGGCCAGAATCAGAGAGGCTTCTTTGGCTGTGGGCATACAGCATGGCGAAATGGGAGCGGGGGTTGGCCAGCAGCCTCTGCGGACTGTCACACTCCACCATCCTGCCTCCCTCCATCACCACGATCCTGTCGTAATCCATCACCGTCCGCAGCCTGTGGGCGATGGTGATGATCGTACAACCCGTAAAAGCTGCAAGTCAAAGAAGATTGATGCAACACTGAACAAAATGCTTTCTTTGACTAACGCAGGTATTTTCGGTTGTCGGCCAGTACAGTGCGCCACTTTGGAAGTACAAGAGCCTTGCAGCGCGCGCCACTGGAAGAGGCAGCCTAGGCGAGAGTGTCCTGCTTCGATATCAAAGCAGTATGGGGGTATTTTCCTTGCCTACCTGTTGCGAGGGTTCGTTGGATGAGCTGGTCTGTGGCGTAGTCGACACTGGCTGTGGCTTCGTCCAGACAGAGTATTCGGGCTTTGGTTAGGAGGGCGCGGGCCAGGCAGAGGAGCTGCTTCTGGCCCAGCGACAAGTTGCGGCCATTGTGGCCCACCATGGCCTCAAGTCCCCCACCCAGCTGGCTGATGGCGCCTCGCAGGTCGCACATGTCCAGCACGGCCCAAATTTCCTCCTCCGAAGCCTGCTGCAGTGGATCGAGGTTCTGGCGGATAGAGGCCTCAAAGAGGGTAGGCGTCTGCGGGATGATGGCCAAACGCGACCTACAAAAGAAGATGGCCCTCATCAGCCAATAGGCCAGCAATCATGGTCAGAGACAGAGACGATGCTCCTTCTTCCATCGATGGCGGCAACTTGTGCCATACAATGATGGAAAATGATCAAGCCATATAATGTTTGAAGGGTGTGGGAGACCTGAGCTGGTGGAGAGGAAGGTGAGAGATATCGATGCCATCGACGGAGATGGAGCCCTGATGGATTTGGGCCATGCGAAAGAGGATGAGCAAGAAGGAGGACTTGCCGGCACCGGTCCGCCCTACAATGCCTATCCTCTCTGCCGGCTTGACGGCCAATGTCAGGCCACTCAGTGCTTGCGGCAAGTCTGGTCGATAGCGCAGAGAAACATCCTCAAAGTCGATGGCGCCCAGCTGAGGCCAAGCGGCAGGAGCCTATGGAGAAACAAGAGAGCTATGGGGTGGGCACAAGTCGCAGCACGGCCTGGTCTTTGCTGCAGCCACAGCGGGCGCTGAAGCCAAATGCATGACGGTACGTACTGTATAGATGCCATCGTACATTTCCTCTTGGATATCCGTCAAGTAGTGGGCGATGCGCTCGACGCTGACCATCTCCTTTTCCGTCTCGATGAAGGAGGCAATGAAGCTGGTCAGCAGGCCAACGACGGTCAGGGCGTAGGAGAGGACCAAGCCGGTAGTGCCGGCCGCCGCCTTGAGGAGCAAGGCCATGAGGACGACGGCGCTGATGATGACCAAGGCCAGCAGCTGTAGGCGCATGTGCAGCCACTTGCTGCTGGCCATGTCGGCAAACTGCGCTCGCAGGTTGTCGTCCAGCAGCCGCTGATGCTGCCCATAAAAGTAGGGCTGCGCCCGCATGGCCCGTATGGTGGGCAGGCCGGCCGCCGTCTCGCTGTACAGCGTGTAGAGGGGCGACTGCGTCAGCGTGGCAATGCGCTTAATCTCTCGCGAAGTGGCGCGATAGTAGCGCTGGATCAAGTAGTATAAGGGCGCCAGCCCAATCAGCACCAACATGAACCTGCAACGCAAGACGATAGGCCTCAAAGACAAGGCATGGCGCAGGCCTTGCCAGCGACGACCGCTGGCCTTCGGCTGCTGAAAGACGTACATACCATGGAAGGCCGTAGCAGATGATGATGAAGGTGCCCAGCAGTTGGAAGATGTTGGCCAGGACAATGTTGAGCATGAAGGGCAGCTGGTTGTCCACCGAGGTGACATCCTTGGCGAAGCGGTTCAGTATGCGGCCGGAGGGCGTAGAGTCGAAGAAGCTGATGGCAGCACGCAGCACTTTGACCAGCAGCCTGTCGTGCAGGCGGTAGGCCGCTAGCAGGCCGGCGTAGGCAAAGACGAAGGAACGAAGCAGGGCCAACAAGGAGTTGCCAGCACCTAGGTAGCTGTAGATCTGCAGGTAGTACCGCCAGTCCGACTGGCTCTGGTTGCTCACAGGGTTAATGGTCACTTGCTCATGCGTCACCCAGTAGGACAACCACCAGTCCGTCGCATTGTAGGAAGCTGCAGCCATAAGGAAATTGTCATCATCAAGCCAGCGCCACCTCTCATGTCAAGTGCCGCATATTGTACTGCCCACTGCCTGCAACTGTGGGCCACTCGGGCAAAATGAATCAGCCTCTCTTTAGCCAGGCCACACTTGATGGACTTTGCTTCTTGGTGATTGTGGCGTCAGAAAGCAGGTTGGCAAAAAAAAGGCCAAAGGTACCTTGCATGAGAAAGAGGGAAAGGAGGACAGCTATGGCCCACAAGTTGCCGACGGCTTTCCAGTACTGTCTGTAGACGGAAGCCTTGAGGCTGCCGTAGTCCCGCTGCTCTTCCTCCACCAGCTGCCTCTTTGACCGCCTCTTCCTCTCCCGCCCTTTCTTGGCCACTTGGGGCCCATCACTTTGCCCCGAAGTCTCCCCATCGCTTTCTGTCTCCGTCTCCGTCTGCGTCTCCGTTGTCCTTTCTCCTGCAGGAAACACAGCAGAGACGATACAAAGACCCTACGTTGCAAAGTAGCTGATGTACCGCGCTTGTCCTACCTTCCGCCTTGCGTTTCGGTCCTTGAAAGCTGGGTAGGGTGGGCAAGATGAGGTGAGGCGGCCCATTGTGGACAATCTTGCCTTGCTCCATGACGAGGATGCGGTCGGCGGCCTGCAAAAAGTCCAGGTGATGGGTGACCAGCAAGCGAGTCTTGCCTCGTAGCAGCTTGAGGATGCACTGGTCAAAGATGTGGTTAGCCACTTGGGCGTCGACCGCCGACAGGGGATCATCCAGAAGGATGACCTCCTTGTTCTGCAGTACAGCCCGCGCCAGAGCGATACGCGCCTTCTGTCCACCGCTCAGTGTCACACCCTGCTCGCCAATCTGCGTTTGACTTCCATGTGTCAACCCCTGGAAAAAGACCCATTCCATGCTGACTTGCGCATTTTGACCAAATGGATTAACACCCACCATGGCAGCCCGCCAAAGAAACGGGGCTATACATTTTCTTTGCCAAGGGGCGCACGTCACCACTGTGACTGGCTGCAAGGGTGCGCCACTTGAACAGCCCATCTGGGCCAGTTGCTCTGACGAGCTGCCACATGACCCAAAACGGCACTAGGTTTCAGCGCTGCCTGGAGGTTCGAAAGCTGTGTCCGCTGCCAACTTGTTGGTTAACAACAAGGTGCTGATTACCTGCAAATCTTGCTGGAGGGCGCAAGCTTCAAGGACCTTGTGGTAGAGGTCGAGGTCGAGGGTGGGCAGGGAGAAGTGAATGTTGGACATGATGGTGCCCTGCTGGATCCAGTTATCTTGGGGGACGAAGGCAAAGCCTTCCAGCAAGGACTTTGGCTGCAGCTGGACCATGCCGTCGGTGGCGTACATCTCAGCTAGGATGGCCTGCAGTAAGGAGCTCTTGCCCGAGCCCACTTTGCCCACTACACCCACCAGCTCACCTCGCTTGACGCTCACGTCGATATCCACCAACTGGTTCTTCCCTTCACCTACGACCACAGCAGACCTGACCTGCAACACCACCCTCAGCCCTCTTTCATGGAAGGACGCTGCATACTTGCTTGGTCGACCAAGTTATGGTCGAGGGTGGGGCCTTCCTTGGGCCTGCTCCAGCTGAAGCAGCCCTTCCGCATCGTCACAACATTCTCACTGGCACTGTCTCCCTCCTCCAGGCTGTAGTATGTGCCGACATCGATCTCTGACAGCGTCAGGAACTTTTGTAGGCGTTTGGCCGAGATCCAGGCTTCCACTGTGCCGGTGATGATCCACGGGATGGCGTTCAGCGGGACGATGACCAAACCAAAGACTGAAAGACATGTGAAGACTTTGGCCGCTGTCAGGCTGTTGCCCATCCACACGTAGGTCGTGAAGGTTAATACCGACCTGAGACAACAGACAATCAGTTCATTTCCATAAGATATTAACGGCACGGCTTTGCTAAGGATGCTGAACAGGAACAAGGCCGTGCTGGAAAAGCTTAATGTATATTATGAATGCTGTTGTTACATGATCATGGGAGTAGTAGCCCAGAAGTATACACAACAAGCATCCAGATACTTGATGGTCTTGACCGTCTTCATCTCCTTGATTCGGACACCTGCAACGCGACTACAGAACCACTTTTCCCAGGCATGAAACTTGATGACCCTGATGGCCTTCAGCGCCTCGCTCATCAGCCTGACCCTGGCGTCGCGCTCCTTCAGGTTCTGCTCCACCTGGCTGGAAATCTTGCTGGCCAGCACCTGGTTCAATGGCACCAGCAGGATGATGAAGACCAAGCCGCCGATGAAGGCAAAGCCCACTTGTTGGTAGAGGAGGTACAGCGCCACGGCAATCTGCAGCGGCATGGCCCACATCTGGTGGAGGTATTGGACGTTACCCGACACCTTCTCGCAATCCGTCCCCACCAGGTTCACCACCTGGCTGGACGCCATGCTTTCTGACAGGGCCGAAGTATGAACGCGCAGCAGCTTACTGTAGACCGTATCCACCAAAGCACCTCGCATACACCTGCAAAATGAACAAAGCATCAGCAGAACACTACGACACGGCCTTACCATGTTAAGGCCGTGCCCTACAGACATCGAACCTTTCCTTTCTCGGTCGTAAGATTTATGTTAAGTTAGATTGGATCATCATCTTTTGTCAGGGCTGAGAAGAGACAGGTAAAGATAGCTAGAGGGTTAAAGGACGCACTTGAGCTTACAAGTTCAGTTTCTCCACCTGAAAAGCGTAGTGCAGCTGCGTCGTGGCCGACATCAAGTTGACGGTAATGAGGCCCAAACCGAACAAGTAGCCATAGTACTCGGGCTGACTTGCCGGATTCTCGATGCTGGAGACCAGGACGTTGACGAACAAGGGCGAAGTGTACTGCAAAAAGGAGTAGGCCAGCTTCATGATGCCCAGAAAGAGCCACTGCATGCCCCATATGCCAATGAGGATTTGCGGCAGATAGAAGCGCGACGTCTTGGGGTTTCTGGCCAGCGCTTTCTGCACAGTCTGAGCATGCGCATCGGCTTTGAGCTTGGCAGGAAGTTCAAAGAGATCGTCAGCCTTGTGAAGAAAGCCATCGGCACCTGCAGAATGACTGCCATACAATTTGAAATCGGCAAATACTATCCCGGCACGGCCTTGATTTACACAAGTATCGCTGTCAAGGCCGTGCCGCAGGTATTTCGAGCTTTTTCTGGACGTATTGGCGAAAGAGAATTCTTCAGTGCTCAAATACCTTGTTGCATCAGCGGATCGACCCATAGGAAAAGCAAGAACCTGAGGGGGCCCCAGAAGTGCGGTTGACCGAGTTTGGCAGCGGTGAGGGTGGATGCGGAAACGGAGGATGCCGACTGGGAGGGCGGCATCCCGTTGATGAGGTTCACATTGTCCGAAGAATCTATATCGCCGGAGCCGTTGGACGAGACGGAAGAGCGACGGCTAGACACGGGGCGTACATCATAGCCTCTGACATAAATGCACGAACTGTACAGTTGCACAACACCCGATGTCAGGAAGAGGACTTGCAGCGAGAAGATCACTATGGTAATAATGACAAAAACCTGTAACAAAATCCACGCTGCATGGAAAGATCAGCCCAAGAAACCAAAAGGGATGGAGGATATTTTACTTGGTTGGGAGAATGGCCCAGTAACGTGGCGCGGAACTCGAATGACCAAATGAGGAATGCGGGAAACCAGCTTGTGAATATGACGAAGGTATCCGCTCCATCGAAGGACAAGCACGGAGCGGATCGAGCCAACTTCCAGGCTATGTGTCCATGAAGAATCCATACCAGGACACATCTACAAAGAGCGATAGTCATACGTAAGTCAGTCAGTCAGGAAACCTACGCCGCCACATAAGGAAAAGCTTCAAGACTGTCGAACTGTGCAAACACAACTGTCATGGCGGGCCACTCGGTCGAAAACAACCAGGGCGTCGACCTGCCATTAAAACTAACAAACCGTGTGTCTGACTCGCCATGCATACAGGATCACACGTGATACAGCACTGTCGCCTTCGATCAACGCAGGTGAAACTTTCAGCGTCGATAATTTCCTCGTAAAACTGCATGGCTTATCTTACATTGAGCTTTGGGCGTAGGAAACGACGCCAAACGCTGGCCAGTCCTTTAGCCAAAGTATCTGCAGAAAGAAGGACAGCAAGAGCGAAAGCACCGTCCCTACAGAGGCGATCAGGCGGATGATCCAAGCTGCCGTGGAAATACCAAGTGTGGCTCTTTGTGAAGGGCTCAGCACTGGGGCATTCAGTCTCCTCCATGAGAGTCTGCCCACGTAGAAACCACAAGTAAGGAGCAATAATGTATGTGATATGCCCAGAAATAGTTGACGGTAACAAAATGTGAAATCGTTGACCGATGGATCCCATATCGCCAACAGGCTGGCATTTCCCACTTGGAATTTCGGACAAAACACCTGCCAGCTGGCATGCTCCATCCTTGCTCTCCTGCCAGGGCCGTCAACGACACTACGGACCAGCTAGTCCCTCAGGATTAGAGGCTGTTTCCTGCACTTCCGAACGGATCCTTTCGAATTGGAAGCGGAAGACATGAAGGAACTTCGACAACAGTACGCGTACGTGTAGTCTGAAACTAAGTTAGGGGTGAAATTTCGATCGACCTGTGCGTTTAGATGCCCCCGGTCCCCGGCTCGCGGCCGCTGCACAGCTGACAGCTGCACTGCTGTACTGTACAGTGTACGACAAATTAATCGTTTAAAATGGACGTTATAGTGCGGCTGGAGATTATTTACCACTCGGCCAATGAGAATTATATTTTGCTGCATGCGCAAATTTCATTGGCATTATCCATCTGGTTCCATCCAACACCCATTCTTTACGGTTTATTTTGTCGTACACTGTACAGTTATGCACTCAGTGAACTGTCAGTGCATTGCACTGTCATCCGAGGTCGGGGTCTAGTGCTGGCAAAAACACGATAAATTCGATACGATATTTTCGGTAAGTATCGGCGGATATTTTATCGCGGTCTTCGATATTCATTCGATATCGATATTTCGATACGATATTTTTCCGTTACCGTATTTTCGATATATCGTATCATATCGCAGCGATGTATCGATATTTCTGGAATTTTAGTTTTTCGGAATTCCACTGGTTCAAGCCCAAAAACAAGAAGGCGATTTCCACATGGAGTATTAGTCAGATCGAAAGCGTCGGATGCAGCATAGATATGATTATACCAAGACTTCAAACACATGGAAACCTGGACAGAATTAGTACCACAACCGAATTGGTGGAGTGTGCTCGGTCCACCATGGCCAAAACCAAGTTTTGAAACCATGATCTTCCGTTAAACGAGATATTACTGACGAGTTTGCCATTCAGCAAAATATCGATATATCGAAAATATATCGATATGGTGCGATACGATATTGCCGAACATTTTATTGCATTATTCGATACGAGTTTCGTATCGATATTTTCGATACGATATCTGCCGTATATTTTATCGCAAAGATTCGATATATTTCGATACGATATCGGTATACCGTATCGTTGCCAGCACTGTCGGGGTCCCGGGCGCTGGCCGTTCAGGGCAGATTTTGTCATATAAGCTCTGTATCATCTACCGATCGGTGGTACATTTAGCCTCCTGGCCAATTCATCCAACAGCTCTTGGTGATTTTTTAACGGCCATAGTTCTTAAATCGCCACGCGGGCCAACTTGGCCGTTTCAGAAAATTAAGATCAGCTCTTGATCATTGTTTTCGGAGTCCGATACAGCAATTCAAATTAAAAATTTTGGATTGTGCATCTCGATGTTAATCGGGATTGAACTGCAATCGTTGAGACGCGACCATCAGGGATGTTAATTATCCATCCGCAACGGATTTATCCGGATATCCGGATAAAACATGGATTGGATAAGAATTTTATCCATCCAGCTCCGAATCGGATGAAACTCTTATCCATCCGGATATGATCCGGATAACATCTCTATCCATCTGAGGTTTATTCGGATGAACCTACCTGAATCAATAAAACAGACAATCAAAGCAGAACAGCCCAACTCGTCTGACTAACGTTACGTAGCAGTCTGGAAGAATCATAACGATGCGCAATCTCTGCTGTTACAAGCTTATCGGAAGTCGACTGATTGAACATTGTTTTTCGTTACACTCTTCCGTTCTTACGAACTATTGGTCCTGCTGTTTGTAAGTTGTTTTTATTACAGCCAAAGAGGAAGACCGACATTGCCGAGATGTCTACTGCTCCACCTCCGAATACGCAGCTGCCTATCTGCGAACGGATGATGGCGCAAGTCACTTCGGCAGTAGACTCCCAGTTTAACGAAGATGACCAATTCTTTCTGGATCCAAAGGAATCAGTCAAAAGAGATGTCCTGGAATTTTGGAGCATGTCGGAAAGCCGCTATCCGACATTATACCGCATTGCGAAGGATGTTCTGGCTGCACAGGCTTCTTCTGTGCCTCCTGAGAGTGCATTCTCTGGTTGTGGTCGATACGTTACAGTCCTTCGTAGCCGCCTAGAACCTGAGGCCCTTCAGGCCATGTTATGTCTGAACTCTTGAACGGTGGTTTTTGAAGCTATGGTAGCAATGATGACAGACGATGAACAGATACGCTACAGAGTTTGGTAGTTTCGGTTTGGCTCTAATCATTGAACATATAGTTTGTATCTAATTGGTTTAACCGGATAATATTCGGATAATCCGGATAAAAGTTTTATCCAAGAAGCTGGATACGCATAAACCTTTTATCTATCCAAATGGTATCCGGATTTCTTACCCATCCGCTTATCCATCCATTTAACCGTTTATCCATCCATTAACAACCCTAGCGACCAGTGTTATTTCACTATGAATTTTGGAATTCTAATTATTAAAATCATTAGAATTCTGCTAAATTTTATAATTTCAATTGCAGGAAACGGCTCTCGTAAAAATTTTTATCATGTATTGATTTTACTTGTGTGAGTAGGGATGTTAATTAACCAACCGACGACGGATACATCCGGATAAAAGACGGATTGGATAAGCATATCAGCCATCCGCTTATTAGCCGGATAAATCTCTTAACCAACCGGATAGGATCCGGATTTTATCCGGTTAGTGAGCTTCGAATCAATCAGAAAATCAAAGCAACATGGTGTAGGTTACGAGCTGTAGTCTGGCTGCCATGCCATCAGAAAGTGCCTTTTCTGGTAGCGGTCGATACATAACCGTCCTTCGTAATCGACTTGAGCCTGAAGCCATCCAAGCCATGTTATGCTTGAATTCTTGGACTGATGTCTTCGAAGCTATGGTTGCGATGATGATTGACGATGACGAGTAAACAGAGCGAAGGTTCGACAGCTTCGACTCACAGCTAAAAACTGACGAGAATCTTTAACCGGAATTTTAACCGGATAATATCCCGATAATCCGGATAAGTTTTAACCAGAGAGCTGGATAAGGATAAGTCTTTTAACCAACCACACTGTATCCGGATAAAGTTTTGTCCAACCGTGTATCCAACCGTTTAACCGTTTAACCAACCATTAACATCCCTATGTGTGAGCAGCAGAAATTTTAATTACGTCAATTGTGGGCGATCCAACGTGGCACATTTTACGCCATGCTGACGCACTGTTAGCTCTTCAGATTTTGAACCAATGCACCGCAGCGGCACAAAACGCACAATTCACGGTGCGCGGGACGAAACTATGTGGTACGCCGCTCGTTTCGCATGACCCGGTCAAGACCCGGTGCGCTTGACCTGGTGCGCTTGGTCTTCACCCGGTGCGCAAACTGAGCTCATACGCGGGACCTAGGTTGCGTTTTGCGGATGTTGTCCAGTGTCAAACAACGAAAATCATGCAAAAAATATCGCAGATCGCACGCTTTCGGCCCTTTTACCGCGTTTTAGGCTTATTTTAATTGCAGTTTGACCTAATTTTGATTATCAATTTTACTACCCCACCATCCAGCCAATTTCGCTATAATTTTACTATATAGTAAAATCCGTTGGCTGAGTTCGCCAATTTTAACTATCACAGTTAAATTCAAAACGGTCGATTTTCGACCATTTTAAATTAGCTATTTCAATCGTTAAAATAACACGACGCGACGATATTTTAATGTACAATTGAAATCCACGATGTCGGTAATTCAAATAGTGACCGTTAATGAGAGGCACGCGATATGCACGTAGACGCATCATCTTCTCACCTTATGAAGCACCCCAAGTGCCCGACTGACTGAGCGGCGGTGCGCTGGTGCGTGTTGCACCGCCGCTCAGGACTACAATGCGTACGTAGTGCTTCGCAAAAGAGGCGGAGTACGTCCTCTCTTAAGCGCAACCAACACCCGGTGGGCCTGTCTAGGGTTCTGTTTCTGAGGATCAAGTTTACGCTTACGCGATGTACCGCGGTTCCTTCGTAGTGCATAACAGACGTTCTGACGGCAGCCATCCGTACTCGATACCGGGAACGACGTAGTCTACACGAAAGACCAGAGAGTCATTCTAGACGCTTACCCATCCAGCGCGGGGTACCGAACAAAAATGCCAGTTTTATGGAACTGAAATTACAAAACACTAGGGACTGTGCGCAAAATCAATCAACCGATCACGTTTCGAACTCTCACATACTCTCACATTTGACCGAATCGACTCCGCCCTAAATCAACCTTTGTTGTGGCTTTGGTGACGGAAACGTGAGCATCTTGCTTTTCACGTGCGCAACTGCGAACATCCGTCACATTTAGTCATCTCCGATTTTCCGTTTCTGATTTTCCGTTTTCTCATAATTAAACTGATCTTCTGCTAGCCTATGCCATCTTCCAACATCCAGACTCTGCAGAACTTCCACCCATAAAAGAAAGCGGACTCACCCCGACCGCTACCAACATGGTTACCGGAAAGACGGCGGCAGAAGAATGGGACGATAGCTCGTCGGTTGTCAGCTCAGCTGACACGAATGTTTCGCTTCCGCAGGTTCATCACCGCATTGACAGCCGAGTCAACCGTCAGTATCGCTTTCTTTATTTCGATCTTCCTGCTAACGAAGGTGGGAGCCATGCTTGTTGAAATAGATGTGGAACATACGTTAAACGGAGAGCAGAATGCGCCGGAAGTCCGCGCGGGAAACTTGGATAACCAAGGTATCGTACGGATCTGTTAGCAGTATCATGAAGAGACGTCCAGCCTGTATATCTGCCTGATTACAGAACATGTCGAGGGCAACAGCCCATCCACCTCTGCGCCAGAATACCGCCCTCCTGCTCAGAAAGCTAATCAAAGTAAGCGTTCGCTCTGCGAGCTTGACTGCCGATCACAGAACCGTACTTTCAACTGGTAAGCGTAAACAAAATTCTAAACAGTCTGTTTTTTTAGTACTCACGCAGGACGACCTGTACCGTAAAAGCGCGTTTTGCTTCAAATGTTTGAAGTGGGGCCGTCATCAGAGCATATGTGTTGAGCCACTCCGAGCTACCCGTCCACCTATGCGAGACGCTGCGCGACGTGACGGTTTTCTGGCTTTCTTAGCCGACAAAGAAGTCAGAGACGCACGCGTGCGTGCAGAGCGCCAGCAAGAAGACCAGCGACGCGCGGAAGACCATGCTCTTGAGGAAGCTCGTCTGATGAACGATAGAAGGAAGGAGGACGAAGCCAAGGCAAATCCACGCTTCAAGGAAGACCGCGTTCGGCAGGATGAGCGTAACCGCGAAAACGAGTTAGCAGTGGTCGAGCTGTGAAGTCACTGTATCGCCGAGACTTCCAGCAACGATTCTATCGTCCTTAAGATGGTGAGGGCACTCAGCCTGATAGCTCTACTTCACGTTACAGTCTTCGTGGCGTGAGGTCTGTTTTATGGTTTTCCACAGGTACATTTGGGCAGGCGGGGTTTTGCCTTCGTCGATTAATACAAAGAGCTTCGTCTACTTTTTTTGTTTCCTGTCAGTTTTCGATGGTCTCACGCAGTAGTAAACCATATCTCGTCTTGTCTTCCGTTCTGCTTCGATACGGCGTCTTTGAGATGACTGCAGTTGTCGCTGAACGGTCTCCTGTCGAAGCTTTCTTTAACGCCCTTTACTGAAACTTCACCTTTCGAGCTCGCAGAAGACCGCACTCTGTTCTTTCTAGCAATCAGCTGAAGTCATTCCGTTGGTGGATTCGGTTGAACCTACATGCTTCGGACCTCCATAGCTCTAATGCAGAATAGAATACTTGGAATAGAAAAACCAGCATGAGCCCCTCAAAGAACAGTGTCTTTTCTCCGACTTCCGGTTGCCGTTGTTTCAACCAACCAATATCGTTTTGCGTCTAACTGTAAGCCCCCCATTTACTGAGTTCTTCAGTTTCCACAGGTAGCTGGTTGTGTCTTCTGCCGAGAACGGTCACATGTCCTGTCCACCGACCACATCCACCTAGCTTTTTCATCGATTTGGATAACATGTGCGCGGGAGTCCAAGCGCTCCGGGTTCGTTATGCTCGTCGCAAAAGGAGGATCATTCGACTATTACGATGGCAGACGGACATGTTTTATTGTCATGCTGCTCTCGAATACGAACGGTACTGCGTGAGATAGGAAATCGATTTAGTGAACATGCCGAAAGAAAAGATGCGATGCCACTTTTGGATGGAGAATTACCAGGATTTCTGCAGACTACGCGATGCCTTACAATTATCGGAAGTCGTCATCGGCGAAAACCGAATCGTCGTCTCCAGAAGTCTCGCTTTAGCTGTGCTAATGAAGCGGCTGACCTGTTCAAATAGATGGGTCGACTGCATGGACCTTCTGGGCCGAGAAAGAACCGCGCATCTTTAACGCCAGTTTCTGCTATATACAGGAAGCAGTCACCTGTTAGAAAACATGGATCAACCATGGCGTGGATCTCCGTGCTAATGCCATACGTCGGGCCTGTGGGTATTATGGCAGGTCCTTGGCAGTCTGTTTATACCAAGAAAAGCTTGGAAGTCCAGAGCATTTGTTTGTTACAGATAACTGTTGGGGCTTCATCGACGGAACTGCCCGAGAAATTTTTTGTCTCGAAAGACATCAGAGGAAGCAATACAGTGGACACTCACGGACGCACGTCAGGAAGTTTCAAAGTATATGCACTCCAGATGGTATAATCGCGAATATGTATGGTCCCTGTGCAGGTCGCCGTCAAGACGGTTTCATGTTGGGAGAAAGCAACATGCGCGAGCGACTGCGCCACCTCAGTGAAAAGTGGAGAAGGGAAATGTGTCTCTCCGGCGACAAGGGATCCTCTCTCAGTGAAAAGATTCAAGTTCCCTACAAAGGCAGCCACCCGACAGAAGAACAGACAGCTTTTAACAACACAATGTCGCAGAATAGAGTGACTGTAAAGTACGGTTTTATGGCGATAGCACATGATTCTGCGTTCGCAAATTATGAAAAAAATCAGAAAATATACTGGCAGCAGGTGGCTAAAACATATTTAGTGACTGCCGTTCTGACTGACTGACTGAATGACATGCATGTACAGCTTTCCTCTTGTCCGGAAAAAATTTGGCGTCGGTCCTCCGCCTCTTGAAATATTCTTGGGTTTTGTAAAAGAAAATTAGCTTGGTTTGCCGGCAGTAAGAAATCGAAATATATTCGCAAAAACAGCAACCGTTTTCGGTTTCTCTTTATTTAAGCTTAATCTACCCGCTTTCTACCACCGTAGATCATTTCTCTGCGTAGTTAATTAGAACGTCTCGCAGAGTCGTAATAGTTTGAAATAGAATCTGGCGATCTTCCCCACGTTTTCTAACTTCGGTCAATCGGATCACTTTCTCAATTTCCAGCTGTTTTTCTTTGGGCGCCTGTTCTTTCGCGAACTTCTCTTTCTGCCATTCGCGATCGTTCTTGCGCTCTTCCAAATCGATCTGTCTTTCGAGTTTGTCAAAGTCTCCAAACATAGATCCGCGGCGCAAATTCGGCGAGTGTTCCTCGAATGAAGGGCTGACGAACCAGCGTCATTCACTTTGATAAACATCTTGCCGGGAACAGAGCAGCACACTAAGGTCTGCACCGGAAGTCCGCGCTTGAGACAAAGGCTTAAAAGGACTAGAAGTTTTGTCTCGATCTCGCTGTATCATGAGAATGTTTCTGCGCGGATCAATCGTCTCGAACGGATCGCAGTAAATCGAATCCGTCCAGAAACACAGATTTTCCCTTAGTTGAGGTAAAAACTGTTTTCATCAAAATATTCTATAAAGTGAATTTCGCTGGTCAACCTTCGGGAAACTGTTGTTCTTCTACCGCTCCGTCTTTCGCTAAAGCTTTCCGATGCGCTGTGGCTATCGCAGCTTTTTTGGATGCTTTGCTGGTCTGTGTAATAGATATAGCTCTGTTTCATCCGTTGCAGATATGTGCTGTATCTCACTTGCGGAAAGGGTTACCTTTAGGTTCCGGTAAGAACTTGGCCTTTCCTCTGACGGGCTGAGATGAATCTTCCGCTGAAAGGAGGAAGAACGGTTAAGCGCGGACAACTGTCGCAGGGTTGTTGGCTTGTCGTAAAAGAGTCTTACCCAAATTAGCTCGGACATCCTGAGCGTGTTCTTCGGCTCCATCTGAGGTATCTCTGTCGCCGACAGAATACAGTGGCGCTGTAGCCTTGTTGCCTGTGCTCATTCCACGAATCACACTTTCGTCTCTGTTTACTGCGCGGGGGCTTCTTTAGTCGGCCTTAGGTACAGCCGAGGGCTGATTATCTTTCTTCTCCGCAAGGGACTGAATCACTTGGTCGACTATATTGACATCATCGCCAAATTCTCGTGTGCGCTTTGGACACTTCTCGTTGAATTCTTTTACTTTACGATCAACAAGAACCCGAAGACTATGCAAAGCATCGACGTCCTTCTTCTTCTGTGTCTTGTTTTCTTTCTCAGTTTCCGGCATGAGTTCTGATTCTGTAGGCTGATAAGTGTTTCCTGAAGAATGGCGTAGAGCTACCTTCCACGCGAGAGTACACTCTTTTCCGGGAGGATACTGATAGGGTGATTTTATCATCCACGGCCAGCAGCCTCTCATACGTTTCCATTTTCGCTGGTTAACTTCGGACGAGGCGCAGTAGTGTCGCTGTCCATTTCTTTCCTCGACCGTCTTTTCGGGTTCGGAATCTGTCACGTCGCTGTCGACCTGCGTCCGAAGTCCATGGTAAATCGCAGTTTAAAGTTTTCGGACCCCAAGGGCAAACTTAAACGGAACTTGTACCAACATCAAACAGAGTCCAAGGAACACGAATCTGAAGTCCGAATTGACTTTCGACCACTGGTCAATAATTTACGAATATTTTACTGGAGGGTGACTAGTACCAGTAACAACAGAAAATATTCGACAGCGAAGAAATGCGCAGATTCTGGAAAGCTTGTCGAGAAAAGGTGGAGAAGATCCCGAGAATAGAAGATGCTAAAGAAAGGAAAGACTTGCTTGCCGAATGGAGCTATTTCCGTGACGATGGCTGGTGCCAGCCCTTCGGCCGCAATCAACAATTTGTCCATCATGAGCGCATTCGTGGAGAATGACCTAAAGGCGAGCAAAAGGATGAACAGCGGGATGAAAACCATTTTGAAGGTCTTTGTTGCGGAAAAGGAGGATAAAATGGGATGACTGGAGGAGAATGCGAGCAGTGAGCAAGGTAAAAGCAAAAGTGATCTAGGCTCGAAATAAAGCTCAAGGTGAAGGAGGCTATGCACAAGTGACCAGTGGTGGGCTGAGCCTGTATAGGTGCACTTTATCTTGGCTTACTGCCAGATAACAGGGAAACGCAATACGAAATTTCCACGCAGCAGTGGACGCAGAACCAAGCGAACAAGTGGCATTAGAGACCTTGCAAAATTCACGAGACGGGTCAAACAAACGACAACTAATCATTTTTGAAAATGATGGTTTAAAAATGCTTTAGTTCAAACCCACCAGAGGTTGCAAACTGCGCGGGACTTTTTACGACTAACGAACAATCCACTAAATCAAAATTCAAATTTGCTCTGGACGAGAAATTGTATTAATTTCATATCAGCTTTTGGTCCAGCCGTACATTCTTCGTTTCCGACATAAACTTTTAGACCATTCGGCATGGATAAGAAGCTACTTGTGGCCATGTGTGAGGAGGGCGATATAGACGAGGAAGAGCTCGTCCATCTATCTCAGCTGTCGGAGCAAGCGAAAATGCGGCCTGGTGATTTTGACCTTGACACCATATCTAACCAAGTGTGCCTCGAAGACTTTCGCTTTTCCAAATCTCAACTTTTCCTGCTGCAACATGCCTTAGAGATTCCGGACATCATGTACACCGATAGCCATCACATCATACCGGGAATGGAAGCACTTTGTCTGTTGTTGAAGAGGCTCGCGTTCCCTAATCGCCTCTGTGACCTGGAAAAGATTTTCGGCAGGAATCGTACCGTTTTATCGCGCTGTTTCAATCATACTCTGAAATACGTTCACGACAAGTTCTGCGGGCGACTGGAAACTCCTGTACAACCATGGATTGACGCCGATACTCTGGAGTTATGGGCACAGGCGGTATCGCGGAAGGGTTCACCGTACGATCGATGTGTGGGCTTTATCGATGGAACGAATATCGAAATTTGTCGGTAAGGTCTCTCCTTCTTATTAGTTATTACTATTCCTGGTTGTACATTGGCAAAAAAATAATGTTTTGCAGTTCGTCAGACTACGCCACCCAAAAGATCTGCTACACTGGATACAAGAAGGAGCACGACCTGAAGTACACCGGGGTAATGGCGCCTTGTGGAATCATGTTCATCATGTGCGGACCAGAACCAGGAAGCTTTCATGATGCAAAACTGTTGTACCGAAGTCAAATTCTTACTCAAATGCGAGAAAGTCCAAAATGGACTCCTACACTTGAAAGTGGATTTTACCTGTACGGTGATCAAGCTTACAAATCCACACCTCAAGTCATCGGTCCCATCAGGTTCAACGCTTCTCCGTTGGAACTAGCATGCAATGCAGCAATGAAGACGCTGAGGGTTTCAGTTGAGTGGGGCTTCGGAAAGATAGGAACATTGTTCACGTTTAATAATTATCCGGAAGACTTGAAGCTAGGCGTACAACCTCTCGGAATGTACTTCAAGGTTTCTACTTTGCTAACAAATTGCCACACTTGCCTGAATGGATCTCAAACATCTAACCACTTCTCCGTCGAACCGCCAACATTACTACAGTACTTAGAGAACTACCCCACGGATGACAACTGAAAATTCGGTATGCAAAAATAAAGCACTACTTCTTGCTCATCATAACTTCACGCATGAATTCAAATTGCCTGTTGCGATCTTCTTTCTCCAGCTCAAATCGCCTTTCTCGTTCCTGCTTTTCCAGTTCAAATCGTCGTGCCTTTTCAGCGTCTTCCATCCGCAGCTTGTCCCTGTCAAATTCCAGCAGTTCTCTTCGGACACTCCGTTCAGCAGCGTTGTCCAGCATCGTTTCGCGATGCATCTCCAGCTTGATTTCTAGTTCACTTGCTGCGCTTTCTTAAGTTCCAAGTATTCGTCGACAGGTTCCGTTTTACGTTTCTTGTACGGCGCAACTAGATGTAACTTCTTTGGGCTTGGTTTCTTTCTCACTGGTGAGCCACCGTCCTGTTCATCCGCTGTGTCCGACTCTAAACGTAGAAACAAAATTTGAAAAGTATGGTACTTTGTGAGTAGAAATCGAGGGACTCATATGCTGAGCATACTGTGAACTGGGGTGATTACTATATTGTATAACACATGATGAATCAAAGCTCAAACCAATCAATCAACACATACCGTTAATCAAGACAGTGCGCTTTTTGATGGTGGCCAAGGCATCTTTCTGAATGGTCTGTACCAGCACTTTGCTTTGCTCTTCCTTCTCCTTCTCAGCGCTGGCATTGTTCGTAGTAAAGTCTTCTTGTTCGATAAGGCTGTTCAGTAAGGTGTCTACTTCAGACAGGACAAGCGATCCGACTCCTGTAACTTTCTTTTCCGAATCGATACGACGAGCTTTCATCAACACCTTGACTCTTTCCCTGCAACGGCGATCGTCGAAGGTTTCACCTTTGAAGTGGTCAGTCATCTCCACGGCTATCAAGCACCAGCTTTCCTTACGCTTGTTTAGGCTGTGACGGAATGGATTTTCTTTACTGGTAACACGCAAGAGCTGCGTATCCATACGCGACTGATAATCCACTGCAGTCTTCGCGGAAGTTTCTTTCTCCATCCTCTCGGCTTCTTTGTCGGCAGCAGATTTCTTCGGTGGTCGACCACGCTTCTTCTTTGTCGACTCCGCCATGCTCCACCTAGATGTGTGAGTGAGAAGACACGGAACAACAAGATTCAAAACCAGTTATCTTCAGAAAAGACTGAAATGAAATTGAGCATAAAAAATAGTGGTACTGGCAAAGAGTTTGCAGGCAGTAATAAGGCCACCAAGTTAAAAAAGTGTAGGCAAGCAAGCACTTTTGATTGCTTGCTTGATCGTTCTGACGGTCCGACGCTAACCGGGCACAATTCACGGTTGTCTACGGCTGCTGCCAGCAAAAGCAATTATTCACGGGTATTAGTGCTCATTACAAATCGACGGAGAATTTCCTTCGTGATTCACGAACGAAACCCCCATTCGTTTCGTGAATAGCGACATGAATTACAAATTCAAAATGTTTAAACATTTTTAATAGCAATCGTTTCGTTTGAAGCTTCGTTTGTTTGACCCGTCTCGTGAATTTTGCAAGGTCTCTATTGTCTTCCAGTGGACATGTGTATCAAAGAATGTTTCGTGATGATGCTGATCATGATTTATCTAGGCCTCACCGGAGTGTCGGCTAGCGCTGCATTAACAGTCCTGGGGACAAATACAGCTGTAGTGATGGTCGTAAGCACTATTGTTTTATAGGCAGGTTGTCAATGTTTGTGTAGCAGAGGAATTTATGATAAGAATTCGCGGACAGGGTCCAGCTTTCCGAAGACTTAAACATTCCAATAAAGCGAATCGATTTCAGATTTCGATTTGTCTTGATAGCGCTTGGTGCGAACCATAAACTGTAACCTTTGTTCCGCGCAATAATAGCCAATGTCAAAGGACCAGCATGGAACTATTTTGAATCGTTAAATGTTTCGAGGGGGAACGAAGAAGTGAAGTGCAGGTTTTGTGGGAAACTGTCCAAATCGGCCAAAGAAGACCGTCTGGTGGACCATTTGTTAAACAATACCCCGCAGTCAGTAATGAGGCAAAGACCGCGGCAGGCCATCCAGACACTACAACTACATTACCACAGCTTGTTGCGCAGGTTGAAGGGGATCGAGACGGAGACGATTCTTCCGACGACGAAAGCGGGATAGGCGACGATGCCGAAATCTCGTCTTTACAGACCTCGGAAACTTGTGAGCAACGGGTCCTTCGGAAATCTTCAGCATGGTCTAGTAGGAGCCAAGGGAACTTCCGCGTTAAAGAAACCTCAGATCGAAAGAGTACTGAGGTTCTTGGTGGAATACGGTTCACTTCATGGACTGCTTGTGCCTACCGTTCAAGGAACAAGTACCGGTCTTCCAAATGTTTACCTTCCCACCAAGCTCACGAAGGTGGAATTATAGGAAGAATCCGAGGTTAGTTATACCATGTCGAACGCAGGCTCATTGCAGATTACGATCTTCAACCGTAATGTGGTATAGCCGAAGATAAATGCATGACAAAAATGAAGAAGAGTTTGGCCAATTGTTCACTGACTAAAGTCGGGCAGTAATACAAGAAGCTGCCGCAGTGACGTCACTAAATATCATCGGTCCTTACTGTGAACATTAAGCTCTGTCGGCTAATCAGTTGGTCCGCACTGCCCTGTGTACGCGTGATGCGTCGATAGCCCCAGCGACGTCACTGCGGCAATCCATCCCTACTACATTGACGTCTCGTGTCAAAATGCTTTTTATTGAAGAGCTGATGGGCCTGCTCTTCGACATGTTTAACTGTCTTCGTTTCAGGAAAGAATGGTCGGTCCCGGGCAAGCCGTGAAGCAGCAGAGTTTTTATAATATTTGGGACAAGTATGCGCGTCACATAAAGATCCGCAGGGCTCACACGGACATGTGCAACGTTTGCGATAAGTTGATCAGCAGAATTTATTACGGACCTCGAGATGACACAGGGAAGCAGACCGCAAAGGCCCAGTGGGAAGCTCATCTCGAGCACGCAGCTCAGCAGAGAGCCCAGTACAGGGAGAAAGTGCTAATGAGTGAACTGCAGTATAAAAACCTGGATCCTGAAACGAAGAAGTTTTCAACAATTGACGGCCGTAAGTAACAAACGGAAATACAGAAGCTCGAAAACAGCAACTGTACCCGTATCTACATAATTGATCTATGGTTATAGGTACTGCAGTCTGTGTCGTTTCTTTCGACTTTACCCAAAGCGTGGGTCTCCCTCACCACACCGACCAGGCAGGCGCCATATACTTCAAGGTGAGTTCCTTTTCTGCAGACCACCACCACGTTTGTAAGCATATCCGTTCACACAATTAATCACGTAGAACCTCAATTCTTATCAATTATTACAGTCGCCACTGGGTGTCCACATTTTTGGCCTTGTCGACGAGTCAAACTCCCGGGTGTATTACTTTTTCATGAATGAGTCAAACTGCATCGGCCTAGACGGCAAGGACTCACTTGGCCCAAACTCCGTGGATTTTTTCCTCAAACAGTCCGACAACGGTGAGCGCAATCTCTGCATCTATGCAGACAACTGTACCGGCCAAAACAAGAATCGGTTTACGATGGGCTACCTTGCCCACTCGATCAAGACAGGCCGCTACGATACCATGGAGATCCATTTTCTTCCTCCCGGACACACGAAATTCTCACCGGACGCGTTTTTTGGCCTACTGAAACGTATCTTCCGCCGTTTCTCCATCGACCTTCGCCGAGGATTGCCAAAACGGAGATTGCCACTAAGGTAGCTTCTTCCCACACCTTTGACAAGGACGACGAGCCAGAATGGATTTGGAAAGACATAAAGACCTTCGCCGAGGATCAGTATGAGTCCGTTCCTGGCATTAACGGCTCGTACCACTTCAAGCTTCATCGTGACGAGGAGCGCGGTGTCATTCTTCGACACTGTGCCAAGGAAGGAGGACCAACAACCGAAGTGCTGATGGAGGCGGCAAAGAACAAGACGTCCATCGTGCGGACCCGCAAACTGGTACGACAACCTCTCGTCAAAGTTCTTGAGACCGGTGGGTTCTCCGCAACTAGAGCCAAAGAACTGCTGAAACAGGTACTGGAACATGTCACTTACAACAAACAAGACGACTGGAAGAAGTTTATTACCACAAACGCCCCTGCGCCACCTGCAGTTGCTGTTCCAAAGCGAAGGACTCCGATCTTTCTGCATTCTCCCGCTTCAGTTACTTCTTGCAATTACGTCGTTTCACTGCACCGCATTTCTACTTAAAAATGGGTAGTTTAACATAAGTTTCATTCTTCCATAGAATCTCGCGCGTTTATCCCCAATAGAATCTTCCAGCCTCGCCGAATAACCTGCCACCTTAAATATTTCCATTCACCTCCTTACGTTTTATCTTCGTTGAATTCAAGAACAATGCTACCGCGAGTTATGCGCAGCAGTTCCCTACCGAATTTAGTGCCATGCTTCGCATCCAATTTTGCACTAAATTTCATGTGGAAGCGGCATCGGCTTCCCACGGGCAAAAAACAGTGCATACGCCCTTCCTTTTGGGGTGAATTTCAGCGTGAATTTTCAGCCACCCGTTGTGTTCATTACCACACCAAAGTGCACCAAATTGAACCTTTGATACAGTTCGATATTTCGAACAACTTCATGTTATAAAAGATCGATTCCCAGCCAAAATACTTTGGACGCATTCTCGCATGGAGATATCCATTTCCGTCGCCGAGTTTGTGAGCCATCAGCTGCTCACCTGACGACTGACGGTTCAAATTTGGCCTTCGCCCAATACCGAAGTCGGGGTAGAGTCGGTCCGGACTGAATGTGAGAGTCGTAAGGTGAGAGGGAAAATATGAGCGGTTGATTGATTTTGCGCACGCAGTCTACTATCGCAATAATTCAAATAATTTCAATTGTGGTTGAAAGTCATATTTGAATTAATCGTAATTGATAATCCAGCCAGGATGAGGTAGCCGCAATTCAAATTGCTGCTGCGCGAACAATTTCGATTAATCGTAATTGCAATTGAAATTGAAAAAGTCTTATCGGAACATCACTGTTCGGGGGTTTCTGAATTCTGAAACGAGGAGTTTTCACTTTGAGTCACAGGGTTGGCTCCGAGTAGACAAATGGCTGCTTTTCCATGAATCCATGGTGGCATGATGCGTGTTGGTTTTTTCTTACAGAGGGATGCTTGATGGCGTAAAGGCTGTACAGTAGTGGAAGAAAAACTGACCCGCTGTCAAGGAAGGACAAAGTCTGGAGTGAAGTTGGTGAACAACGATACTTCAGTGTGCAAATTGCAAAATTTACGATTATCGGAACGGTCGCCTGCAAATGGATGGGGACTCACCTCAGTTAGTCATTTCGACATTAGGTGCTACATGTACATTGGACATGCGAGGAGTTGTATTAAACTTTCCGTGCTAGCAGGAAATCGGTCACGGCGATAGCTTCGCATCGGAGCAGCACGCGCATCAAGCAAAAAGAAAACGAATCGAAAGCTGGAGCGGATCGAGATTCCCCTATGTCTACTCCACTTCCGACGGCCCTTCTCTCTTCAAACCAAGTGCCAGTCAGACCGCAGAAGCTGATCGAGTCGATTCTGGAAGTGCGCACCGTCAGCCAGTACCTCATCAAATGGAAGAATATACCGGAGACGGGCAACACTTGGGAGCTGGTCGACAACGTTAAAGCTCGCATCAAGAGCAAAGGCATCGTCGTTCCATTACCAGCTGGCACTTTGGAGGCTCCAACACACGGCCCCGCTGATCGTGGTTCATCGTCGACGAGTTCGTCCACCAAAAGAAAGGCAGGAGGTAAGGCCGGACAAAGTTGGTAATGCGGTCACCCGGTCCAAGTAGCACAGTACGTCATGGTAATAATGCGAAACCCTCGGACGTGTCGACCGCCGGACACTGAAGTCATGCGCCGTGTACGGCGGTCTTTCATGGTAAGCCGTGCAGTGGCTTGAAGTTTCTGGTGGGCCCTAAGCTGCGCAGGAAACCGTACCGGATATGAGTTGGCAATATTCTTGTGGTTCGTGCGATGAGCTGCGGCCTGTTGAACTGAAGGAAGGGGGTTCGACTCTCTGTTGACCAGCTTTTTTTCACACCCGGGATTAGTTCTTGTGTTGCAGTGAAAGAAAGTTCGCCCGAGATTCTTCCACCTCCAAAGCGGGCTTCTGTGACGATGTCCAAGTCGTCTGGATTCAGTCCGGCACCTTCGACGCCCTCCATCTCCGTCTCATTCCCAGGTCCCGACTTGGAGGAACAGGCACAAGTGTTTCCAGAAAGTGCTCCCGACCCGTCCCTCTATTTCGGGAAAGGCGGATGCCCGATTCCTTCTATAGATGACGACGAAAAGCCCGAGGAGAAGGTAGCACACAGGAAAGAGAAGAAGCACACAGAATCGAAACTTCATGAAAGGGAGTCTTCAGACGCCATGTTTGATGATGGTGAAGGATCGTATGCAGAAAGAGTAAACGAGACTGCGGTAGAGCGAGAAACAAAGAACGAGCTAGATGTGATCTACGGGCTGGGTTCTCCGATAAGCGAAGATGCGGAGCTGTTTGGTGAGCCCGAAGATACAGAAATCAAAGTGGAAAGTCGGATGGACATAAAGACTTCGCCTCGTCCAAGTCATCAAGACGAGGACTCTTCCGAAGCCTTCATGTCTGAGCTCGACCATGAAGGTATAGTTGAGCTCCTGTGCATCATGAATTAAAGCCAGAAAGAAAGATGGAGAAAAATCGCAATTTTACGAATATTTTTCCGAAGAAACCGAAATCGCATAAGGAAACCAATAATATTCTAACAGCGAAGAGTAGTTGTCACTTGTCAGTGGTTCTCGAATGATGGAAAGTTTTTTCGCGGAGTTCTGAACTTTTCACCAAATAGTTTTCTCAAGTGGCGCAAACGTTTTACCAATAATAATGAAGGCGTGGGGCACTTGAAATGACGATCTGGTTCAGTTAATCTCTCCACCCGCCCCCCTACCCCCAATTATTTCTGTCTTGTTTTGCAGATGCGATTAGTGTTGATCGACTGGAGACGGCCATTCTGAGCGACGAAGATCTGAGCTTTGCAGGAGCCATGTCGAACACTGTCTCGCCGATGAAGCGCAGGTCCGAAGTGCGGACCAACGGGATTCCGGGCGGTAGTTCGATCCAGGCCAGACTGGAGAGATACCTCTCGCCTCACAGAAAGGAAGCTTCAACTCCCACACCGCTTTCGCCTGTCCCAGTGCCTAGTCCACTCAAGACTAGACCCGAACAGGCTCAAGCCATGAGGCTCCGTGCTTTGCTGACTGGTGGACGCGTTCTGCAGTCGAAAGAACCGAAAGAAGACCTGCCGTCTTTGCCTGATGAGATCAGCCAAGTCATCGGAGCGTCCTTGGAAAATGACGTCTTCCGCATCAGAATCAAATGGATCGAGTAAGAATATCTCCTTTTCCTGTATTTTCCCCCACAGTGTGAAAGATCGACAAATGGTTCCACCCGAATTCGTCGTCCCAAGCGGCGCACGCTTGCAGCCAATAACAATGGGAACGTGCGCCAAAAGAACGGCACAAGGTCACTATATTAAGTGCCGTACAGGAGGAGTAAGCATGTGTGACCCAGTGAGGAAA
>BDGG01000018.1:7209-67861 GCA_001949185.1 Ramazzottius varieornatus | reverse complement strand
ATGCTTACTCCTCCTGTACTGTTCTAGCCGGAAACGGTGGAAGCGCGCGTCACTTGAAACCGTGATTTGGGTGAAATCATTTGCCCCGATCCCATATACTTCGTGCTGTTTTGTGATGAATCTAGTCTTCTGTGGGTTTCGTTTAGGAAAACCTCCAGGAAGGTGCGGACTGGTTGGGTGGAAGAAGACGTCTATCAGGAATGGGATGCGCCTTTACAAGAACTGATTAAGAATTTCTTCAAGAAATACGGGTGAGTGTATACTGAATTCATTGTTTGGTGTGATTGTTTTCTAAAGAGATACGGGAGAGAATTTGCTATGGTATGTTTTGGTGTCCAATTGTTGCTCTTGCAGGATACCAAGTTTAGACAAGCCGGAGATAAAAGCGGAGAGGATGGAAGAGGAGGAAGATAGTCTGACGATATGGGCGGTATGACCATGAAGGTCGGCGAGCGTTTTGCATGTCTGGGATCGGACATGTTCGCACCTTTTGCTTCTTTTTATCTTTCAGTATTTTCTTTTGGCTTAAGCTGAGATAGTTCTTATCGACTTGCCTCCCAAAGCTGCACTTTTCGCAGTCATAAAACTATGCTTTATCTGAAAGTTTCACACTTGTTAATTTGCCCTCGTGACATTAGCATGATCATGCCTGCCTTTTTGCCTCCAAGATCTGTGACACGCTAATTTTTTTTACTGCTTGCGTGAAGTTTCGTGGCCGAATACTAGAGTTCAGCGCACAGCTTTTGTCCGCTTTCTCTCAACTAAAGGTTCACGATATTTCAGACATTCCTGCAGCCTTCAGCCTCTTCCCAGAAGCTCCATCATTCGCGTTGGGCGAATATGCTTTCTTATTGGTATCTCGTTTCTGTATGAGCTTCCGGTGCTCCTTAAGCATTGATGAAAGTGAATAAGAATTTCATGCCGACAAAAGACTACCACAAGGGTCGGTAAACGAGAACAAAAGAACTGTCATTTCTCCCTCGTCGGCGAACTGGACACGGCCTCTCGTGGCATGGTGAGAAGGATGCGCCATGTGCCCGGGTCTGGCGGTTAACCATCTGAACAGAAAGCAAGCCCGCGCTCCAGGTTAACTGACCGGTCGCGACGCACCATTTCAATTCGAGGAGGGCCGTCTGACGCAGCTTGCAGGTTGCGTCTGTGCTACAGCTGATTGTGAGTTTCCTTCACGCAAGTTTGCAGTTCAACTTTTCAGTCGAAAGCCATCCCTCCTTTTATCTGTTATGGATTATCCATGCCTGGCCTGATAAGTTTGACAACTGAATAACGCTTATTACGGGAAACGTGCCTGATTGCGAAGGAAGCCCCAGCCAGGTAAGTGCTCGCGCAAGTTCCTCGGCTGGAAAGACTCGATCAATATCCCCTTTGTTGGTCCAGGTTTGGTTTTTATCCACTTTATGCGTTTTCTATCGCTTTAGCCATGGCTGCTAGCAATGGACACACCGCCCGTATTGATGAAGCCCAGATGGAACAGGCAGCTAAACTTACCATCAGCGACCATTCTAATGGGATATGGATTGCCGTTTCTGAAGCTGACGATGCATCCGCTGTGATACGTGATCACAAAGAAAGGTACGACAACGTAACTAAGCGCATCGGTGTAGGTAATTAAGGCGGAGCTCCGCTCTGCACCGCTCGTGCGCTATGCTGGTGTTGCTGGTGCGCCTGCACATTTTGATTTGGCTGTACACTTTTGTGCGTGGGGCTGGTTAGGGCGGAGTTGCTATGCGCACTGATAGCAGCGCGGTGCATGATGGGCCAATACAATCCAGCTGGTAAATGGTATGTGTTTTTTCCAGCTCGGCCATCTCGACTCCTGCACAGGAACGCAGCCTGCTCCACAATGGCCATACGCTGGCTCCACGACGGCAGCTTTCCGCCACGGAACTGAGTTTATCGGAAAGTGGTAGTGAGCCACCATCCTCGACCCACGACACCTCCATCGCCGCGCCCTATGAGCAGCCCGTCGCTCCCATCGAGCACGATCAGGAGAAGCGCTTTTTGCAATCGCAGATTAGCCAAGCGTAAGCCTTGTTTATCCTCCCTCTTCAACCTCACTAACCCCCCGCTCTTGGAATCTTCTCTGTCTTCCTTCCCTGGGAGTGGTGCTGGCCGGTTAAATGTTTTGGAATAATGGCTCTTGTTTCTTTCATTCCTGCAGCTGTAAAACTGACAGCTCGGTGTTAACTGGCAAGTGAGTCATGACGTCATGGTTATCCTTCTAACTAACGCGCTGCTCTACCCACTTTACTGTATTGGCTGGTGGTGTCATCCGTCTCTTCTGCCGCTCTTCCATTTCTTCCTTTCTCAATTACTGCATCCTCGTTTATGGTTTGCCTGCACGGTACTGGGCATTATGTTCACACATGAGAATATAGCCCGCTTCAATGGGATTTTGTCTGTGTGTAGTCTGATATTTGTTTTATTTCCGCTGTGGCGAACTCTGTCGTGTCCGTTTTGACGGACTGTTTGCCTTTTCCGTTGACTCTTTCAGTTTTAGGTTGCGAGCTGGTTCGATGGTGATGATACTTGTCTGTATGTGGTTGCAGATACCTGAATTTGAAGGAGGGAAAGTTAAGTCGGCGAGCATCGAGTGAGCTTCTGGACGAGAAAGATGGCGGTCCGGGGGCTTCGTACTCGCGCAACTTTGATCCCAACGCTCCCGACTTTCAGCGGCTGAATATATCCGGCTACGATGATTTACACATTGCCAAGGAGGTTTGTTTATTTATTTGTTGCAGCGCGGGGTTTGTGCCTAGTTGGCAGATGGTGGTTTATTTACGGCCAGTTATTTTTAGTTGGCGGCTTGCGATGACTTGGTTCGCTGTGCACGGGAGGTGGCCGACGCGCTGGCCATCCGCCAGAAGTATATGCGCTTGGCTGACCAACAGTTCCCTTCGGTTGTTGATAGGTTCATCGAGTCCTACCGCAAGAGAGAGAAGGCACCCAAACCGCTGGAGAAAGCCACCGTCGGCAGAATGACCATACAAGGTACGTAGACTCAAAAGCCCAACTTCCAAGGAAATCACAGCAGAAAGTCCTGATGACGATACACAGATTGTGGTTTGTCCTTTACTCAATGTCAGGGTACGTATTCCAGTAGTTATCTTCGTTGTCAAAGAAGTTTATGTTGCAGCTTTGCCTTTGCTTTGCTCGTTTGCTCACTTTCTTGACCTGTCCTCCACACCATTGGTGTTCAGCCATGTTGAGGAGGTGTTAATTCTTGCCAATTATTTTCTCAGAGCATTTCTTATCGATGCTGCGACGCGTCAGCATTCAAGGTTAGAACAAGTGGGTGCTGTGGACATCTGCAGTGGCGCAGTCTTGTCTTGATTGCTGTGCTTCCCCCACACCTTTTCTTCTTTCTTTCTTTCCTTCCTTCCTTTCCGCATTCCAACCATCTGTTCCGTTGGTTTCTGCCCTGTGAGAAATCCCTTGAATAGATGGGTCCTGAAGCAGTGTCCAATTTAATGTTTCCCGTGCGGTGTGTGTTTTACAGTAGTGAGAGATAATGTGGCAGATTTACCGATGGGTCCTCTTTTCCTAGATCATCCCATTCACCCGCCGGTGCGGACTTCGCGACCGTACGACATAGAGATAGCGGCTGACTCGGGCCATGTCTTTCGCATGAAGAAGGGGGCTTATGAAGTCTTTGGTACGGAAGAGGCCATGCAACGGGGAGATGCGCCGCTCTTCCAGGGCATTAGCCGCGACGAGTGGTGGGCCGACTACCACACCATGTGGCTGATGATGCTGGACGGCCCACTGTACGTACTGTACTCTCTCTCCTGCCCCCCATATTCTTGATCATTCTTCCTTAAACCCACAAAACTGTCGTCGTCGACTGGAGACGTGCTCCAAGACTGACACGGTCTTTCCTTTCAGCAAGTCCTTCTGCTTTCGCAAGTTGAGCTTCCTAGAGTCAAAGTTCCTCCTCCACGTTAACCTCAACGAGAATCGAGAAACTGCAGCGCAAAAGATGGTGCCACATCGTGACTTTTACAATATTCGCAAGGTAGGCCAACTCTCTACAAGAAGGCATGTGCCGATTGAGCAGCCGAGAAGAGGATAATGTATGTCAACGTTGCAGCGAGCCCCACACTGGTCTACCCTATACTAACTTGGGTCGCTGTAATACGATAATTACGAGCAGGAAGTTGGGGTATGGATTGGTATGTAAGGGGGGCCTCTTTATTGACAGGTCGATACTCACATTCACGCATCGTCCTGCATGAATCAGAAGCATCTGTTGCGTTTCATCAAGCGGCAGATGCGGCTGAACGCCGACGAGAAGGTGGTGATCGATAAGGCGTCGGGGCAGCCCATGACCCTGTCGGAGGTCTTTCAGAGCATGAACTTGTCAACCTACGATCTCAACGTCGACCGGCTGGACGTCCACGCCGACCGCAACACCTTCCACCGCTTTGACAAGTTCAACGCCAAGTACAACCCCATCGGCCAGAGTCTCCTGCGGGAGATCTTCATTAAGACGGACAACTACGTCAATGGCCGATACTTTGCCGACATTCTCAAAGTAAGCACAAGTGTTCATAGTTATGTCCCCTCTGTTCGCCACCTGCATGCAACGTCCTCCACCATCGGTCGTACAGTGTGTCCGTCGTCGAACATACTGTCCAACTGCACAGGGCGCAGATTGCAGGGTGTCGATGCGGCTGCTTGCTGGTCACCCACCTGTATAACTATCTTGCCTGCCTGCCGACCGGCAAGGGGTCGGTTGTATGCAGACTGCTGCAACGCGGCCATATAATTATATTGGGCCTTGAGCATACATGTCAACATGTTGTTGGGGGGCGCGGGTAGGAAGTCATGCAGGACTTGGAGGAGAGCAAGTACCAGAACGCCGAACTACGCTTGTCCATCTACGGTCGATCCATTCATGAGTGGGATCGATTAGCCAAGTGGGCCATCGACCACGAAGTCTGGTCGCCCAACAATGTCTGGATGATCCAAATTCCCCGCTTGTAGTAAGTACAGCACTCTTATCATTGCTTAAGTTAGTGTATGTACAGCGCCTCTGGTGGGCACGTCATGCAACTGTCTTGATCTGTTGGCAGTGATGTTTACAAGGAAAACAAGCTGGTGACGTCCTTCGAGGATGTCATCCGCAACATCTTCCAGCCCCTGTTTGAAGCGACAACCACGCCGGGCAAACATCCTCACCTCCATCGCTTTCTGCAACACGTCAGCCATCTGCCCACTTTTCTCTGCTTGGTGGTGGCCACTGTTTGATGGTTGCTCTTTAGGTGGGGGCCTTCGATTCGGTGGATGACGAGTCCAAGATTGAGCATATTCAGTTTACGGCCAATTCGCCATACCCCCATGGTTGGACGATGGAGGAGAACCCGCCCTACGCCTACTACCTCTTCTTCATGTACAGCAACATGGTGGCCCTCAACAATTTGCGCAAGGCCCGCGGTATGAACACCTTTGTCTTGCGGCCGCACTGCGGAGAAGCCGGTCCGGTCAACCACATGATTGTCGGCTTTATGCTGGGCGAGAGCATCTCCCACGGTCTGATGCTACGCAAGGTACAGTATCATATACGGCCTGCCGTCTATCAGACTTGTGCTGAGGCCACGGCCTCCTTTCCTTGCAGGTGCCGGTGCTGCAGTACCTCTACTATCTATCACAAATTGGCATCGCCATGAGTCCGCTCAGTAACAACTCCTTGTTCCTGGACTACAACCGTAACCCCCTTCGCGACTACTTTCTACGCGGACTGAACGTCTCCCTCTCCACCGATGACCCTTTACAGTTCCATTTCACCAAGGTATACCGTCCCGCTTTGGGCTAAGCTGTCATGTCCCGCTGTGTGACACGTGCCTTTCTACGCCTTGTAGGAGCCGCTGATGGAGGAGTACAGTATAGCGGCGCAAATTTGGAAGTTGAGCGGGACGGACTTGTGCGAGCTAGCCAAGAACAGCGTCCTGCAAAGCGGCTTCTCCGACACGGTCAAGCAGCACTGGCTGGGCCCCAACTACAAGGACGAGGGCGTGGCCGGCAACGATATCAGCCGTAGCAATGTTCCCGACATTCGTATCGCCTACCGCTATGAGACGCTGCTGGATGAGCTGACCAACATTTTCGAGGTTGTGACCGGTGAGGAAGAGGCCTAATGTGCCCCTTTGACCCTCTCTCTCTCCTTGCACAATGTGGAGATGAGCTGGGGTTGCCTGTTGCGTTCTTGTCCTGGCCATTTCCCCTCCCTCTTTGTTTGCTATCTCCACATGCTCTATTTTTCAATGTCACCATGTACTATCTGTGCAGCTGCCGTTGGGGGCTGGTTTGTGGCTTGTGACCAGCTAGTGGGATGAAGTCAGACTTGTGGCTGTATTTGGTCGTTGGGCAGCCGGCAGTCTCCAGCCAGTAGGAAGTAGGCCATTGATGAAGCAATGGCATATGTCCCATGTAAACATGGCTGACCAAGCAGTGGATACAAGAGCTGGCAAAAGGGCTGCAGCTGTAAGGCGATGGAAAATTGCTCGCCGGAGGTGGCGGCCTTTGTTAGCCTTCTCGGCCAAGGAAAGGCCAGAGCGCCCCTGTAGTGGACCCCTCCTCAGGCCTGCCTCCATCATCCACCAGACAGCTACACAACAGTATCACACTTCTTTTGACTGTCCATGACCTAACAATGTCTACTGTCAAGCGTCAACAGGCCAAATGCCGAGGAGAAACTTGGTGAAAAGATTGGCTTGAACAAGTGGCACAAGCAAAAGCGCGGTTAAAAAGCTTGGCAGTGATGAGTGGGCCAATGGTGGAAAGGCCTAGAGAGAGCAGGCCGGCCATTTTGGCAGGCAGCGTCAGGTCATATCTCGGACAAAGGCCATGTAGGTCAGGCGGTGGTGGCGCAACGTCAGCGTCTGCGCATCCATCAGCCTGAAGCCCTCCAAGGAACCCGTCGCCTCCTCCCGCATATCCCCAGTACTGGCCTAAACAAGTTGACATCGATGTCTTGCTGTATCAGAGGCTTGGTCATTTGCACATTGGGCACCTACCGCTGGGCGCGACCTGTCTGTGTAGATGGTGCAGATGAACTTTCGCGGTCGAAAGACGTCCAAGACCCGGCGGATCAGCTGGCTATGGGGCAGGTGGACAGCGTCGCTCTCGAAGCTGACATAGGAGTAGGCCTCTTGCGGCGTAATGTGGATAGTGGCGTAGCGCCCATCGTCCATCAGGCCGTTCATCGAGTAGCCGCAGGGCTCAAAGAGCAAGTCGTCGATAGCCAAACCCGCCACTATCCCATCAATACCCGACTTCTACACAGCCCAAACGACCAGCTGAAGAAAGAGGAGCAGTAAGGCTTTTGTTAAAGCAAGGTTGGCACTGTACCTGCCTAGCCTGCAGAGCGCAGTTGCAGTGCGCCTTGCTAAAGATGGCCATCACTTGCGGCTCCAGCTCCTCCATCATCAGCTCCAGACAGTCTTGCGCCTGCCTCTTCCCCTTCTTCTTCTTGGCCTGGCTTGCGCCGCCCTCAAAGACGTAGACGTACCAACGTCGATCGCCCTGGCCAAAATAGTGCGCTTGCCCCTCAAAGTCCACCTCTAGCTCCTTCACTTCGCCAGCAAAGGACTGGTACGGCGCCTCTTGCAGCTCCGGACGCAGAAACTCCTTCCGCGAGTAATACAACTCCTGCGTCACAACATCCAACATGACTTTCAAGTCTCATCAACTTGCACTTTCGCTTCACAAAGCTCTTTGGCCACTTTTCAACAGAGTCGCCGTCAAAAATGTCTGTGCATATGTTTGCCCAGATTTCTTAATTCATTGTATCGTTGAGCTTACTTGAATTTGACCCAGCGAAGTGTAGCGTTGGACGAGCTTGAGGAGGAGGGGGATGGCCTTGATCAGCTGGGTCGTACCGCACGTCTTAAAGATGATGGCCTGCTGCCTGATGAACATGCTACTTTCACTGCAAAGACCATGACAATTAGCACTGGCCTTCCTTCAGCCTATCATTATATACATATCACAGAGCCCTAACACAAGATGTCTTTTGAGGGATTGCACTTTGCTTGATGACGGCGGACCTTGGCTCAAGCCTATGGTCTGAGGAGGTCTACCTCAAAACGTAAGCGTGCGTCTCTTTGGTGGCCATGTCGCTGACGATTTCCGCCCCGATTCCAGCCAACAAGCCCTCCAGCTCTTCGCTGCAACACACAACGACGCATTAATGTCAAGTCTGTCATACCCTTGTCACTCAGCCAACTCAAATCCATATCTCAAACAACGACACTCTTCCGCTGATGCCGTCATTCTTCTCTGCCAAGCACGCGCCGCCAATCAACTTACATTTAGCTGTCTGCAACGCAGGCAGACAGCCCACAATTCCAAGTGCACTATGTGGCAGTGACAAGTCAAAAGAAATAAACCAAGACGAGATATCTTGGTCCGAACTTGACAAGGAAGCGGAGGTGCAAGTACAAATGTATATCAAGGGAATTACGTAAAGCCACCACTGCCCTCCTCAATTGGCGCAGAGTGACGGCTACACAACCCAGAGCTGTGCGCAGCATGAATCAGACAGCGAAGCAGACACCCCTCATGAAATACGCGGCGACGTCATGGCGCCTTGGTCTGCCCAGCTTAACGTCAACGAGGTGGGCAGTGGCTCTCATGACGTCATGGACAATCGAGATATGCCTCACCGTGGAATGGCCCGCAAGTCGTTGGGCTTGGCCCCATCCTCCTCCTTCTTGTTGCCCAGCCCGAAAGACATCTCCAGCAGCTTCTCAGCTCCTTCGTAGAAGGAGGGATAGCCCATTTCTGTTATCTAGGCTTGCAGGGTCGGTGAAAGTACCTACGACAAGCAGAGTACAACTGCTTGCTGAACGGGAAAAACCCATGATGAAACAAGAAATCAAGGACCAACCAGCTCGGCTGCTCGTCCGTAGTTTGGTCAAGCTGGACCGTTAGTAGTGGGATGGTGGTGCAAGTTCTTGCCAGGCTAGGAAAGGTTGTGCCAATGTCAGGAAAGCATCTTGTCTTGCTGAAGGAGAAGGAAGGCGCGAAGGACAAGCTGGCAATTTTGGGGTTTAGAACAGACATATGGCTCTAGACATTCCGCAAGGTAGAACGGCGCAAAGATTCTCAAAGTGCCAGGCTAGGAGGATACTCCTGGTGCAACTGGCTGTTGGGAAGTTGGCCCGTAGAACTGCGCCTTCGATACCAGCTGCGAAGCGCTCACGTCATGGAAGACAAATTCACCAATGTATCCGAAATCTACCGCTTCTACACTTCTGCGGTACGCATTTTCCATTGATTGCTTGAAATGCGTCGACGGCAGTCTCAGCGAGACTAGAGGAGAGCTTTAACTTCAGGGAGACACGGCATGTAACTAAATGTCGTGCACCCCAGCTGGTAACAGAAAACGTTGATGCATAGACCACGTAATGTGACGTTAGTGCACATGATATGTTGTATGTCATATGACATGACATGTGACATTACATATGACATAATCAGAAAAATTCCGAAAAATCTGGGGAAGGTACAGAGCGTTTCCAAGACGTACACACGGTGGGATAGTTTGGGCCAGGCCGTTTCGCTACGGCGGCACGGGCAGGAGTCTCTTGCTTCGTGTAAAAAAGAGCACTACTGGTAGTACTGCTGCACGTTCGTGCTGGGTATCGGAACGAGCAGCTCGAAGCATGACACTTTTATTGAAATTCTTTTTTGCCGGAACAAGCCCGCCATAAGCACATACGAAAACAAGATACTCCAGATATGAAATCTCTGTTTACAATCACAATCAGAAATCAAAGTCGTCACAACCAGCGAAGCGAACCTACTGCACTTTCTTCGACTCAATACGTTTCTTTGGAGGAGCTGGTACGAGCGTACCCACATCAGCATTCGACAAAGGGCAGGCGGAAGGTTCTTCAGGTGAGCACACTTTCTTTTTGCGACTTTTCTTAGGCATGGACTTCGGTTCAGATTTGGAAGGAATATCCGGTACTGGAAGGCAAGCAGACGGCGAAGGTTCGCGGGCCATCCCTTTTCTGTTCGTCCCTCCACGGGACTTCGGTGTATTTTTGCTCGGCTCTTTTCGCAATTTCAGAAGTTGCTCAATCACCTCCATATACTCACTGCTAAGCATATTTCTGCCTGCTTCCAGCGCAACCCGCGTATCTTTCGCCTTCCGTTGCTTTTTCGGCTTAGAAAAAGCGAACGCCTTGCCTGCAGCAGACAGAACCATATTCGCTACGCTTTTGTAATCGGACCGAATGTGGTCGATCGACTCAAGGCTTGCTTCGACCATGGCGTCATCCATTTTCACCTTGTCGGCACGTAAGATGGCTGCTACTTTCTTCTTCGGGAAACTTTCTCTGTCCAACACTGGTAAGGAAGGTTCATCGTACTTGATTAGCTCTTTATCGACCGTTCTAGGAATGACGTCAGGGGAAAAAGGGAAGACACCAGTCTTGCGGAAACCACTCTTCAATGACGCTTCAAACTCGAAGGAAAACATGCTGGCTCCTGGAGTACACAGCTCCGCCAAAACTCCTGGGGAGGTGTTCCGAGTAATCTGAAAGTCAGAACTATTGTATCAAAACAAGGTCGTATCAAGGTCCCTAAAACGTGCGCGATTTGGCCCTTTTTTTACGAAGTTGCCTGTCAGACCCGTACCCGGCACAACCCTGACTGATAATCCATGAAAACTTCGTAGGAAAACGGCCAAATCGCGGACCTTTTAGGGACCTCGGTACGTCCCTGTATCAAAGTCTTGTCCATGAGTTAATTTTTATAAACAGACTGCAATAATTTAGTCTTACTTCACATTGCGGGTTGATACGATGGAAGGACTTGTAAGCCGTCCACTTCGGTTTCATGGTTTCTAATGGGCAGCTATCTAGCGGTTGTAGCTTGTCCGTCTGACCGGAAGGTAGACTTATGAGACATACAAATTTACCGGACTCGATACAAAGCTTGAAGAGCTGTATGTTTGTGACGTGACTATAGTGACCATCGATAAGCACAACACACTGAAAAAGAGCCACAAAATAAATTGATAACGTGGATTTTTTATTTGCCAGCAGAGCTTTGTCGGGAGCATTCGGCAGCACTTCCTGCCGGAAGTAGTCCGTCAGCACTTTGTGATCCATTACGCCCGATCGATTGACTGCGACATAGACCTTGTCCTTGGTATTGTCATACATGCTGCCCAAATACAATACTCTGTCGAACAGGACCAAAGGATTGAACATCCGACCCGCTGCATTTCCACAGAACAGCGTTGTCACTTGATCTCTTGTTGAGCCTTCTGTGTATGAAACCACATGTTTCTGCCCTTTTTCCGCATAAACTCTCTCCCTTTCAAAACCCAGAACGAAGCCAGATTCATCAAGATCGATAATTCCTTCCAGATTTGACAGGCAGCCTTGGTCATTCAGCCCGCCGAGACGCTCGATCCATGATTCCGCACCTTCAACAGTCCACTCTCGTGCTTTCTTCCTGTCAACGTTTTAGGCTAGTCGATATTTCTTTCTGTTCCTGGAGGAAACGCCGATGCCATTCCTTACTGAAGATTATCCCAACACCTGACAAAGATCAACATTCGAAACTAATATTATAAAACGTTCGACAAGAAAAACTACTGTACCTTTCGCAATGCCAATTTCGTCCACAAAAATGCGCAGCTGGGTTTTGTTGAGAGGAAATCCGGTATTTCCGAATTTCCTGAGCAGATCAACCAGCAGTCCTTCCTCGAAATCGTTGAGCTTTCTTTCTTTACCCATTCTACGTGCCTTCGTATCTTGCACATAACGTGAGACGGTTTTGCGCGGAACTTTGAAAACTCGAGCTGCTTCGCGTAGCCCCATTCCATTGTCAACAGCAGACAGCGCATCCTTCAGAATTCTTCGGTGTATCGCTGAGGCCGCTTGGTCTTTAAGGGCTGGGACATTTCGAGGAACGTTTACGGAAAGAATATCGAGCTGACGATTGCAGGGCTTTCCCGAGAGAAAATCGCGTAACCATGCATAGCAGCTTTGAAGTGTAAGAGTAAAACAGCTGATCAGCTGATGGCCATTATCCACGACAATTTTCTGCGGTTGAGTTTTACTGCGTTACGACATTAGTCCGATTTCTGTTTCTGTACGCAGTGTGCTTTATGCCAGTAGATCTTACGCATCAACCACCTGCGCGTGTGGTAAACAAACGAACAAGATGCGGTTTATTAATTGGTGCAGCTGATTTGATTGGTGAGTGCATGACTACGATTTTGGGGGTCTCAGTTGCATACCCGCCATTCGAGCTGTAAAAAAATGCATTTCAGCGCGATTCTGCAATGCGTTCGCGGTTGAGAAAACGGCTTGAAAGAAGGGAATTCCCCGAACAACAAGCAGACGTTGACCCTTGGATCTAGAACTGACAGAAATATAATAATATATTATAATAAAAACTTAGCGACACAAGCAAATACACTAACGCTATATTAGATGCTCTGTGGTCGGCGCATATTGTATTAAGATTATATTAGCTAGACTCAAAGCTGGCGTTTACGTAAAAGTAGTCGTTTAAAAACGGCGTTTGTTTAAGTAAATCAACCAATCACGTAATCAATTGAAATTTCAGGTCTGAGTACCGAAATAATCTAACATACCAAATGACGTAGGAAAGGCTGTGACGTCAGAAACTTTGAAGGGAATTTTTTGAGTGGAACATTTTCGCACACGATGCCGACATCACGGAGGCGATAAACAGGCTCCGTTTAGCTAAATGGACGATTTCAATCCGTTTAGCTAAACTGAGTGGGCGGGGTCTGTTTGGCGAGCTTGATCAATCCCAACGTCCGTTTAGCTAAACAAAGGGCCCAAATTTAGGTAAACGCCAGCTTTGAGTCTAGCTATTGGAACTCTGACACCCCGGGTTTATCAAATTAAGATTATATTAGGTCGGGATACCTAGGGTTGTTAGTATCCAATCTGACATCGGATGGATCCGGATGAATACGGATAGAAGTTGGATAGGATAGGCATTCTATCCATCCAGCTATTAACCGGATAGAGATCCTATCCGGTTAATACGGATAGAGATCCGGATGAGCTCTCCATCCATCCGGCTTTCTATCCGGATAGAACCAAAACTACTGACGCGCAATCAATCAGTCCAATACACCAGCGGGTAACTCGACAGAAGGTCGCAATCTCCCTACCAGCTTGTCTTTTGAGCGTAGTTTTTTTTACGCAATCTCTGTCTAGTCATTTAAGGTCTTGGGATTTAATTTCTGGGTATATGCAGACTATGTTGACGGAGGATTATCAGATTGTACCGTCTATGCTGTCCGGCAACAGAATGTCAAAACTTAACAATTATAATTCGTTATGTCATCTGTAAGTTTCTAAGCCAAGCTTCAAGTTTTTATCCGGATAAGATCCGGATCATCCGGATAGAAGACCCATCCATCGGCATCCGATTCGGATGGGAGTTATATCCGTCCGACTGCTATCCGGGTCCATCCGGATCGGCATCTGATCCCATCCGGATGACTGTCTGATCCATCCGTTAACAACCCTAGCGATACCATTATGCTAACATCACCGCACCCATGGTAGAGCACGGAATCTGGCCGCATGCGCTGCACTGTACTGCAGCTGTGCTGTGCTGCAACGCGTGAACTGACGAAATTTGTGCGGCACAGCACAGCATACAGCAGAAAGCCATAGACTACCGCGCAGATGCACCTACCGAAACCTGACAAAAATTACAGTTTTTGGGCATTCGAACGTCAGCCGTCTCAGCTTTGCCGTACTTTAAGGCAACGTTCTCCAGGTTGACTACCGATTTCGCAGACTAAATTACAAACCACGTCAATACGGCGGCGTTCCGCGCAGTTGCATCAGGTCAACGTGGGTCTGCAGCACAGCTGCTTGGCCACTGGGCATGAAAGTTGTGCAGCGTACAGCGCCCTGGTAATGTGCGCAGCACAGTTACAGCGTACTTTTGGACCTGCGGCCCAGTGCTCTAAGGCATGAATCAGTGTAATTCCAATCATTATAATAGGAAATCGATTTCAATAATTAAAATCGTTTTGATTGTGCGGGTTGGTGTTCGCTTGATGGATTGAACCATAATAGGAGATCGAATTTCAATTTTAATAATGGAAATTTGTCAACAATAATTGATTTTACTTGCAGTCAGCTGATCATGTAGACTGCACGTGACTTTTGATAATTTCAATTGCATAGTAAAATAACAGTGCCATGGATGGACGATTTACCCAGTGGAATACCGAAATCACAAAGCGGCTTGCCAACACCAAGTATAGCTCAACTCGAAAACGGCAATCAATCAAACAACCTTTTTCAAATCTCGAAAAATCGCTTCGAATGTCGTTCGAGCATTGTGTCTGTTAAATAGTAAGGACAGAATTTCCACACCCATTATAAAGTTGCCAGTTCAAGCGGCCCGTGGCAGATTGCACGAGGCAATTGCGTAATTTTCGATATCAGGCAGTTCCGGCTGGGTAAATAACCCGTGACCCCGTCCATCGCTGCACCACCATATCATCGTTGAATCTGGTCGAAAGTAAGTACCAGGGGCGCTTCTCGATTTATCCTCTTTTATGATTTATGAAAAAAGAATTAAGATTATTCCAGCGGAGATGTTTCTACATATCTCGATGAACGCTGATACGCGAAGGCCCAGATCGATATCATAGCTGACACACATTTCAGTGTTTGGCCATCGAAATATACTTGCGGGGGGGGGGGGGGGGGGAAGTAGGTTCCTCCATTCCGCAATCTCTGTCTTCTAGTATCCGATTACAATACATTAGTCCTCCTCACGACGAGCTGTTTATGTCGCAAACGGTTGATTGAAAATTTGAGTTTGCTTGATCAACGGAAGTTAGTCGTGAGTGAGGCAAAATTTCGTTTTTCGAAAGTCTCGGAAACGGGAGTGGAAATGCGCGAGGTTTACGGGGTAGGTTTGTAGGTAAACATAGTCTCCTGACTAGGCTGAAATTCATGGTTTTCTCTCTGTCTGTCGATATCCCCGACACTAATAAGTATCAAGAAGCCCATACGTGAAACGGTATCTCGCAACGTGAAGCACTGTGCAGACAGAGATCAGCTGAGATGAAATTTGAAATTGTGAGTCAAGTGTGCAGAGAATAATCCGTTTTCGCTTTCAAGATAAGCTACTCGAGGGCTGCTTATCTTGAAAGCGAGACTTCTTAATCCACTTTCAAGATCAACACAATCAACGGAGTTTTACGGCCTGCCGTGAGGAGGACTATTATCTTTCGGTCATAGGGAAATGCTGAGCCGTCTTTCGGCCGTTCGTGAGTTGGAAGACGGTGTGTGAGGGCGTAGGCTGCCAGAGCCAAACTGGCCTTCAAATGGCAGGTGACTGGGGCCTTCCATTTGGAGCATTGGCGAAACTTCTCCACTGCAATCGATATTGCTGGTAGGTTCTCCCGGAAGCCTACTACTGCACTTGCAGCAAGCCATGTTATTGCAGCAAGCCGCAATAACATGGTGCCACTTTCGTCAGCCACTCGTTTCCTGTATAAACACGTACCGAACTCTTCCTTCTAGTTCCAGCTGCAACCTTCACTTTTCAAATGTTCCCAAGGTGGCCTTCTCCCTCTCTGCTCTCAAAAGTGTCAAAGTGCTCTTTTCTCCAGTCCAACATCTGTCAGTCTTTGTGAGAGTCAAGTCGTCATCCAGAGCCTGACGATGTCGCGAAACCTGCTCGTCTGCTGCTGCCTCAGGTTACCAACATGCTGGATACGCCTTTCCGGCGAAGTTTTGCCCCCTTCAAGCGTCATCGATGGTCAGCGCCCAGCTCTACTTTTTGCGACGGCGATTTCCAGTGCATGTCCAACATGGTAAGTTGCCACTGCCGCCAGCTGAATATGCGTCTTATAATAAGCCTTAACATACTGTAGTTTTATTGGACAAACTTCTGCCTGAGTTAACCATGGCGGCCAAGACTGGCGAAACGATACATCCTCCCAGGGAGAAGTCGTTTCTGTTCTTTTCGCCGGTCTGGTTCTTGTTTGTTGCTGTTATTCGTGCTGAGTAATATGTTTTGATTTGCAGATGGAGGGGCTGCACAACGATGTGTGGCACTCTGGCTCGTTGCTGGAGAATGCCGAAGGCAGCCAGCGCGGAAAGTGGGATCAAAAGAGCTGTTTCAGATTGTGGAAGAGAAGGGCCAAAAGAAGATGCGCCTGGTCTTTGAGACCGGACCACGCAAGGCCGAGGATATCGAGGTCAAATGCAAGGGAAACCACCTCAAGATCAGAGTGCGAAGGGAGAAGAAGGGCTAAGGCTTTCAGTCCACGCGTATTGCCAGTAGCTGGGCTCATTAGCGGAAGGCGTCAAGGACGAAGAGCTGACGTGGCAGATGGAGAGAGGCATGGTCAGGCTGGAGGCACCTTACACTCCACCGGCCATCGGAAATACCTGTTCAAAAGGAGCCGGCCGACCCACCTGCCGACACACAGCATCCCTGTCAAGCACCAATAAGATGGGCCGCTACCCCTCACAATTTCTTGCATGTCAAAGTAGTAGCGTCTCATCTTGACGCATTGACAATAGTACTTGCCTTTACGTACAACAATCTTAGCGCTTTCTCTTTCCATCTCACCAAGTAAGTACTATATTTCTGTGCATACCAAGCTGTCGTACCTGTGCTAAACAAAGTATCTTTCAGTGCAGTGGTTCCTCATTGGATTCTTCTTCCCAATGCAATAGTACGCTATTAATCTTAATGACGGCGTGGACACGTTGTAGACGCACGAAGAGAAAGTTCGGGCCATTGAATAGTTTGGGCCAGACGGAAAAGGCGGAAATTGAAATTCAACCGTAGAAAATGGTTAAAAAGTGCTGTGGACTCGTGGAGTGAATTGTACACGTACGTACAGTGTGGGCAATTAAGTTACTCTAAAAGGGGGAGGGCCAAAATCGAGTTTTCGACAAGTGACGTAGAAACTCCGGCTCGAAGTAACCAGCAGATTAAGCGGCAGTTCACGTCTCTGGATTGCAGCTTGATCAGCTGTTTGCTTTCTGCGTCATGTCGATTTTGGCCTTGCCCCCACTTAGAGTACCTTATTTGCCTACACTGTACATCCGTTCGGCTGCTTCGGCATCGCCTGGCCCAAACTTTCTTTTTGGGCGTGTAGTACGATTTGCCCGAAACTCTGGAAGTCGAGACATGAACTGAAGTTGTAAATGAGGAGCGTAGAAAGGTGTGCAGGCGGTACATAGCGGAAGAGATGGAACGTGAGGGTGGCGCCACAAGCTTACCGAGTGGTAAAACCAGACCGAAGCCGAGCTTGAAGGCTTTATTGCGAAGATAACTAACGATAACTTCCGGCTTGAGCCGGTTTGGAAGATGGTGGCGCGGATTTTGCAGCATAGGACGCGACGATAAAAAGACGGTAAAGGTCATTCAAGCAGATACATGACATAATCCTATCATAATTTTTCGAGCTTTACTTCGAACGGTACTCGATCGTCGTACATTAAGGGCTTACAAAGACTAAGCTGGCTTCGTGGTGTAATTACACCAGCTACTTTGGTGGATACGCCCAGAAATTTCTTTTGACCAGTTAGGAAAGCGGTGTAACGGCTCGCTTTGAAAGCCCCGCACTGCAGGTAAGTACGATTGGACGATTATAATATCTCTGATGTCGGAGGAACCACCATACACTCACCAGTAGAACGAGCAGCAAGAAACTTTATCATGGAAGTGATATTTGAAAGTTTGGAGGGGAGCACAGCGCATTCGGGATGTTGGTTAAGTCTGGTGTAATTACGAGTCGTTCCGGAGCGACTCGTAATTACACCGAAAGTGTAACGTCTGGTGGAATGAATAGGCCAATCGTAAGGATGTGGGTGGAGCCAATTACACCAGCGTTGTAATTCCACCAGTGATGTAATCTATCTTTGTAAACCCTTATTAATAGCCGAAGAGCAGAAGACTGACTTGCGTTCTGCATGGCCCCAAAATCAAGCACTTCCGCCTTTTACAGATGCCAGCGCACTTTAAAGGATCCCGGACCTCGTACGTCAATCTGCCGAAAGACGCTATTTTTCCAGCACTTCGCAAAAGGATTTATTTCGCTATGAGACGCGCGATGTTGAATTCGCATCGTTTGTTCTTCCTATTGCTGGCTGTGGTGCTGGTACTACCGGAGGATATTTTGGCGCAACGTGACGGTCGAGGCGGTGGAAGGAGGACAGGATACCGATTGGGAGGTGGTCAGGGAAGAGGATTGAGAGGCTTAGGCCGTGGCTTTCGAGGAGACTTTGGCGACACAGCTCGAGGTTTGGGACGTCATTTCGGCCGAAGTGGCTTGAGCAACGGTCGTGGTTTCCGCCGCCGTCACAGACCACGTTAGTATATCTATCTTTTAGCAACCCTTTGCTGAAGACCCGATGGACGTTTAAAATCCTTGCAGATTACTACAAGTATTATCCTTCTTACGGTTATGGCTACTACAACACCATGCCCATCTACAATGCGCTAGCGCTCCCCCTTTACACCGCTCAACAGCTGTGCTACGATGATTATGGCTACCAAGTTCGGTGTCTCTACGATGACTATGAATATTGACATGCTGCTTCCTCAAGTTTTACCTAGTTTTACCGCTACAGTCCACTCGTTCGAGATGCGTTACCTACTTTCACGGTTTCAAGTCTGGGCCCGCCATACATTCACCATAACGCATCCAAGCCGACATTCAAATATAAAACATATAAATAACACCCTGCTTCGACCGATGTAATCAAGTAATCAAGCCGCATGCGTCTAGCTAAGCTGCTGCATGGCGAGCAGGCTCGTTAATTTCCCTGATCTTTCAATTTTTGAAACCGTCAAATTAGGTAACACATCTCGAACGAGTGGACTGTACACAAGATATCCTTTGAACGAATGTCATGAAATATGATCCGGTGGGGGAACTGTCAGCTCAACAGCAAAAAGATGAAGAAAGAATATCAGTTATACAATGTCGAAAGTGCTGCCCAGCCCGTGGTCAAATTTAATTAGCAGTTGTGGACACATTACTAGTCACAGCGAACTTGTGTAGACACGCCCTTGCCTGCTAAATTGCATTTAGATGTGGCGGCAGACCCAAAATTTTGGCCAGCCAGCCCATGATGACACTTTCCAGCTCGGTACACGCTGGACCTGCCGCCTGCCGCCTGCCAAGGAAAGCCAACCACCGTTCTGTCTTTTGCAGTTCAATCCCCGACTGCGGCCAACCGACGTTGTTCCTCGAAAGTGCAGTCCCCTACCCAAGAAAAGCCAACGCAGCCCATAGCATCGCTCAGCATATCGCCCAGTATGGCCGGGAAGGAGTTTCCACTGGGGGGTAGTGTAGGCGAATGTGCCAATGCCCAATCTGTTAAAGACTGAAAGATGTTGACCGACCATCACTTAGGACGTGTCAACGTGTGGGAATCTTGCAGGAACATGACAGCCATGAAAGCCTACTCCGGGCATAAGGACGCCTTCAATGTCGGCAAAGACATCCTCCCAGCTTTCGGCCTGTTGAGAACCAACTTCTTCAAGTATCCTTGCTTCACATCGGGAAAGATACAGGGCGCTCCTTGATATTCTGCATGTAATCAGCCATGTAATCCACCATCTGCTTTCCGCGCACTCAAAATTCCTCACCTTCCATTCTGAAATATAGTCTTATGGTAAATTCGAATATTTGATCAACTTGTGGCGTGATCCGGAGGTTTCAGACTGACCACGCGTGGTTAAGGCCCTCGCACTATGTGAGCACTTATTCGCATACGACGTGGAGGTAATGCCCATCTGTCACAGCTAGCTCCATCCCCCCGGAAGTCTTACTCATGTACCTACAGCACTGTACTGCAGCTGTACAATCCAGTTGTCTTGTTAAGGATTCCACTATTAGCGTAGAGATAAGCCGGACCAGTCAATCGGGCAAATCGGCCAACAACTTTGAGATCATCGTTATCTCGAGCTTAAGGGGCCTATGTATGATTAACGTTGTTATTTGAGTATCGGCATGTAAGAATGCGTCCAACTGGCTCACGACTGAATTGTTTAGGAGAGCATTTTAAAGTTTCTGCACCCGAAGGGCGAAGTCAAAAGAGATTGAAACCCATGTCAAACAGACCCCTGAGAAACCCAAATTCGAAGTCAGAATCAAGTTTTGACCACTGGCCAATGAGTTATGAGGAATAAGACGGAAGCACCGAAAGGATGTGTTTTCTTACATCAGCTCGCACATCGGTCTCGTCCGCTGTGCGCAGTACTTTTAATCAACTGATCAAGTACCAACACTGTGGAGACAACGTGCGCTGCAAGTGCTCGCTGGTGCGCGTCTCCAGATGCAACACATCGCCAGTGTTGAAACTGGCCCAAATCACCCGTGTATTTGCAGCAGTAATTTCAAATCTTCCAGCCAAGCGTTTTGATTTCATTACCACGGCACAGTGCGGCAAAATGAACCTATGGTGCGGTTCAACATTCTGAACAACTTGATGTCATAAAGGGCCAGTTCCGACTGAAAATGCTTTGGACGCATTCTCATATGCCGATACTCATTTGTTGAAACGTGCTCTACTTAAGCTGAAGGGGATCTGTGACGATCCCCTCTAGTTGTGGAAACAGACTAGATTTATCGGCCAGGGATACCAAAAGCCGCTATTTGATGGCCCTGTGGGTTGCATGTAGAGGACTTATGCCCCATCCGTGCTTACGCGTCGGCGACAGAAGTCAAAGGCGAGAAGTTTGCAATCAAGTAATGCGGCAAATTTCTGACGCAGGCATGATGTTACAACTTTTTCGCCAAGTTTTGACTCTCTGCGCCTTTCCATAAAACTGCCTGTCGTTCACACTCCGATGCGGCAGAAACGGAATGTCAGGTCAGGTCATGTCATATGGTGTGGTGTCATGTCGTAGACCACAACCTGTCGGAACAAGCGCGCATTTCGTTTATCAATACCGAGCGAGACAATTTTTGCCGAAAGGGGGGGGGGCTGTAGCGAGCGTGGGTTTGGGTGTCATACCTGACGTCGCCGCAGATGGTGGACCTAGTGGTCGGAGGCGTCAAGAGGAAGAAAACGTCGTCAGTGAAAACATCCACTTGCTTTGGTCTTGTACAGCGACCGAGTTATTATCAGGAAAGATCGCTTGCTGCAATGTTCCTAAGGCCCGCGAAGGGATACCGCCGGGCGCAAGATCGGCCAATTGGTTGGTCAGCTTGAAGCAGGTTGGGTTATAGCCTAGAGGGGCAGCGCACTGTTATGTCTACCATCAGTGCCATGCCGGTGAACGAGTGCTGTCATCCACTGTGAGAAAAGACAGGTGCATAGCCCGGGATAGTCGACTTTGGTGAACAGACTTTGATGAACTGACGCTGGCAAAAAGTAGTACATATCAAGACGTGGATCAAGGCACCAGTTTGGCAGCAGGGGCAAGGAGGACGCTAGCTGTGGGTGTCCGCAGCTTTGTCCAGATTCCTGAGTCCACTAGCCCCTCACTTCCTCCAGGCTTAACTTGTACAGTATTAGACCTACAGCCAAATGCCTTTTCGTTCGGAACGGCATTAACGGGCAAGCTGGTTTGAAGTCATGAGACGAGCTCGGATCACCGGTCGGCGAAGAAATCCCGGTTTTGTCTGCTGGAAGTTGGGTCCCGCCAAAGACTGCATGGGACCGGGATGCCAATGGACGCTGGCCTTCATCGCCACAGGAACATGGCGGTTCTCGTTATAGCAAACCATCATGCATTGTCTGGCCTGACATTGAACCTGGCTAAAGTCTTCCTGATGGCACAAGAAGACACAAAGGACAAAAGGCGCGCCGAACCGACTGCTTGCCTAGGCTTCTCCGCGGCTTGGCCATAGTATATTCCCATCACTCCTTTACGGTACAGGTCTCGCTAAGAGGCTTCCATAGAGGAGCCGATGAGCACAAATCAATTTCGACGTATACGTCTCCGTAGTCAAAGCCATAATGTGGCTCATATGGACTATATATTGAAGATTAAAGTCTGCTGCCTCTCTTTGCACTGTTTCTTAAGGGTTCCGCGCTTTCAATATACATGCAGCACTTTAAATCACGAGCCAACCATTCAACCCCGATTGACACTTGCCACCATACACAAATAAACGCTTCCGTTCCTCCTTTTTCCTTTTTGTTATGCACGGAGGGAGGGATGTGTATATATTTGCGAGCCAGCACAAGCTGCAATCACAGCAAGAGTCCAAGCAGAAGGAGGGATCGAGTGGATCGTGTTCGCTTTGATTAAAGTTTGACGGACCAGCTGACAGTCGAGATTCGAGTAAGCCAGCCCAAATTATCCTCCACATCTGCACGTCAATCAAGAGACTTCCTCCTTCTTCCTTTCGTTTACGCTAAGCTTCCCCATCAATTTTCCGTCTCATCGTCAAGTCCAGCCTCAGTCCATGATACTGTGTGCCCACAACCTTGAAACGCCAACGGAATTCGAAGAATGAATTTTTCAGTGTCGATATGTAGAATGTTCCTCTCCCTATGGTGTTGCATTTCAATGGGGATCAAAATGGCCATTGGATTCAACTATATGGATTATGCTAACCTGTACGATGGAGTTGCTCATGTTAACCGGTTGAAAATCATGGGCAAGTCAACATGGACGTCGCACGACAGTGTCTGGCGAGCCTGGGAATTTTCGGGCATTCGATATGCGACGGCTGATCGCTTCCAGGTCAAGCAGTACTTTTGTCCCCTTATGCCATTGACGCACAAAAAAGCCAACTATTTGGGAAATGTTGGGTTACCTTTTCAGCCGCCCAAATTTTTTGATGACTACACCCACGACGGACAAGAGCAACTGGCACGGGTCTTTGCTAAAGCCGGCTCGGCCTGCATTCAGGCTAGCCAGCGGCAATATCCGCCTCCGCTCAACATGAACTTGACCAGCGAAGACTGCCTCTTTCTCAATATTCATGTTCCCCCGGTCAACCAGGAACACAGCCTGCTGAAAAACCAACTGCGGCCTGTATTGGTCTTTATACACGGCGGAGACTTCCAAGGTATATATAGGAACAAGGCTGCTTCGATTTCTTCAATAAAGTTGACTTGTAGTGGCTTTCATGTACAGTACTTGGTGTGTTGTATAGCTGGGGCCGGACACCTGTACGACGCTAACAGTCTGGCTCGCGCCATCGACGCGGTGGTGGTCACCGTCAACTACAGGTTGGGACTGTTCGGTACGTTAGCAGAAGGATATTTGGTCACAATGTGCTGCCCAGTTGTCATCAGACGATAAGGGAAGTTTGGTTGTACGGACAGGCTTTCTCAGCGTGGAGGATGCCAGTGCGCGAGGCAACTGGGGGATGAAAGATATGGTGATGGCCTTGAAGTGGATCAGACAATATATTGGGCGATTCGGTGCTGACGCCCACCGGATGACCTTGCTGGGCCACGGTTCAGGGGCTTCCATGGTCTCGCTGGCTATGATGGACCGCGATGTTCGCGGTAGGCAAATATTGCCCAGCTTAAAATGAGCAAAGCGCATGGGTCGATGAAAGATGAATGCAGCGAACAAACGTCATGACAAATGATTGATTATAGAGATTATCGCCGGCGTGATTTTGATGGGAGGATCGAGCTTTCATCACAAAAGCCTCATCAGCTCTGCCCAAACATATGCGGTGGCACTAGGTCGAAGCGCCGGATGTCCTGACAATGGTAGCTTGGAGGCACTGATGGGCTGCTTAAGAAACAAGGAAGCTGTGCAGCTGCTGCTGGCCGATGCAGCCATGTCCAAAACCAAGGTTGCACCATCACTTGGCCTTATTCTCCTGTCATGCTTTTTCTAGCTAAGAAAGGTTATAGTTGTACGTAAACGCTACTGACTTTTCATAGACGACAGATATGCCACCTTGGCGCCCCTCGATCGACAGTGACAGCGTCCCCTATAACCCGCACTGGATCTTCCGCAGCAGCGAGTGGAAGTTCAATGGCAGCGTACTACAAGGCTACTCCATGGTTCCCATAAGTGGCCTCTTTGATTATCTGAACGGTACGAGTGCCCAAGCATGGTTTCCCCCTTGTTTTATCTGCCTTTTGACATCAAGCTCCTGGCCTGAATCAGTGGAGTGCTAGCTATTGGTATATAGATTCGGGTGGCGCCAAGATATCGACAGCGGCACATGGTAAGAGCGCCAACGACCTGAGCCCTCTGGATGAAGGTAAACAGTACCAAGTGGCCTTGGACGAAGCTGTCTCCAACCTTCATCCCTTCGTCAGCGAGGCTCTGGGCTGTACTGTGACGGATGAAGTGGCCGAGCAAGTTCTGCAGCATTACCTGGACGTCGATCATGCTAAGAGGACAAGAGCAGCAATCCACAAAGCTATCCAAAAGGTCAACTAAGTACCTCAATCTTCCACGCCATACAACTCTCAGCCATGAATTGACCCCTTCCCATCCATCATAGGCTGTCATTTCTACCTTGTAGATTGCCGTCGATATAAATCAACGGCTGGCCGTCTTACAAGAAGCGGTGGAGTACGTCAAGAACCCTTCACTGCTGCAAGGAAAAGCCGCTTATCAGATGTACGCTCTCGATTCGGCCACGGAGTGTACGAGATTAAACTGGTCGCTGGGCAGACCTCACGAAATGTACGATGTGGCATATCTCTTTGGAGGACGACTGGGGGAGATTCTACTTGGTCCGGACGGCGATGAGAAAATCACGGCACAGATGAGGTACCTCGTCGCTGCCTTTGTCAAAAATGGGTAAGTACGACGTACTGTACTACATACGTAGCTCAGCTAAATTCGAATGATAGGACCAAGCTGACGATGCCAGACAGACTGACATCATTTCAGGCGCGGTTTCGGAGTACCCTTCGACCTGGAATACGGCCACATGTTCCGGCTGAACAAGCAAAAGGAATGGCAGATTTTACCTGATCACTCAGTTGCTGACGTTGCACACTTCTGGGAGGACTTGAAAGCGGCTGCTTGTGAAGCTCCTGCATAATGCTGCAGTACGCCAGTATATCAACATCCAATTTTCACCATTTCCCTACTCATGATCATCAATGACTAATGAGTGCCTATACTAAACCATGAAAACATTCAGCATAGTCAACCCAAAGCCACTCTTGCAGCGGTTAAGGCCCTGAAGCTAGTCATAAAACTTGGATATACCGCAAATAGCGGGGGAAGCGTTCACTCACCATATGAACCGCGCTGCGTAGAAAAATAGAGGAGGAGAGGCAGAGAGACAGGGAGAAGTAAGTGGGAATCCTTGCTTTCTATTCACCCGCAGACATTCGGATGGCAGCAACCACCATCCCACAATGTACTTCATTACATGAAATATTTAAATCAAATCTTACGATGATTTCATCGAGGATGAACGGATAGCCAGAAGAGTAGAGTCTCATTCGATGCCAAACACAATAGAAAAAGAAATTTGTAGTGCATTGAGCAAGCAGTAATGTCGGTGTTGCGGCCAGAATCGGACAAGGGCCAGAGAGCAGAGATTTTCGACCTCCGAGCGGTTTACTCCCTATACCTTGACGCTTGATTGTCCTATTGTTCTCGCTCTTTCTTATTTAGAGATTTGAAGGTTTCCTCTAGTGAGGTTTGTGGAAAAATTTGTTTCGAAAACACTTCTCCGGCTTGATATCAATTTTGGAACGCGAACGATGTGTTCGTGAACACACTGTTTCAATGAACGCGCTGTCTGCTCTCTTTCCACCTCCCCCCCCCCCGTTACCTAACTGAGGCCAGAGAGTTTCTTGGCCTTCACCGCTGCGAGAGTGGCTTTGGTCAACTCAAAGCTGCGCAGTCATTTCTTGCTAGTATAATATGCAGTCATGATTACCCTATTGACAAGAAGGTGCATTCATTACTATGGCCTTTAGGGTCGACTGCAGGTTTTATACGACGAGATCTTAGTATAAAGTAGAAAGAAGTTTGTTTGATGAAGAATTACTGATGGACATGACGAAGGAACGGTTACGCAAAAAGTATGGGTTCTACAGGTTGAACAAGGCGAGATTTTAGGAGAGAGTGGACCGAAGACAGGCCCATAAATTAGGCCCCGCGTAATCATGGTTCGCTCAGCAGGTCCCGCGGATAATTTTGTGAACCTGTCATTAGACCGCGCAGAACTTTCGAGGATTACCGTATATGGAATACTTCACTTTTCTTTGTGCTGTAGTTGTTCTGCGACCGCTTCTTTGATTCTGTAATGGGAACATCGTGATTATAGAACCACGCAAACTAGAAGGAATGCCTTCAAGACCGTTCGAAGGTCCCGGTAACAGAGAAGCCGCACTTTGCGCAGATGGTTTGAACAAGGGATGCGATAGAACTTCCAGCCAGGAGGGGCAGCTGTACGTTTGGGGCTCGCCTTCCTCCTCCGTTGACTGTATTGATGAAGAAGAGATGGAGGCCGTCATGCAGCCCACCAAGGTCCAGTCCAAGAATACCGACCTGTACGACATCTTCAAGGTCTCGGCAGGCGCCTCGCACGCTCCCCTTTTGGGCAAGAAAAATCCGCAGGTCAATGGGACTTCTTGAAGATGAAAACTATAAAACACTTTCCCATTGCTCTTTTCCTCTGACAAAGTGCCAGTGTAGCCTACCGTCAGCTGGAAAAAATTGAAGTTTGGATTATTGTTTCATCTGGATAATTATTTTTATGTCCTGTTTTGTCGACCTTGGAGAGCCGATGCTCTGAAGATATTTGGCCATCGTATTCCAACGGGGTAAAGAAATAAAACGTCATCTGGAAGATGACGCGATGTTTAGGGTGTCCGGCGTCCCTAGAGAGACGTGGGAGGGATGCGATAGAATAGTCGGGAACAAACAAGAAGGACCGCTCGAGTGGCATTTCAAGTTGGAAACGTTGCAACGGAATGAATAGATAATATAAAGGAAATGCCTATGGGCAGTCCTAAAAACCCCGTTTGGCCATAGGCACCCCTATCACAATTCCTGTTTTGCTAAAGGCACCCCTATTCAATTGATTAATTAGGGAACCCCTAATTCGGCACATAGCTATCGACACCCCGAGAGGGGTGGTCAAGATACTACAGTACATTCGGTTGTAACACGGGCGTATATCTGGCCAAACATTCCGAAAGAAAGACTGATTTCAGAAACAGGGGTGTCCATAGTGATATCGCATTAACACTTGTAGCACGACCGTACTCTTTGTGAGTACAATGACCCAGTATTCTCTCTCTCCTACTGTCCGCTTCTGGTCTTTTGGTCTGGGAGTTTTTTGTTTGCTTGCACCGCGATGCGGTCACCAAAATGCTGCAGGTGACCATCGGTCAGGCGCCCCACGGAAAAACAGGGCGGGTTTGGTTCTCACCTCACCAAATTTGGTGGTAGTTCGTTGTGAGTATGTTTGCACGAATCGCGTGCAACCTATTCTCTAGAAAAACATAACGAGATGGTCAAGGCCCCACTTTATCATGGTGAAACATTAGACACATATTGTGGTCAGTCGTGTGGTCAGGAGAAAAATCCAGGTCTGAAAAGCCACCGAGCGGTACCAACGCCGCGTAACCGCTAACACTAGCGTCACCACCACCGGTGGCACCTCCCTGGTTACATTTGCCAAATTTGAAATTTCATTTGATTATCCGGCTCATGTGCAGTTCTACACTTCTTTCTCTTCGATTCACAACCACTGTCATCTTGATTATCTGTTTCGACGGGATTAGCGCTCCTCATATTGTGGCGTGCAGGATGGAAGCCGTGAGGGAACTGGAAGCTGCTTTTCAGAAAGAAGGGTGAGCGGATGCGCTGACGGACCGGAAGTCATATCAGGATGCAGAAGTTACGCCATTCTTAATTTTTTGTGTGATTCCAGACTCAACTTGCCTCCCTCGCTCATTCCCTCCATCGATGAAGCTGCTCATGGAATGACGGAGGGGAAAGCTCGATTCGCCGTCTACCAGGCGATGGCTAAGCAGATGCTCGTAAGCCTTTGTCTACTACACTGCGCCACCACGAAAGACTCCAACTGTTCTGAAGTGTTTTGTTTGTTTGTTTGTTTTCAGCATGTTGAACAAGTTATCCCGTTCCAGCCCAATGTTGTCCTGGTTTATCCCAGCGCTCTGCTGGAATGTATTGCAGTCGGCTCGATGGAATGGCGCACTTCCGGTCACTAGCTGTTTTCTCTCCTTTAATTGATTGTTGATTGGTCCAAACATTGCTTCTGTGCGTACAGATTTCTAACCCGTTTTGATCTTGATTGGTTTGTAACCAGGGTGTTGCTTACGAGTATAGTACACAGTGCAGTCCAATAAACAATCAAACGTGCGAACATACGTGAATACGAGCTTCGCTGTATCGCGAATGAGCTGCGCCGCAGCCATTCATTTGAATACTCCACCGTATTATTTGCAGTTCGTGTCGGAAAAGTGTTCTAGGGAATGGACCTGGATGATGAGACGAGTGGAAGCGACAGCGATGGAGAGGAAGACAGCGCGGAAACCATTGCCGAACCTGACGGGGTAGAAGTGGAAGCTGAGCAGTCTGATACGCTGAGTGACGACGACGATGGCGTCTTGTACCAACTGAACGACGTGAGCCCGTTCCTTGCCCGAAATCCCGACGTAAAGTGGGAACGCTTTCCTCTAGACAGTCGTAAAACTCGAACTGTCAATAAGATGACCGGTCAGCCTGGCGTTACTCCCAGCGCGAGATCGCGAGTCGTGACGCTCATGGACACGTTCAACCCTTTCTTCACGCCACAAGTGAAAGATCTGATCATCCGGTTCGCAAATGAAGAGGGGAGAACGCAGTACGGTGATGGCTGGGTCAAACTGGATTCTGTGATGCTTACTTGGGAATTCTACTTCTACAGGGGATAATGAATGACGGTACTGTACCAGTGTGTGAACTGTGGAGTGAAAGCGAAGGAAAATGAGTTTATCGCGCCTGTATGTCTCGTGAGCGCTTCACCCAGATTACTTGCAGCCTGCGGTTTGACGACAAACCTTCTCGAGAAGCCCGGGTAGCGACTAACAAGATGGCCCACGTCCAGGAGCTGTTTGACTTGTGGAGTAAAGCGCTTCGCGAGAACTACCTTCCCTACGAATTTCTGTGCGTGGACGAACAACTCTTTCTTTTCAAAGGACGGTGCGGCTTCAAGCAATATATTCCGACAAAACCAAGAAGCAAGTACGGCCTGAAACTTTTTCTCCTCTGTTGCTGTAGGACTTCCTACTGCTGCAACATCCAGCTTTACACCGGAAAGGCTCCTGGTGGAGCGGCTGAGAAGAATCAAGGACAGCGAGTGGTTCTTGATCTGGTGGAATATCTGGGAAACCAGTCGGGAAGAAACGTGACCACAGACAATTTCTTCACTTCCTTGATGTTGGGAGAAGCTCTTCTCAAGAAAAACATTTCTCTCGTGGGAACAATGCGTAAGAACCGTAAAGAAATTCCTTCCGCCTTCCTGCCAAGCAAGAGCCGCACTGCATTTTCCTCCTACTTCGGCCACAAGCCCGATTTCACTCTGGTGTCTTACGTTCTGAAGAAGGGGAAAGCTGTAGTGCTGTTGAGCTCCATGTGTTTTTCCCAGTAAGTGACGAATGACGTACTTGCAAGCCGTAAAGACGAGTGCCCATGTTACACCTGTGACGTAGTGCGCAACAGGACCAAACTACGCTTGGTGCAGCTGTTGCTCATGACTTCACGGCGAATGCGTTGTGAATCAGTATGACCGCTGCACAGCCGTTTCTCTTTGGTGACGTCTCGATTTATTTTTTAGAGAAGTTGATGAGGAAAGCCAAGAAGAGAAACCTGAGATCGTTACGCACTACAATCGTACGAAAGCCGGAGTGGACACTGGATCAGCTGACTGGAAACTACAGTGTTCGTCGGAAAACCTTTAGATGGCCAATGGCGCTATTTTACGATATCGTCGACATCTCCGTGTTGAACTCGTACGTTGTATGGACTGAGCTGAACCCGGACTGGCATACTAAATCTTTCATCCGACGTCGGAAATACCTACACGAACTTAGCAGGAACCTCATGGAAAGCCACTTACGCCGCCGCTTCACCTCCGCCAGTATTCCATCAGATGTAAAGTTGCTGATAAAGATTTCCCTGAATATTCTGTCAGACGGTAAGGCAGAAAGCAATCCTTCCGTTGCAAGCGGAACCAAGGCACAACAACGCTGCAGATTCTGCCACCATACCACTCAAAAAAGAAGCAGGATCAACTGTAGCTTCTGTAAGGTTGCTGTTTGTGCTGACCATAGAAATTCTGTTCAAACGGTGGTCTGTGTCGTATGCGCGAAGACGCAGAATTTACTGAAATAAACTTTGAAAGATGTGTTTCGCTAAGTTGAGAGCTTTCACATGTTGAAGCAATGGTAACACGCGCCACTTGATACGGGATGTGTGCTACTGGATGTTTCAAGTCCCACCCCTGCTTTCAGCCAATCAAATTCGTGTACTCACAAAGAGAACGATCGTATTTTGCAAACACGAAAAGCTTAGTGCTGTAAGTGTTAAAGGGGTGTTTGAACTAATGAATTGAACCAGGGAACCCACAGCTAAACGAGGTTTGATGTGGGTGCCTATAGCCAAACGGGGTTTCAAGGGGTACCCATACGTAGCACCACCCTAATATTAACACTGTAGGATATAAAGATAATATAGCCAATACAAAAGATTCCCACGGGCAAAAAGACGGCCTTCTCATGGCTAAGGTATTCGACTTACCATCATGACTCCAACCCACCAACCAATTACCACATCTTCTGCATCGGCCTGCTTCGCGAACAAGGTTGCGGCAAGTTTCTCAGCATGGATTCGACGATTAAAAGCTGCTTGATGCACTATGCAAGGGCTTGTTTTTTGCAGCTTCCTTGTTGTGGTCGTTACCGGTCCTCGCTTTCATTTCCTGCTTGACCAGTTGACGAATTGCCGCGCACCATCGTATTATCCTTCTCTCGTCCACCAAACTAAAAGCAGTAAAAGGAATTCCATGAGGCTTGCAGTATCTGGACATGTCTAACTCCAGATAACGGATGGCGATCAACCAAGGAACTTTTTCTCCAGCTGACACTCGAATGGGGCTCAATTAAGCAATCTTTATTTGACCTCTACTTCAAAAAATGAGGAAGCAGCGATACAAAATAACAAACAAGCGTTACATGGACTTACCGACTTCTTAGGGCTTACTTAATAGAGCTTACTTCCGACTTCTTCGAGGTTCGAACAAGCGGCACTTCCGATTTCCAACAGTCGGGGGGGGGACCGGTTAATCAGTGGAAGGAGCATGGAATGGGTACACGAGCAAAACCTAGAATTAAACGGTATAGCTATACGAAAAGGCAGTCCCACAGTCTCTCACAGTCTTTTCTGAAATGGGGGGCGGAGCGCACACTGCGCACTGGGAGAAAGCATGCGTGCACTGTGGCAGTCATGTGCTTGACGTCGGATGTGCTAGCCACTCAGAGCGAGACTGTGCAGCCGGTATAGTGCGCTGCCTTTACGTATAGCTACATTAAACGAGTTCGTCCGTACGTTGGTGCGGTGCGTATGTAAGATACACCCACTGATACCGTGAGAGTGTGAGATGCTTTGGCAGGCATGATTCATCGCCTGTCTTCCGCCCTCCAGCTGTACGAGGGTAGTCATGGAATGGAAAGTCCCGAAAGCACCGTGAATCACCGCTTGTCGTCAGCCGTCCTCCATTGACAGAATAATTTAATTTTTCTTTTCAGAGGGACTATGGTATCATTTCATGACTTTTTGTCCTGCATGACTCTCACCATCATCCATCTTGGTTTGTGGCTATCGTCGGTGGTATCTCTGGAGAGGATATAAAGACAGTGGACGAGGTAAGTTGAACACCTTAGCCAGAGTCATTGCGGAAGCCAAGTTTGTCAGGGTGCCAAGGATCTATCTGACAACATCGGAGGGCTTTTGTAGTGTTGCCTCCTTCCTTGGCATACTCCACAGTCCAGACCAAGAATGTCCAAGTATCCTCCCGCTTACCCATCGGCCAATCCTCCAGCTTATGGAGTGGTGGCTGGTTCCGGAAATTCCACTCCCGGACGTCCGGTAAGTATCCTTCTGGACGAGACAGTGTAACCATCCTTAATTTCCGCACCGATTTTTGCATATGTCTTGTCGGATTTTCAGTATCTGAAGAACAGTCTGGAAATCCTGTCCAGCGAAATGCCAGCGGACCTGGAGAATCTGGCTGTGCAAGTGGCAGACAAGGCCATCGAGAGCATTCGTTCTCGCCATAACGATCTGTCCAACACTGATCTGGCCAAGAAGATCTCGGAGGATTTCGCAGAAGCCGTCGGCTATGGCGAGTGGAACTGCATGATTTGGAGCTCCAAAATCGAAGGATCGCAGCTCAACTACTGGGTAACATAGAACTGATTCCTTGTCCAGTTGCTGCAGTTTTCCAATCAGTCTGCAATATTTCACCAATTTGTGAAAAAAGTGCCTGACGGATTGTTTAGTGAAAATTCATTAGCAGAGATAGGCAGTGTGAAATTCACCATGAAAAGTGTTCTTTTGTCGGACTATCCTACCAACATATTTATCAGTGTTTTCTGTTGTTTTTGTAGTTTCGGTTTGGGGACAACAGTTCGGTCGTCTTCGAGCTGGGGGCATTCGTCGTTGCACTGTACTCGCAATTTCACACCACTGTCGCTCCCCCGGTAAGAGCTGATGACTTATCCTCCCGCTATCGATTTTCCTCCTAAAGTTTTCTGTGGAGAGGAAAGCTGCCGCCGTCTGCTAACTTGTGGCAAAACTGTTGGCTTCGAACTTGGCCTCATAGCGCAATGAAAGGGCCAGTCCTGTTTGATGGCTCTTTTAGACTTGAGCACGGCCTGGATATGCCGGAAGTACTGCCTGGATATGCCGGAAGTACTGCCTGGCACGGCCTTGACTTGCAGTCTGTGCTGGCACTGTGGCACAGCCCTGAGGGTGGATCCCTTGTGTCAGCTCGATATTATGTTAGCCGGATTGGTTGGTGGAGTTACGACTTTTCGATGATGCTCTCTCTTTCTTTCGGTAGGACAATGTGCAGGTGGTGAAGACCTTCATGAATAACCAGCGTCAGCTGGAGACCATCGCGGTGGTCAAGGAGGCACTGCAGCAGTCCAAGGGGGACGCCGACTTCCGACCAGTGGCCCACATCAAGGACCGCATGGGCGAACTCTTTGGCGACACCAACCGCTGGCAGTGCGTCCGCGGACCGGCTCACCCAGCTTTCGACTTTGAAGTATGTCTCGGCGCTCCGCCTCGCTGTCCAAGTGTGGTGGAGGAGACAAAGTCGGCACTTCGATCTTCTGCTTGGCATCTGCAGGGTGACAATACGTGCTGACGACTTTCTTATTTGCAGTTGGACACCGACGGCGATGACTTCATTGAGCTGCGTATCGAGGACATGACGTACTTGATTTTCAAGTCGGAACGATCCGACTAACTGGCATCAAAGCGTCAAGAAGCAAGATGAGCAGAGACTCGCGAAATAGGGACCTAGCGGTCCATGCGTCTTTTCGTCGTAGTCTCACTGTTCTTTATTTTACCTAATTTTATCCGCCATGCTTCGTCTTGGTTGCTCTATGTATTCTCTTCTGAAGCATGGCTTCTTGTGACATTCGGTTTTGGACAAGGGTATTTCCTAAAGTCCTGTCAAGCTAACGTGTAGAGCAATCGATCTGCGTCTTGTGCTGCATTCTGTTGACCGTGACCTGTTCACCTTGTGTTTAATTTTATAATACTCTTCATGCCGACCTTGAATAACATGTTCCATTGGGTTCTTCAGGGACTGTCACGAAAGAACGCTGTTATTAGGTGCGGAAGTATGACTTGTTACTCCTGGAAACACGCCAACTTCAAAAATTCAGAGTGACACTCAAGACAAAAGAACGATTAACCATCGTGCATGTACTATTCATCACGGAACGGCTAGCTAGCACCGGGAACACTGCACAACTTCCAACGCAAAACAATTGACCAGAAAGATCCGAACGGGAGTGCTAGGAATGATAAGTTGGATGGGAGTTGGATTATTTCAGAATGTCACTATTTGCTAAACGTGGTCTAAGCTATGTTCCACCAACCATAGACCCCAAGACTTTCCAGATGGTGAATCTCCTGCAGAATCACTTAAGCCCACATTAGCTTTGAATGTTCAAACGGTTGGAAGGGCTATCGAATGGCCGTTCCACAAAGCTGACGAGGGGAGTATGCTTGTCCTCCGCCTTTCTGAAATATTCTGACATGATAGAATGACGGAGAAGAGTCTGCTCTATCGTCTGAAACAGGCGTAGCTTGCGCAATGAAATCCTGGAAGACACTACAGGAACCGGAAGTGACGTCAAAATCTGGGTGGTACACGGTTTATTCAATCAAGCGGTTTGATTTCAGTGTTGTTGATTCGCTATTGATTGACAAAGTTGCGCTGTGCTTTGAAATAAAGGCTAATCACTTGTGCTGAGAAGTTTTCTTTCCTCTCTTCTGCTCCTCCCGATAGCGCCATAAAACCTTTAATCACCACAACATCTTAAACCTACCGCTGTCGGACTACGAGCAACATTCCCAACTGAGCGACTCTCCAAACGAATCTGACAAGAAGTTGAAGACACTCATCAATGGTACGAGTGCTGTAAACTTCTACAATTATGTCGATTCCCCAGAGCATATCTCAGGTTTTGTCTTGTGCTTACAGACTTCTTGGACGTCCAGATCGACCAAGCCGGAAGTCCGATATTGGCCACTGAAGATCTTCAGTATGAGCTCCTGATTGGCGTGTCGACGTTCGATCAGCTGGAAAAGTCTATCGCTGAACCAACCTGTTCCATGGACATAGCGAAGCAGACTTCGAATCCACTCCGAATGATCGCCTTACCGAACCTGCTTCAAGTGGAACAGAAACTTCTTCCCATGGACTGTTTGTACCTCGAATCCCGAATCCGAAAGTGGCACCACACCAGGCTGCTGATTTTGCCTACAGAAAAAGGTACTGTTGGTTACTGGACTAATGTCTCTTCCAAGAAGCGTCGAAGCGTGTCCAGTGTGCAGGATGAGTTTAGGAAAGTCACCAGTACTCGCCACCTGAGAGAAATAGAGAGATCACGTTGGAGAAGGAGGCTCGCGGATCGATAAGCTGAAAGCGATACGACTGGAGACAGGAGAGAAGTTCTTCTCTGCCAAACAAAAGCCTAACGTAGTGAAACATTCGGATATTCAGCAGTGGGCAGTTACAGGCAGCTGTGAGATTGGGCATTCCGGTTTCACAGCTTCTCCTTGGGTTGGAAAGTTCAAAAAGTAAGGATAATGTCAGACATGATCATTTACTCAGTAACGTTCAAGTGTTTGGCGTTATCGCTCGTTTCTAGATAGTATAACATCTGCAAGAGAAAGATCACGAAGTTTGTCCCCGAAAAGTACCTGAAAGAAGTACCGGACAGGAAGAAGAGTGCCGAAGAGTGCGTTGCTGTGGTTAGAAAAAGAAACTATGCTTCCACCACTTTTACGAAGAATATCATCTCTGTAAGATTTACCTTCCTTGACAATCTGCAGTTGATTTTCGCATAATACGTGAGGTCGATAAAATCAATAGGTGTGCACCGCCCAGATTTTGACGTCACTCCCGGTTCCTGCATTGTTTTCCAGGATTTCATTGCACAAGCTACGTCTGTTTCAGACGATAGAGCAGACTCTTCTCCATCATTCTATCATGTCAGAATATTTCAGAAAGGCGGAGGACAAGTATAATCCCCTTGTGAGCTTACCTCTCGATCATTCCACTGCCGGGGGAGATCATCTGAAAAGATCTCTTATCCTCGTAATCCATGCCTCTGAACGGAATCGTACGCATGAATCAGGTCCAAATACAGGAGTGCAGCTTTTCTATTCAGTCAAGGTGTGTTTGAAATTAAAATGGGAAATGCTGTTCAATCAGACGATCAGTGTTCGGAACAACAGCCAAGGCGGTTGAATAGTTGCTATCCTTGCATGTTCCAGTCCTCATCAAAACCAGATACCTAACTTGCGGCACGCATCATTTGTCGTTCCGATCGTATGTGGTCAGTCAAGTAATTCGCTTTGTTTTTTCGTGCTTTTTCCGTGTTCCCGACAGTAAGTCTTGAATGTCTTTTGAAGCAGAATTTGAAAAAGTTCGCTGGCCTCCGGCCGGCATCCTTTCTCTATTTTCAATTTGAGTTTCGATGCTAGAAGTGCTCCTTCTTTTGTTTCAGAAGTCGCCAGATTCGGAAATAATCCACACTTATCCTCTTATGGAATCTTGTTCAGGCTGTTGAGATCTTGTTTAGGCTATCGAATGATCCTGTGGAATTTTCAGACTGTATTTTAATGTGGTTCTCGTGTGCGGGAATTTGAAAAGACTGATTCAAAAAAGTAGTTTAAATAATCAGTAGATTTTGGAATTACAGAATTACACTCCAGGCCAAGTCAGACCCTTAGCCCACCCCTAGGACTAACACTGAAAATGGCGTTTAGGGCTTGCTATCAACGCAGCCCGATACGGAATACCTGCAGACATGGGCCAGACGGTGTCTCGCCGCTGGCTCCAATGTGAAGACGAACAAGAAATATTTGTGAGAAGTAGGATGGGTTTACGAAGCCTGTATGTCGTTCGAATAGGCTGGTCGCGCTCACTCCATTGTAGTTGGACGGTTACGCTTTAGGATGAAGACTGCAAACAACTGCCGACGGTGTTTGGACAACTCAAATCAAGACTGGTGAAGCTTTAACGTTTAAGGATACACTTTCCGACTGATCTTCTCCCTGGAACGAAATTCGGAGCGGAATTCCTAATCCCGTTCCATTTCTATTTTCCGTTTTCCAAAACGGCCATATCAAAGACCGGAATTCCAAAACTGCAGTATGGAACGCGAAAAACCAGTCGGAAATTCGGCTTGGTCCCGGCTGATAAGCTATTCCTGGATGATTTCCCCAATGGCGCCTGCTTTCAGCCAGTCACATTCAAAATCTGCGGCACTTGGAAGAACCTACCCGCCGAGTTTGTTTGGCGAGCTCCCATACAGTCCGTGGAGCTGCGCAAGTCGTCGCGAAAACTGGTAATTCCATTGCGGAAAACCGACTTCTGACGAGCGGAAGTCCGGTGTGAGGCTTATAGCGCCATTCTATGTTGTCTTAGTCGACTTTCACATCTCGACGTATGTTTATTATTGTCGGTCCGTTCAACCGTTTGGGTTGCATTCTTGGCCTGAGGTTCATCTTTTGAAGCTTTGAAGTGGAGAAAAGCCGCTCTCCGGTGGCTGACCTGATGAATATAACATCGCAGGTTTCCATGAGAACAAGAACATGGGAGGACTGGTTCAGCTGGTTCTCCTTCCGCGTCCACTGGAGCGTCGTTTCTCAGAGATAACGGTTCGAAAAAAAGTAAATTTTGGTAAATAGTCGATACAGATACTCAGAACGCGCGCAGCAAGAGATAGAGTAACTGCAATGAACAATCTTCTCAAAAATCACCCGCTGCGCAATTCAGTAGTGGTGCCATCCCATCAGTTGCAACTGATGTTCGCGAATTCGCCTCCTAAATCAGTCTGGTGAAGTCAAAACTAAACCCGAACAAAGGTGACGTGGAAAACCGAGTGCTATACTAATTGTGGTTCGAAAGGGCTGACTCTTGATTGATCCAAAGCGGCCACCGTTGCAGAAAGTGCGGATCAGTTCTTGCTTATCCCGCTACCGAAGAAGATCAGCGGATACCATCTTTGCTTCCCATCAGTGCGACCCTGTACGATGTCGTGTGCTTAAACAAAGCTAGGGTACAAGCGTGCGGCTCGTCTAGTCAGCCAACGTCTACTCACACTCAAAACGCATATGTTTCGTGATCAGACAGTTAATGACTGCAACAGCAGCCGATTTTCACCGGCAAGATGGCTGAAATGTGGTTACTATTGCATCGACATCCATTGTTTGTCTGATTAAAAATTACTTCCCGTTCGCTTAATTTGTACCGTTGTCGAATCGCAGGTCAACACCAGACCGCGCAGCAGTATAAAGCGCGACTGATGCGCCGGGAAAGCTTCTCTACCCAAGTGTTATGAGCGATGAAGTTAACCACGACGTTAGTCACCGTTGATGCTAAATCTTACCATGCGTGCCCCTAGCTACCTCGTGCCCGTTATCCACCGTCGAAGTTTGCAGTCCAGCATCTCTGTAGAACTCCAAGGAGATCAGTAGGTGGTGAAAGGGATAATCAACGACAAAAGAAAAATGATGGTTGTGATTTTTTCCGTCCACTGGTAGAACCATGGCCTTGAAGGCGACACCTGGAAGACTGAAGAGACTCTAGGCGATCGCAAGCGATCGATCATGAATTATCCGATGCGTAAATCGATACGCAACGAGTGCAACTCCAGATACAAGTGCGTCGATCAGTCATTTCGGTTTTGCACTGGCGGCCACGGAGTTTGGTAGGTTCCAGGTAAATCACTGGCAGACACCTGGCTGCGGTCGACGCGGCTGATTTTGCGTACACAGATATATCTTTAACTCATCTATCGCGCGTATGGGTTTTAAGGGAAAGGATCATGGCATGTTGACCACGCAATATTAAGAAGTTGATAGTTGAAGAAAGCGCATTCTCATATCGCGAAAGGCGAAAGAAAAGGTGTTCGAAATGATCAACTGGTCTCCGGTTTGTCTGAGTCCATTTGCGACAAAACGCACAACAGAAACTTCGATCCCCAGTAGGGCAGTTTTGATCGTGCGAGCTAAATTACAACCTACTTTTCGCGAGCGTTTAGGCTACCGAACAGCGCTGGTTTCATGTGCTGTTTTCTGCTTTGAATCTGCTGGATGTAAATCACAACTACCTTCAGTGAGTCTCAGTTTGTGCCGCGTTCACTGATCAGGATGTTGGCCGTACCGTCGCACTCGCCTGCATCTGACTGCTTGCCATGTTTGTCTTGCAGATCAGACATGAAGCAAAGGCGTATGGCGTATGGCTATACGCCTTTCGCGTCCACGTGTATTTGGCAGCGCATCCAAAGTGAACATTACCGCTGGCTTGATTTTTTACTTTCAGGTTAGCCGCGTACATTGCATGGTAGCTCAAGGTTGATGATCTAAAGTTTGCTGTGCCTCGTGAAGGACGCTTGACCAATCTGCGTTGACGGAATGGTCAAGTTTCATGTCCTGATAACCATAAGTGAGGGGGTCGAAGCCAGGTGACCAACTGATGTTGGCCACGCCCTGGATCCCCCGTTTGACTTCCATTTAGGCAAATCCCTGCGCCAGCGAGCAAGTTGAGGTGGGCAATGAAATTATGATCAACCCGAGGTTTTGTGTAATATTTAGCTGAATCAGCGTTCGCAAAGTGTGATGTCATGTCATCAACTACATACTATCAACCCGCAGTGACAGCTGCATTACGTCAATATGATTACTGCCACATTAAATTCAGAAATTTCTTTTTGGCAGTTATCCTCTCGAGAATCAAGATTCTGATCATCATCCGACTCTTTCGCTCTACTTGTGAAAATCTTATCGTCATAATGCCAGGCACCGGAGGAAAGCAGAAAGGAACAAGCTCAAAACGAGGACGATAAAAAGGGGATCTCTCGTAGGCTGTACTTGAGGCTTCAAATCTCGTAGCAGCTTCGTGAAAGTCGAATGCTGCACTCCGAAAACTACCTTCAGATAGTCTTCGTCACTGTAAAGCACCCAGAAGGCCTGTTTCCGTAGTACGCGGACGTTGTAGAATGGTAGTTGACGAGTCAATGAAGAGGGCAGCGACGAGCCGACGAAGCAGCGGCACACTTACGAATAACAGTGCAGATGAGCTCGGCTGCAGCTGACATCTGGCTTCCTCTCAGAATGGTTATCTGGTCGGCTTCCGGTGAACGTTGGGATGTTGCCGTCACGGCGATGTTAAGGGCCAAAAGTTGCTTGAACGGAAGATCCACAGTTCGTTTAGAAAGCTGGCGAATACGGGAAAAAAGACAGATACTCGATGACCGATACATCAACGAGAACTTCCATGAGGAGAGGAGCGGGGTAGGGGTCTACTAGCATATTTATGCTAGTTAAGCGGGTAGGCTCTTTTCAATGGGATGTGGTTGATGAATCGAGTTAACGACTCGAATTGCTCATAAATCAACCACGGTTAATAACTAAATTGGGTTCCAGCGGGTTGCTCATATCGTATGGTCTTTGTGAACGCATTTGGGTTGGTTTTCGTTGACCAGGTATGAGTTATTGAAGAGTGGCTTTGTGAACGCCAGTTTATCCCAATATTATCGTCGACCAGGGTTGACAACCACTTACGAAACGCAGCCTAAGAAGCCATCGCGGAAAAACTGTTTACCGGAGAAGTAGCGCGGGATTTCGCACCGTGGAATTCTGCAGTACTGAGAGCAGACAACGAAGATGTGGTTAGAGCTGTTAATCGTTTGAACCATATGTTTTGGTTTGGTTTAAGTGGTGGTGTGCATGCTAAACCGGTTAAATGAAAACGGTTTCTCCCGCAGACCACCAAAAGTGGTCTGGTCTAAACTTTAAACCTGACCATTTGAGCCATACCACATAGACCACTGGTTTGAACTGGTTTGCGAACAGCTTTTTGATCACCAGTACATAGTAAATTCTGACAGTTTTCTTCAATTGACTAATCAACGAAAATAACCACCGAGGACATAAGAAGTTGAGCGACCGTTGCTGGTTTCTCTACGAACAGACGCAAACAGGCAAAACTGGCGCGTACTGGAATTAAAAAAGCACCATGGCAAGCCATCCGGTAGTGCAATCATTTTTCCACCAGCAGTGTTGTCCAACACTGCCGGAACTGCAATTTTTACCTGACGGAAGGCGTGGTTCTGATGTCGTGCAGCTTATGACACAGTGCTCACCCAGTCAAAGCTGTGCATCACATGGCACTGAGAACGATGTGGCTGCACACGGTGGCAGTGGGGGAAAACAGATTGGCACTGTCAGACGGCCAGTTTCGGCCCGACTTCTAGCACAGAATCTGCAAATTTCGTATGAAATTTTCCTATATCCTAAAACCTAATTAAACCACATAAACCAGTGGTTCATATGATTTGGCGTGAGATCGAAACCAGTTTGAGTGGTTTGGTTTGAGATGCCATGTGGTTAGAGGTGGTTCGGTTTGGATGTCAAACCACGAATCACATAAATCAAACGAAACACTTTCTAAGTGGTCTGGTCTGGTTTTCAACAGCTCCAGATCTGGTAAACTTCGTAGGTAAGCTAGTCTTGAATCTTTCGAAATGGACCTTTAGTGAAGACTGTGCTGAAACGGCAACTTTCGCCGATGTTGTACTTCTGTAGGACAAAGGCCTCGCTGGCTTTAAGTTATTTGAGGACAATAATCTACAATCAAAAAATGAGGAACCATCGATACAAATACTACCCAGACATTACTCTCTTCAACGACATTACTGAGAACAGAGTAACTTCCGTGAAGGATATTTATCGATACGAGGGAAAGGTTGTTGAATTAGCCGGCCTATGTCGAGGTTGTTCACTTAGCCACATATTTTCGCCTCTTATCTGTGACTAATACCCAAATTATTTCGGATGGATCGATAGAGAAAATGAGGGGCTGCCGGATAATACTATGTGTAACCGAAGTTGGGTTCTGGAAGACTTCACGGATCTTCATATTTTAGAACGCTTGAATCCCATGTTAATGAGCCTGGACCGGAAATGAACTCGAGGCCACTAGAGGCGCTCGCAGCGTAAATTTAGCTGACGACGTGACTTGATTTTATACGACAGGGTCAAATTCCTTTTGCTGCACTTTTTGTATTTTCACCGTAAGTCAAAAATCACCGCAACAGAAGCTCATGCTCAACTTACATTGGAGGCAGCATCTCATGCCGTGGATAAACTGGGATGGAGTGAGCGGAAATCAGCAATGCTGTACGGAGTCAATCGACGGACGCTGAGTAATCGGCTGAACAATCGGCATCTTGGGCCTCACAGAAAGCAGCCGAAAATACCTCCTCAAGAAGAAGCTCTTGCTGACTTTTGGCTGGCTTGCTCTGATACGGGAATTCCGCTAAATCGACAGCACTGCGCGGCAGCAATCGTGGAGATAAATAACCGACTTGGTGCGTGGAGTTGTTTATTCTCGTAATTTGTCTTCCGATCTTGCTTACGTCGATCTCAACATGTTTTAGGCCTAGAGCACACAGCCTTCAACGATCAACATTTCCGTCGATTTCTGCAGCGACATTCCACGTTGTCCATACGAGTAACCCACGCAAATAACCGAAAGAAAGACCGCGAATGGACACATGAATTAGCGGACAAATACATCAGCAAGCTGACGGAGCTACTTTTCCACCGAGGCTTCCTCGACGAACCAGAACAAGTGTGGAATCTGGACGAGTCAGCCTATAATACTGCAGAAATGTTCGACAGGGTGTTAGGACGAAAAGGAATGCGTCAGATTTATTCCCAATTTGATGGAACGGAGAAAGAACTGGTGACTATATTACCATGTGGAAATGCCGCTGGACTTCAACTTCCGTTCATGGCACTCTTTTCCGGTAAACGACGCGTTCGTTCACGACTAGATGGTACAATTGGACACTCGTATCAAGTAGTGAATGATTCCGGAACCATGGATCAACTTCACTTTGCCAATCACCGTAAGTTGGTAGTATTTCCGGCAATGACTAAACTGAAGGTTAGCCACAGTGTACTCAATACTTTACGCACTACGTCACTTAACAGTGAGCGACACTTCTCTCATGTCACCCATTTTACTTTGATGATATACATCAAAGGATTCGAGGCAGAAAGCGGCAAGATCGTTTACGTCTTCGCACTACCTGCTGGACAAACGAGTCATCTGAAGCCTTTTGATATCTCCGTGTTTGGGCGTCAGGAAATCGTGGGCTGAATACTTGAGGCACCGTCATAATATGATAGGAGGACTGGTGAGATTTCAACAGTGGTATTTCAGTGATTTAGTGGTGATTATTTAGTGTGATGTAATTCTCAGGTGACGAAGGATAATCTTTTGTCTCATCTGGTAAAACTGTGGTTTTATACGGAAGAATGCCTCTCTCAACACTCTTTCAACGCCGGACAGAATCTCGCATCCGGATTCCGAAAATCGGGACTGTTTCCATTCAGCCCTGAAGTAATTCGTGCCACTGTGAAGACTCGTCATTGTCCTAGTGATCGTGTGATCCCGGGGGAGGTCGCTGCAAAAGACTATCAGCCCATTTTTGAACGTTTGACGGAATCCTTGTCTGCTGAGCTTGATATCGTTGACCAGAAAGATCGTGACGACATTCTGAAATTCACCAGGTTAAAGCAGCGAGGTGTAACTCCGGGTGCCGTGCTAGCTGCTTCACACCAAGCTTCGCTGTTCACTGTCGCACCAAAGAAAGCACGTCGAGAAAAAAACGATCACCTGAACCTTAGTGCTGGAGGTTTGTTCAACGAGGACAACTTTCAGTTTGCGCAGGCCGCAAAACGTACTGCTGTGAAAGCAGCTAAGGACGCCTCTAAAGCTGTAAAACGAAAGTCGACGTCTAATCAAGAGGAAGTTCAGGAAACATCAAGCATTTTGCATAAGACTGGAAAGAGCGTGGCGGTCAGAAAACAACTTGACGAAGCGAAAAGCATCATCGACCCACGAGCCAGAAGACATTGCCCAAGAAGTTCCACCAAGACAGACGCGTGTTGCCAAGAAACAAAAGATAGCTTGAGGGATAATCGACCCTATGATTTGAAGCGGGTTCCGCTCTTAATCAGTATTCTGACCTCGATATTATTTGTTGTATTGAATAACCACTAAGAAGATTTTAGGGAAGTGTGATGAGCTGGTTGTGCGATGGATAGTTCAGTCGCGAAGATGTCAAAATCTACGTACTGTGTATTTGACGGTATAGTGTCCACTACACCGCAGTTTGGAAAAGCGCTATTACTTATACCACGACTCAAGGCTATAGCCTGCCTGTGCTCCACCACATACCGCAAGGGTGGCTAACTCAACAACCGCAGCATGGGCCGGCTAACTCAACAACCTTTCCCTCGTACTCGCTGGTTATAAAACTGAAAAGACCTGGACTCGCCAGTTACTTCAGCCATCTTCCTTCCGACAGCTTCGAACAGCTCCGTTGCGGAAGGTCCCCACGGTCCAAGGGTCTCTAATCCGACAGGGCAGAACTGGAGCTTACACTCTAAAATTATAGCTGGAGTCAGTCACTGTGTCAAGAAGTGAGCACATCAGCTTTTTTAAGTCTTCTCGGTGGCAAACTCGCGACCTCAGAGCCTACACGGGGCTATGCCTCCGGTAGCCAGCGATAGCCCTAGTGGACGACACCGTTACGGTACCAAATACCCAGCTGGGCCTGATGATAGTCGAGTTCTTACCACGTTACCAGAGGTGCCTCTCGCCAAACGCCTTCGGTCGGCGTTGAAAGACGTTCGTCGCGCGGTCAGTGTGGATCGGGCCTTGGAGCTGTTCGCAGCGCCCGGACGAGAAGACCGACAGGGAAGCCCAAGCCGCTTGGAGAATGGATCCAGAAGACTGGAAAGTGGATCTGGAAGACTGGAAGGACAGGGAACTGGTCCGGAATTACTCCGCGTGTCGGATAGATCAGGAAGACAGGAAAGAAGAATGGAATACGAAGGGAGCGTGTATGTTGGTGGCCAAGTTGGACCTGGTGGACACGACGTGATGGGTCACATGGGACATTCTTCCGGTGGACGATTACAAGGCGAACCAGCAGGCCGAAATGGAAGGGATCCGTGTTTGCCTACCAACGGCACCTAGCCGACACCAGAAGAGACCGCCGCCATCCTTCGTCATGTCAAGCGGCTGGAAGCTACAAACGAGTTACTCCATCGTCAGGTACGCTCCTCCCCAACGTACTCAGTCTCCCGTTCTCCTTCGCCTCTACCGCAGTACGGCAATCAAATACATTCCTCACCTACCCCAGTTGTCTACAGTGTCGTTTCAAAAAAGCCACCTCCTTCTACTCATTTCAACTTCCCCCCAGTCACTCCTACTGTTGACAAGTTGCTTCGACAAAAATCAGCCTACGTGGTTTTCCAGGATCTGGTTACTGATAGATATGTGCCTGATAGCACCAAGCGCAAACAACCCGGTGACCCTAGTACAGGACACTTGGTGATCGTTAGCTTGCCCTCCTGGCAAAATGCGTTTTTGACTTTCTCTCTCAATCGGAGCTACTATTACCCCGATATGGCTATACCTTTCCTTGCCTATAGTGGCATTATCCGGGGGTTGGCTTCACGAAAGCCTGACGTGCGCTTTTGGTTGGGATATGACCAACGTTTCCGTCAAAAGATGGCATTGCTGGATTCTAATGTAACCGGGTGGTACCACGAGGACCGTGATATCGTTAAGGCCGTTAAAAATGATTTCAAGCCAACTGCCACTACTACCACAGTTATCGGCACCGTTGCTCGAGGTCCATACTCTGAGTGGATTCGCACCGCTACCTGCCATGTATGCAGCGAGAAGGGCCATATCGCAACAACATGCCCCAGCAAGAAACAAGGTGTGAAGACATCTAATAGATTTTCTAACATGGAATCTGATGGCTCCAGTTCTAACTCTGATGGTAATCGACCTAAAGCTGTGGTCCTGGTCTGCAGTCGTTTCAGCGAACCCGGTGGCTGCGCTGAAACATGTTATCAGAACTATGTCCGTTACTGTTCGCAATGCCTCAGATCCGGGCATACCAAGCTCACCCATCGCTACGCTTAGTGTTCCTTCTACTATTCTGTTACCACTCATCATTTTACTTCTGTTAAAATTCCTGATAAAGCATATACCCCATTGATACCAGAACGGTTTGCTCATGCCCTGAAGGATTATCCCGACTCCGAATTTGCTGATTATTTCGTCCATGGCCTTATCAATGGTTTTCGCCTGGGTTATACCGGCCCTGATGTTACTCAAATCACTCCTAATGCTCGAACTGCTCGAGAACACCCTGAGGTCGTACGCGATTATGTAGCCAAAGAGGTCGCTGCAAAGCACAATGTTGGTCCTTTGGACCATCCGCCTTTTCCCCAATTCATTTGTTCCTCCATGGGTGTACGCCCCAAAAAACTAGGCGGAGTTCGCCTTATTATGGACTTGTTCAGACCCTTCAGACCGTCAGTCAACGATTACATTTCGAAAACAGATTATACCCTTAACTTCTGTTCAGTCGACGACGCCATTGGTATTTGTCTTAAACTTGGAAAGGGCTGTTTGATGGCAAAAACGGATTTGAAGAGCGCCTTTAGACTCATGCCAGTCGTGAAAGAGGATTAGCATCTGCTTGTTTACATGTGCGATGGAAAATATTATTTCGATACGGTACTGCCGTTTGGGTGTCGATCTTCACCTAGTTTGTTCGATAATCTCTCCAAGATTCTCGAATGGAAAATTAAGACTAATGGTGGAATGCTTGACGTTTTGCATTACATCGATGATTTCTGGTGGGCTGCACCTAGTGCGTCACCTGCGTGCCATTATACATTGACTTTTATACGAGCATTATGTGCACACCTTGGTGTGCCCATAGCAGAAGAGAGAATCGAGGGCCCTACGACTAAATTCACCTTCCTCGGCATTCAACTCGATACTGAAACTCAGACTATGAGCATTCCGGAAAGTAAAGTTAAGGAAATTCAAGATTTGTTCACGGTTTACAAAGCTAGAGTGAAAGCTACTAAACGGGAAATTCTTAGCATTTGCGGACAATTGGGCTTTGCAACCAAATGTATCCCGGCTGGCACAATCTTCCTACGAAGGATGCTCAATCTTGCACATAAGGTTAAACAACTCGAACATCCTAAACTGAAACTGAACGATGGCTTCAGAGCAGATCTGCAGTGGTGGATAGATTTTCTTCCGACATGAAATGGCTCGTGCAAGTTTCTTCGGACAAAATGGGTGGCCGCTCCAAGTATGCATCTATTCACCGACGCATCAGGTAGCATCGGTTGCGGTGGTGTTTACGGCGCAGAATGGTTTCAGTTACGATGGCCAAACTGACTACTTGAAGCCAAACCATCCATTGTTTTGTTGGAACTGTTACCAGTTTTGATCTCGTATTGTGTTTGGGGGTCAAACTGGCAGACAAAGCGAATCTCAATTCATTCCGAAAATATGTCGGTGGTCCAGATCTGGGCAAAATGTACATGTGTCGAATGTCGCAATCATGACGGCGATACGCCGCATCTATTTTGAAGCGGCAAAGAACAAATTTAACACTGAGAATAACGTACATAAGCGGCGTTGATAATACATTGGCTGATGCTGTGTCTAAATTCGACAACGCGCGGTTCTTGGAAAATCATCCCAAGGCCATAATGGTAGACAACATCCTAAATTTTTTGCGGGAGATCATGCTAGAACACGGAAACTGTTCGAACTCGATGCAAGATCGCGAGAGCTCGTCGGTAAGCGATTGGCTCCCTCTACCAGAAGAGGCTACCGAAACGGTTTTGAGCGATCTCGCTCTTTCTGTTTGAGCCATCATCTCCCTTATCTCCCTACGGATCGCCAAACCATCAGACGGTTCGTTTCCTGGTTGGATAGCGAAGGGCTAAGCGGGAAAACAGCGACAGTTTATGTAGCCGGCGTGCGTTCAGAACAACTGGAGCACGGTTTCGAAGATCCTGGTAGAAATGACCATCACCTCTCAATGATGTTGAAAGGTCTAACCAACCAAACCCGTCCCGAAACATACAAGAGAACGCCTCTGACAATAAAACATTTACGACAGCTCAAAGGTGACCTGTTCGAATCTCTCATTCCTCGACACGACCAGCTGATGCTTTGGTCGGCTTTCACCATGGCGTTCTACGGCATGTTACGTGTGTCCGAGTATACCAGTTCGAAGGATGCAAGTTTTGACAAATCAAACCTTGTCCTGAATGACTTACAAATATTCTGCGATTCGGTCCAAATATGTTTACGGCGAGATAAAACCCATCGCAAAACCACACCTCCTGCAATTTATTTAGCAAAAACTCAAACGGATACTTGTCCCGTACAAGCCCTTCACGCATATATGCTGGCCAGATCTTCAGCAAGACATACACCATTATTCATTTCCCATGATGGATGCTACCTGACTCGCCAACGTGTCAATCGCGAGCTACAAATTTTTCTCGGGAATGGCTTTACCTCTCATAGTTTCCGGATAGGAGCGGCTGCGACGGCTTCTAAAGCCGGATGCTCCATGGAACAGATTAGGGCCATGGGCAGATGGAGCAGCGACGTTTCAAACCGATACGTCCGACCAGATATGGTCTCCTTGACCCAAACTATGCCGCGAATCTCAGGTTAGTTCAATCAGCCTTCGGTTGAGGTCTGTGTTTGGGGACTGTGCGAAGGCTGGGCAAATGGTTTACGCAATTGTGTATATCCGCCTACCTTGACAGTTTACCTTCATTGACCCCAAGTACTTCCGTGTTCGTTTCGTGATTAAGGAAGGTCCAGGCGTCAAGTTGAGTTAGAATGCACCAAACTGATCTTACTTGTTTTCGCTCGGACAGCTTCTTCCAGACCCTCTTCCAGCAACAGTGCACCTAAAAGATTCAGGTCACTACTGGGAGGAAACAGGATGCCCGGACAGGCAGTGCTAGTGTCCGGGCATCGTGGCTAGACGTTCTTCTCGCTGATTAATTAACCCCAGTAGTTAACAGGGTGACAGCGGAAAACGCCCTTGAAGTCTTTTTCTTCCGTATGGTCGATACGAAGATGGTGTCGCTGGCGGCAATGTGAAAAATTGTCTTCCATTCCCGGATTTTTGGGGTAGGACGGTCATTTTAGTCCGTGTAATGAAGGCGTATATTTTCCAAAGACGCAGAAGATGCTTGGCCTTGGTTTGGCTGTCATGCTGCAGGACATGCAAGAAATGGTCACCGGTGGCAGCGCTTGCCAGAGACTGTCAGGGGAGTATAACCCACATCTGCAAAGAGTCGCAAACAACCATTTCTTCACGTTAAGTGGTGGCCGTTTTTCTACTGTTGATGTTCGAGATGTGCGAAATGAAGCTCTCACCTGTTACACCTGTTACTGGTCAATACCACCCCAGGTGCGCCACCCACGCCGCGAGTGGCGATTACCTAGTTGTTTGAGACCGAACGTACGCGGCACGGCAGCACTTTGAGTAGATCTTCACGAGCACGACAACAAGAACACTGTATAATACACTGTAAGTTATATCGCCCAGCTGCAATAGGTGTCGACAGGCTTGATTGATTTTTTGGTTGTTTCTGTGATTTTACAGATCGGAAAAAGCTGCCCTCGAGCAGCTTTTATTGAGATTTTAAATCCGTTTATCTCTTGCACACTTGCTTTACATACTTTTTCTACTCTCTATTACACCAATTACACTTATAGCTTTCCTCGTTTTTACGTCTGGTTTTCTTCTGCTGTTCTCCAACTGATCTGTAGTCTCTGTTCCGCTGGAATCTGTACAGATTTAGTACTCAGGATATCCTGTAAACGTGCTGACTATGAGGCGACGCAAGAAAATCCCTACCGCGGCTGAGACGAGCCAGCCAGTACCCAAGAAGTCCCGCCAACAACTTACTGCCGACTTACCTTCGCAAACCTCAGCTGGAGTCGATTCTCACGAACCTCGCACTCACGGACTATAGTCGACTGAGCAGGAAGGACAGCTTATTGAATGGCTTGAAGATCCTGCTAACTACGCGCTGTACAAAGGCGCCAGGAAGAATAACCTGACGGGAAAACTCAAGACTACAGGAACGACAAAGGCCCCGGTCTACCGCAAGATATCAGTTTACCTGGCTGAGCATGGTGTTCAGCGGGACTGCTCGATGGTGAAGAACAAAATCGTTAACTTGGAGAGGGGATACAAAGCCGCCCTGGTCTTCTTAGGTGGCACTGGTTCCGGCTGTCATAACCCTGATCCTGAGAGACCTACCTACTGAGGAAAAGATGGTCGATGCTACAACTCAAGGTAAAATTCCTACCCACGTCAAGTTGCGCAGTTGATGACGTCGCTCTGCTTTAATGCTTTTATATGTCCATTTGATTACGTCATACGAAAAACTCATTGCACTTGGATGATTTAATTTATTGCTTTTGCAGGTATCGTGCTCAATCACTGTCCCTATTGGGATAGACTAAATCCAGTCTATTCCGATCGGGCATCAATGGTTCCGCCGCACACGTCGGACAGTTTAGGAGCAACGGATGAGGAGGCAGGCTCATGGGAACAGGAAAGTGACGGAAGTGGCCCAGTAGTTTACAACGACACTGTGCCACCGGAAGTCGACTTGAGCAGTCTGATACATGAAGATGATTTGCCATGCGATGAGGTTCAATTTACTACTCCAAAATGGTGTATCGAGGAGATATCGAGTGGCGCAAATAAGTTGTAGCAGCACGGTCGCGATATCTGCTCCATCCTCCTCCTCATCCGCTTCGGCAAGGTCTAGATTCAGCTTCATGAGTTTTCGTCTGACCACCCACTCTTCTAGATCACTGATGAGACGCTTTCTTTCAGAAGGGATTGGCGTCATGTACCGTAGAATAGTCGAACGGAATAAAGAGCAGTGACAAATAGGAACAGAAAGATCGCCAATTTACTCGACAAAGAAGACACCCCGATAATCAAGGTTTTGCGTAAATTGGAACTTTGGTACACTTACGCTTGAATTCCGAATATTACGTGATTTTAATCACTAAATCATCCAATCACGAAATGAACCGATTTAAAAAGCCAAGCCTGTCGACACCTAATGTGTATTGGTTGTTTGTTTACTGACTAATATCAGTCATATATGTGCTGTAATGTCGAAAGTGCTGCCTGCCTGTGGTCGAATAGTGTATAAGCCCGAAGTACTATACGGTTCAACTGCAGTGATGTGTCCACAACTGCTCATCGAATTGGACCGTGGGGCAGGTCATAATTTTTGACATTATGGTAATAGGAGAAAGCTGCATGCTACCAAGCTGGTCGAGCGCTTTACCCATATACTCCGATGGATTTCAGCTGCGAACCTCAAACCTACTGCTCAAGCACAGTTGATAAACGCCCAGGGACATCGTTGGATAGTCACCTACAGGGCCGGAAGAAACTTCTGGTTATGGGACGGTCTTCAAACTGGAATATACATTTACGTTGGTTTGATTGATGAACTACTATGGTGCCATAAAAAAGCACTAACACCGAAATACGTTTGTCCAAAGTACCCTTCAGAATCCAAACGCTGGCTCCGGAAGCTGCTCACTGAATTGATGCTGGAAAAAGTACCAATTTTCCCCCTTACGTCGAACATTTTCTTTCAACGGCTACCGAGATAAACCCAAAAAACCACTTCCTGTCAACTTTGAGGCTGGATAACTGAACGTTGGGCAGATTGGTGGATATGCTCATTCGGCCATTGTTCTTTGGAATGAGAAGCTGTCCAAACTGTCCCTGATAACCTTGATTGCTTGATTGGCGAGTTCTTTCTTCCTGCTCCGGACACTCGTACTGGTCACCCTTCAAGCATAGACGTAGTTGTACGGTACTTCAAAGCAAGAAAGAGAAGGAAAACCTTGGATTCATATATAACTGAGAACTATATCGAGGCTGAGAGTACGAGACTACCCCGGCTGACATAAGATTTGTTTGGCCTACCGTACTCAACCGATGTTAAGGAAATCTGAGTCCATAATCCCCACAATACTGGTAAGCATAAGTAAAGCGAAGAACTGATAACACTCAAACACGCGTTAGCGGAGACAGAGCTAGTCTTGACCGACGAAGAAGTCCATGTCGTCGCCATCGTCAAACTCCTCGCAGGTGTCGCTATCTTCTGTTTCATCCTCGCTTTCGTCGATCGCCATGTCCGTCGGGTTAACGATCACACTTGGTGGTAGCGGTGGGAGCTGCTGCACCAAAATCCGTGTCAGAGACATATTTTTCCGCTATTTCGGTGTGTGGGATGACAATGTCTTTCTGCACATTAACGACCGTCAAGTCAGACAGCCGTTCGTTTTTCATGGATGTTCTGAGCCATGTTTTTTTCACGCTTAAGTACCGAAAAGCTTCTTTCAGCACTAGCTGATGTTACTGTTACGACAGCGTAAATCATGAACAGTTTCGTAATGATAGTGAACTGCCTGCCCAAGTTTCGATCCACTATTTTTTTATGACACCTTCAACGGAGCTGAGTGCTGGCGTCACTGGCCTTTGGGTCCACATGTAATTCTTCGTATAGCGACACGAGAAACAAAATGGATGAAATGAAGTTCACTCATCGCATGAAACGTGATCGGAGAGAATGTAAGCTATGTTGTACGGAGAGGAAGAATTTACGAACCCGGTATCGAAACCCGGTATCGAGTGCGAAAACCAATGATGTATAACGGTATGACAGCAGCGTAGACAGTGTAAAGCTTGGACGGGAAGGAAAGAAAGGTGTGGCACCGTGAGACGCCAGTGGCCAGCACACGTTAACCAAAGTTAAACTCGATTCAATTTTAATTAAGTTCACACGGATAATGTCGTCTCGTGTTTGGGAATGAAAAGGCCAAAATCACGGCTTGACTCAACCCGAAAGTTGTGGCATGCAGCCGCCAGTTATCGCCGCCGAAGGTATGCTGGAGAATGAGGCAGCCGAAACTGCCGCTGTAACATTGAGGGTAACTTGCACCGTAATTAACTCCAATAAAACGTCCATATTAACTTTGTAATGAGTAGGGCGCACCATACTGGCACTTTTGCAGCGAGCCTGGTGGGGGGGGGGGGTTCCACAGGTATCAGTGGCAAAATGGAAGAGCTCCACCTCATGTTTATTCCCCAGTTTCAGTATGAATATCCGACTACTGTACATATATCGCGCAGTACGTCATCGTACACGTGAAGTACAGTCCCGGTCCGATGTTACTGCCTGCGGAACGCCCTACGGGGGTGCATCGTGGTGTATGCGTACGCACTGCGCGATAGCATCGAATATCTACAGTAACTTGATATCTTTAGCTGGAAGAGGGCTTCACAAACATGACGACGACCGTGCATAGCTAACTGTAGGTACATACTGTCAATATTCGATGCCATCGCGCAGTGAGTAAACGTACGTGACAATATGCCCCCATTGGGCGCTGCGCAGGCAGTGAATCACGTGTACAATGACGTGCTACGCGATGGCAGCGAATATCTACACTACACGCACGACGAAATATTATGGGCCAGTAAAAATTACGGGCCAGGCGGAAGAGACGGCAAATTTACAATTTTTATGGAAGTCAGAAACAGAAAACGGACAAATGACCTAACGCTGTAAACTCAACCGTAGAAAATTGTCATGGACAGTGGCCGTCATCTGAACAGCTGTTTCACTGTGCATAGCCATTCAACTTTCTCTCGGAGAAGCTGTGGACTCCTTGTCCCGATATCCTTTCCGTGAGCGTTCTTGAAAATATCCCAGCCCTTCAAGACCAAACGGTATCGACAATACACCGAAGAAGCCCTGAAGGATGCTCTATCTGATGTCGGGATTCGAATGGCACTACGCGAAGCAGCTCGTCTTCAAACTTCCGCGCAGCACCGTCCAACGTTATGTCGAAGATACCACACAATCAATTTTAATATGACATGTTTTAGCTCCTCGGCCCAATGTCCAGGACGTACGTACAGCAGTGCAGCCTTCGATGCTGGCTTTTACTTGTAGCAAGTAACACCTGCCCGTGCCGCCGCAGCGAAAGGGCCTGGCCCGTAATTTTTACTGGCCCGTAATATGTCGTCGTGCGTGTACTCGAATCGGTTCTAGGCTAGTTTGCAGCCTTGACAGAGAAATTTCAGCGTCGTTCTTTCGTTTGCTTAGCTTTTATTTCGACTTCTGACCCTGACAGCTTTATCGTCTGGTTCTTGAGTTAAAAATGCATGCGAAAATGCAAGTCGGTTCTTTCGCAGTATCGTCAACTGGAACGAAATCATGAGGAGGCTGCTTGTGGTCGTTCGCTGACACCTTTCGCTAGTCCGCAATGTGATCTTGACTTTGAACACCATAATATCCTTCCGTCTTGATTATCACTTGCCGCTCGAGCCACAAGTCCTTCCGATAAAACAGCCATCCACCACCACTTTCTTCCAACTGTTTTCTTAACTGCGTGGCAGTGGCTCCTCATAAGCATTCGTAAAAGGGCATTTGGAGGTTGCTAATCTCGAGAGCCCTTGGGTTGTGAGAGATACCTTGAGCAGCTCTTGAGACTCGATTATGGACAATGTCGCTGTTCCTCTAGGTACTTTTTGAAGTCATTACGTAACAATATAACGTCTCGTTTATGAAGTTTGGAATCAAAGCAAGGTAAGCGATCGTTTCAAGCTCCCTGTACCAAAAGGAGAGGCCTCATGGAAAGTAACTATCGATTTATCGGCGCAATACTAAAGTGAAACAGAGCCGATCGATGCACCGCAGAAATGATCCCGCAAGTTCGTCTTATTGCTGTGATGTGGCTGTAGTAGACAAGAAAAGGAGGTTAATTCCGCCTCTAAGCTTAATCTGGCTTATCAGACGTCATAAATATTGATTCGTCAGGGGTACAAGTAAAAAAGATATCCATCAGGCAAGCTTTTTCCCCGGTACTTCCTTGTCGCACGATGCCTAGCACGTACGCGTAACAAATTAATTATAGCGTAGGGTAACCATCTTACTGTTTCTCCATTGTCAGTTGCGAGTTTTTCAAGAGATAAAATGTTACTAATGGTGGGTAGCACAGCGCCGTATCGTTTGGCGTTCTTTGTCTGCAACAAGTCCGTCGTGTTGTTTGATGCCTTCGCTATCATTATATTTCTGGCACGGTCGTGGTATACACCTCTTCTGTTTTTCTCGCATTATTTTCTTACTAGTTTGCACAAACACGTTCTTCGTTCGACGTTCCAGAATATGGCTGCAAGCAAAGACAGACGTAACAAGGAGTGAAGTATGGGCTGGCTTCGCAATCAGATCGACAAAGCGTCAACAAAAGAGAAGGCCCCTATCATGTCAGGCAAAGAAGGAAGGCAAGGAATATGCGAGCGACATAGAAAATCTGAAAGGGGCAGTTTGGTTTTTTCACTAAAAGAGGTTGCGGAAACAGGAACGCAGGAAGGTCGTCGTCCGTCGTCTACCACATCGATTCCCCGCTGCTCAAAACGGCAACCTTGGCTTGAGCTAAACCGGACATATCTTGTCCAAATATCACATGGCCAAAGTCGAGCTGCAAAAGAACTCATATAATTAAAACTCCTTTCGTAACTGTCCTTCGAAGAAAATCACTGAACGGATAACCAGCGTACCTTGTAATCATTGCACCATACAGACAAAGCTTTGAAGTCGCTTATTTTGGTATCTTTGTTCAGCTTGACAACAATGTTCTTGCCGTTGTATTCGAGAAGTCCGTCGTTCTTCATGCCCCATTCGTCAGCCAGAACGTCGAAAGGCTCGGCGATAGTCTCGGTCTTGCTAAGAACAAACTTACCATCTGTGGAAAAACGTACATTTCATCAGGTGTCGATATTGACGGTACGCATGCATATGTGGACTGGAGGTAAGACATCACGTAGATTGATATGCTTCGTATTTTGTCATGACTGTTTCTATACCTGGACTGGTTCCATCGTACGTGAAATTCTTAATGAACAAGGTTGCCTCATCCAGTGCGTAGACCTCGCCTTGGACACCGTGGGCGATGGTGGAGAAGGAGCCGAGCTTCTTGGCGCCGGCCATGTTGACCTTGGCGGACAAAAGGCTGAAGGGCTTCTCGCTCTGGTTGGCGACAGGGAAGATGGCATGGCCAAAGTCCAGCTTGTACTTGGCGCAGTAGACACTGAAGGCCTTAAAGTCATTGATGTCCAGGTCGGAGGGGATGGTCAGGAATATATCCTGGCCATTGTACTTGCGCAGGGGACCCGTGTTGCCACGTTCGTCGGCCAGCATTTCCACCGGCTCCTGCACGACATCTTTACGGCTCAAAACAAATTGGCCGTCTACGAAAGGAAAGGAAAAGGCTCGTAATTAGCGCAACGACTCAGCTACCCCCAGGCATACAACTTCTGTTTGTATTTACCGGATTTTGCCCAGGGTACATTCCAAAAGTACAGTTTGCGGAGGAAAGGTGGTTTGGCCAGTTTTATGACTTACCTGGGCTCATGCCATCATAGAAGAAGCGGGTGATCAACAGTGTCTTCTCGTCAACATGGAAGAGGGTACCGGACACGTTGTGCGTTCCCTGGTTGTTCAGCAGTTGACCCAGAGATCGGGGCTTGATGGATCGTCGGCGGGGACCGCGAGGTAGGCGCATCTTGGCCGGGAAATCGACGTTACCGAAGTTAATCTGCAAAGGCACACGGTCGACCGGTGGGAACAGACTGTAAGAGCTTTGGGCGCGGTTGGACGTACGTGGTACTTGTTGCAGTAGACGGAGAGGCCTTTGTACATGGAGAGCTTGGCGCCTGCCTTCAGCGACAGAATAACATCCATGTCGCGGTAGAGAACCAAGGGATTGGTCGAACCTTCCTCGTCGGCCATAACTTCCATACTGGCGTTGATCATCTGCGGATTCTTGTACAGGACAAACTGACCATCTATAGGGTAGCAGATTGAATATTAGCTGGCTGCGGGCCGGTAACCAGTCAGGTATTCAACGTGTATGACCCTTGCCCCGCACAAAGATCTTTGCCATGCTCTTCTCGTGCTTGACAGATGCTTGAACGATCGCGCACAAAGGCCGACAAAACTCAAACCAGCACAACGTACAGTGATTTGTGCATTATGATTACACGGACAACTTTCACCCACCTTCACTGGCTCCATCAAAGTTGAAATTCTTGATGAGGATGGTGCTTTCATCGATGGCCATCACTTGGCCAGATACTCCGTGCATTGCGTTGACAAATTTACCCAGCGACTTCATGCGACGAACCAACGGCTTGGCAAATTTGCCAAATACAACGTGACCGAAATCAACCTGGATAAATAGCCAATTACTCTGTCAAGAAATTTGCTAGAAAGTCATCTTTTTAAAATTGTTTGAAATGTTTCTCCATCCTTGGATAATAATATTTGGAAGCGTTTCCTAGGGCTGGAATATACCTTGTACTTGTTACAGTAGACGGAGAGGGTTTTATAATCTCCAATGGATGTGCCAGGTCGGAGGCGCAGGCGGATATCCTCGTTCATGTAGGTTCCGAGTGGCTCCTTACTTCCCAGCTCGTCAGTGAGGTACTCGAAGGGTTCTTCGACACTGTCCGTCTTGGTCAGGACGAAGAAGGCATCCTCACTTTCGCCATCATAAACGAAGCTCTTGATAACTAGGGTGTGGTCATCCTCGGCGTAAACCTCGCCGTTAACACCATGGGCCAAGGTTTCAAAGGTTCCCAGCCAGGTCAGGCCCTCATCGTCATCGGTGGCCTGGACGCTGATCAGCAGCACTGCCAGGGCAAAGAACCACAGCAACATTCCTGCAGTCGAGAAGTGAAGAGTAGTCGGCCGAATAATCTAACTAGGCAGCGCTACCGAAGAAAGGAGAGAAAATAAATTGTTAGTAAGTGGGACGACTTTGAACAAGAACTACATCAGGCTGTTTATATCGCAATTTTGGTTTCACTTTCTTTCGAATTGGCGCCAGTCACTGTACGGTGTGTATCGGGTCTCCGTTCGTCAAGGAACTCCGTTCGTCAAGGAAGTACGGCACTGTACGGCCCATTATACATGACATAGTATGTATACTATAGCGTTGCTGTCCAGGCACTCGTACGGTGGCGAAGAATGTGAAAAGCGAAAGTAATGGCATCGTGGCATGGTCTTTCGAGAATCAGTGTCGTAATCACCATTATCGATATCAGTCATAGCATAACAGCTGCATACAAAATTGCTAGCTGGCTCGTCATACGGATAAACGCAGCCGCGGGTCCCATCATGCTTTCTAGAAGCCAGCCCTTACACCTGGTACTGGTTCTTAGCTACACGAAACCGCAGAAGAACCGGGAGAAATCCACCTGTGCGACAAACAACTTTGGTGGTCAACCAAATTCCGGCTTCTAAGTACCAGAGGGGAGAAGGGAACCCTCAAGGATGAGACCTGACCACTTTTTTTGAGCCAGTTTGTTTCCAATTTTTTAGAAGTTAGTGAGCAAGTTGACAGCCGATATCGCAGCATTTTTGTGGACGGAAAGTAGCTGCTGAGTCAAGACTGAACTCGTCGTCAAACAGTGTTTTCCGTCTTGACACATTTTTGGTGCGGTTGCCTATTGTCGGGCTTGACGGCAAAAGCCAACAGGAGGAAAATTGAAGTTGAAGTTAGCTGGCAGAACAAGAAAACTTTGGTGATCCTTTCGGGACAATTGGCCTTTTCCTCTATTACTTTTTCCGGACCCGCAGCCGACTGATATCTTTTGAATTGCCGAGATTGTGGGCCAGTTACGTAATGATCTCTATGTCGACCCTGATCACGAGAAAAGGAAGCCAAAAATTTGGTCTTGCTTTTGATTTACTAATTGAGCTATTGGTACGGCGCCAGTGCTACGTCATGTGGGGTGTCCAAAACACCATGACGTAAGTTCTCATATAACGTTGCCGTTGTGGCCATGTTGCCGTTGTGGCCATGTTGCCGGTTCTCCCACTTTTGCCGATGGCCACCCGCGTTATGAGCAGAGCGTCTCTGGTGTTCTGATGCACAATCAGAATCTGTTGTCTACCATTCCGTTCTTGGACTTCCTGGTATGCATTAATATTTCCCGTCGTGGTCGGAGATGTACAACGACTTTTTATTGTCTCACGCTGCGGTTTGGTTTTCTCAGTTTTTCTGAGTTGTTCGACCAGGTGCCGATAAGTAGAGGAAGCTCGTCTGAGCATTACTTTTCTAAACATCGCTACAGAGAGTTCGGCTCCCATGCTGAGTAAAGTGTATTATTAGTCTTTCACGGTCTTCATTGGACACTGTCATCGGCCTCAGTGGAGATTCTGATGGCCTACAAAATTGCCCAACAACAGTTGATGCAAATGATCGATTGACCAAATAAGCTTTCCTGAAGCTTTTGCATATCACCAATTTAAACTTGACATAAAAAGAACGAGATCTGTTTAGCATGGGGTTATCTACCTTCGTTTAATGGCCTGGACAAAGGGGTTATTTGTTGTGATATTTCTGACCCGAAATAAAGTCTGCCGACGATCGACTCAATTAGCGGCAAATCACAGGCTTTTGGTACGGCGAGCGGAATCGCGCAGCTGTGATCGGTCCGATGTCGCCACCGTTGTCTGCTCGTCTCATGACACTATCAGACTCTTTCACACCTTTCAATTTTCCGCATTTCCCGATATCGTATTAGCCTGGTATTGCATACCAGGCTAATACCATATCGGGCCAACTGTAAAACCAGAGAATATCTTCGTCGCGACAGTTAATCTTCTTATGAAAGACGTCAATACCGGATGATGGCCTGCCGTTGTCGGCTCGCTAAACAACACCTGCTCTAGTGAAAATACATCCGGGTTTCCGGTCAGAACAATTAAAATACAGAAAAAAGCTCTAGAAAGTAAACATACTTACGTGAATGTCTCCACTAAAATAGTCAGAAATTAAAATTACGCAAGCATCTGAAGCAAGTTTAAAGACTAGAGATCAGTGGGACTGTTTGATTTCTTGACGGACGCGAAGGAGACTTGTTTCACCAGCTGAGCTTTCTTTCGGGCAAGTTGTCTAATCTGCAGTCGTAAATCGCTCTCGGCCAACCACCACATATTGAGCAGGTCTTGTCTGGAGACTTCGTCGATATCGACATTGTCCAGTCCTCGCAGTGACGTGTAACGCGGTAGACGGTCATGCTCCAGCGAGAGGCGTTGGGCTTTCCATGGCGGTTGCGGAGCCCTCAAGGGTGTGGATGGACTGGGTGTATCATCGTCTCCCTCCTCAGAATCCATCGACGGAAAGCCGTTGTACACTTTGCCGTCCTCTGTCGCCTGCGCCACCCAAACATGGCTCCGCGAACTTGGGAGGCAGTTCTCCTTGAGGGAAAGACTGGTTGCCGCCTTCGGTAAGGAGTTGATATCTGTCGGGAAAACCTCAAGAACCTCAGGTAGTTCGATTCAGACGTTATGCAGTACACACCTAATCCTATAGGTGATTCCGCAAAGGCAGTGCGCTAAATGTACGGCCTCAGAGCTTAGCAAGCATCAGTGGACGTGGACATACACTGCCTACAAGAAAAAACCGACCCCCCTAATCCTTCGCTCAAAAGTTTATAACTTTAGACTGGACATTCTGATGCCTAACCTTCAAAGCGATCCTTAATTCTCAATGTTTGTTCAACGCGATCACGTGACTTTCCGAAAAGAGAATCAACGAATCAGCCGGTATGATAAAGTTCGCCACCATCAAAAAACAACCTATTTTTGGAGCAGCGTAGCACGGTCAGTCCATCGCGAAACCTTGGCGCATTGCTGTCCAAAAATGCAACAAGCATTGGGCTACCAGGTGAAAAAAAAATCAAGGCAGTCGAAGGTTTCGTCAAGGAGCAACTCGCAGCGACCTTCGCGCCATCCTGGCGTTGATTTTGGATCCAAAAACTATGAAGGGCCGTATTTTTATGTTTAGCTGGACAACTTTGTGTGGCTTGTGTAGCCTCAAACTTTTTGCGCAAAAAAAAGCAGCAAA
>BDGG01000017.1:672607-762607 GCA_001949185.1 Ramazzottius varieornatus | reverse complement strand
CGCGCGGCGAATAGCTTATCCAAAAAACCCCCAAGACAGCTGTTAAGGTTGACTAACCTGGCAGAAGTCAGCGCACTTTTCCGAGACTGTGAAATAGCCCTTCTCATTGGAACAGCGAAACAATCGACTGTAGAGCAGGAAGTCAGCGCTCTGCAAGACAAAACGCCATGACATATGGCCCGTTCCTTTGCTTCGATGAGGGTGTGGTTTGGAGCACGAACATACCGTGTCATAGGGCTTCTTTCCGCCCAACGAGTTCCAGAAGAAGTTATCGGGTTCCTCCCCCTCCTTGACGATTTGCATTGTGTAGTGGTACTGTAACAGCAGCAGGGGAAAACCGGTAAATTAGCAGAAAGCTTAACGAAGTGCCACGGAGGCTCGACGCTTCAGATATACTGTACTTTGGTCATCTCTTTGGCCAGCTCGTTAGCCAGCTGTACATCCTCCTCGGAAGCTTTACTGCCCACCCACAGGTAGATGATACCATTACTGGCCGACCGATCAAACGGGACGTTTAGAACATGGCTGGAAAGAGAAGGGTGAAGGATTAGCCGTCTTCCGGCATTCATGCCACGACGAAAGGCCAAGAACTTACCAGAAGACCGAGTTCAAACTGGTGGCTTTAGCATCCACCTATAGACAGGATGAACGCTCCATCTGTATGCTGGGAGACGGAGTAGGATAACTAGCAATACATGACTTCCAGAGACTAACCTCAATACATCGGGCACAAATCAAAGAGTCGTTGACTCGAAGCTGGTATAAGCGCGGTGGGGCCAGTCTGGTCCGATCCACCGGTTCCCTCCGCTTGCCTCGATGGATGATAAACTTGGACTTGAAGTGAGAGAGGAACTTGAGGTTCTCCTGCTGCTGGTGCATCCGCACCACCTCCAGCGTATTCTTGAAGGCTTGCTCAAACTTTTTCTGCAGGCTATCAAAGAATAGGCGCCCTGTTAGCCACGAAAAGCAATGGCGTCTTATGCCTCACCCATCACAACTATTTCACTCGATATCTCATTCATGGCTTTACGGCTGGCAAATACCGGTATGGCGCTTAATTATCCTTTGTGTCAGAGGCGAACTTACCTGAAGGTGAAGGTTAGCCAGCCCATGTTTCCGGCGTCGCGACCTTGCCAAAAGTAGACAGTATGAACCTGCGTCTCTTCCGGCTCCTTCTCGTTCTCTTCCTCCTCCTCGCTGCCTTCTTGAGCAGCTACCCAGTATGTACACAAGAAGACGTAGCATTCACCCGCGTAGAAATGGCCTATCCAAAACATCACAGCTTGAGCAACATGCCAACTTTCACGCTATTCCGTTAGAGCGCGGATTACCGGCCGTCACCGACATCAAGACTTTTAAGTGCAAACCAGCAGCGCTCATCTTGTTACCTTGTTCTCGTTCGGGCAAGCGGACAAACTTCTTGCCCTCCAAGACAAAAGCTTCCATTCTCTCCAGATCTTCATTAAATTCTTCAATGACCGCTTTCTACAAAACAACAAAAGCGCACGTTGAGCAGGCGGTGATATGTGATAAGAGAAAAGTTTGCCACAGTCAGAAGAATGGCTTGATTACCGCTTCGTCGGCCGGCATGGGGCTCTGTCTAGGCATAAACAATGCCGTCAGATCCGTCTTGATTTGGTCCTTCTCCAGGATCTGCTTCAAGTCGACACCGCGACGGATGACGCTCTCGGCTGTCCGCGTAAAGTCCACCGCCATCACATCGTCCCAGCCTTCAAACTTGGATTTGAAGACTTGACTCTCCGTCCTGCAAGCAAGGCATACTACCAGTGGTGAAACTCTACCGCCAGCGGTTGAACAATTGACTGACCCTTCCAGAACACGAGTGACCAAGGCAAAGTCCGGTCGTGGCAGCATATCGCACAGTTCTTGCGATAGCTTCAATGCTGCCGCCCGTACCAAACGCGCTGACTTCTTCCCGAACCTGTCAAGAAAGAACCGTTACAAAGGCAACAGGCATCGGGCACATCCTGAACTAGCGGATGTCTTGTCAGTCTCACTATATTCAACCAAAATGAACTTGGGCCCAAACTGAGGCAAGCAGGTTCAGCAGTGATGACCGAATAACTGACAGGGGCTTACCACACAAAAACGTCGGCCCAACAGTCCAGAATGTAAACCATACGGCTTTGTAGCATTTCCGGCCTTAAGATGCCGTTCTTGACCTCCACTGTAACATTCACAAGCATGATGCAATCGACCTGAGCCAACGACCGACGCTAGCAAGTGTGCGGCCACTGGCCAGTACTGGATTGCAGTGGTAATGCCCAATCACCTTGAGGTAGTTCCAAGTAGCCTTTACCCAGGTGGATGGCATACAGTCGAGGAACAATGGGTGTAAAATCCTCCGGAACATGCATCTGCAAACACATAACAGCTTCGTCACTTCCTTATTTAACATTTCCAGCACTGAGGGTAATTTTCCGGAAAGAATTCGTCACATTATTTTCCCTCTCTGTTCCGACAGTTTACCGCTTAGGCTGAGCGGGTGAAAAAAGCCTCTTTCGGAGAAGAAACCCTCAAAACTCAAAAGACTAACCTTTGGTTCTTCGGCCATCCAGGGACTTTTAGGAGCATTCAATGCTCTCCAGAACTCCTGTGTTTCCGTTCGCTGGTTAAAGACCACGATTTCGCTGCTGCCTTTGCGCTCGATCTTGTTCACCTTCTCAGCCAAGAGTCTGAAATGTACACACACATCATCGCGGTATGTGTCGGCAAGATCAAGAATTCAGACCGGAAGTGCGGGCCCGCTCACTGCTGTAATGACATACCTGGCTTTTGAGCGGGTTATATTCTTGGACTTTTTGCCAATCCAGACATACAGCTTCTTGCCGGCGTCAAGGAAGAAGACGAATCGTGGATCCAGGCTGTGTGGCGATACGGCAACCTAACACCCACAGGGTAGGAGAAGAAAGTAATTACGAACTGCTTGAGAAAAAGTGATACCGTTTCCAAGTGGAGACTCTTGGTTCCGTGAAGACGATACAAGCGAGTGGCCAGATTCTGCAAAGAGCAACCTTACGTAAGCTGAAGGCTTTCTCACAGTCCCTTTGCTAGAACAGTAAAGATTGAATGCCAACGCATGTTGGGCAGTTCTTACCGTATCCTCCACCGTATAGAATCCACTGGCAGTTCGACCACCTGCACACCAGGTACAGATTAGTAAACCACCCCCAGTCCTGAAGGTAACCATCTTTAGACTGTCCAACGTCGTGTGCCTAGTCTCTTTACCTTCGATGTAGACAAGTCCGTGGGGAAAGAGAGAGGTGAACTCTTCCTCTTCTTCGTTTTGTTCCTGACGCGACGTTCGACACTCGGCTCCCAAGAAGTTGCGCAAGTTAACTGCGTGGATGGCAGCGCAGGCTCGCTTGTCCAACTACAAAATTCCCTTGCAAGATACAGTTACAGCCTTACAATAAAGCAGTCAGTCTTATTCGACAGAGTGATATACGACTCACCGTGGCTTTCGCTCCGATCCAGAAGAAAATTTGCCAGTTCAATGCATCGGAGCCGCTTTCCGTGTATGTCCGTAGTATGATGTAGCAGTCGGCTTCGTAAAACTTGCCGATCAAAGCTATGACACGAAGAATGTATGACTGACTATCGTTGCCACTAACTCCTCGACTTGCATCGCCATTCATGGAGCGTCAACAAACACTCACCGTTGTCAATCTGGTTTGGGACGAAATTTTCAATCTCCCAGCAAGACAAGCCTGATGATCGAACACAAGACCAATATGTTCATGGTCTGGTGCACAAGAGAAAGAATGTTGGATATCACCTTCTTTCTGGCCGGTATCCTCGTCGAAAAACTCACTATAGTCCAGTTGGACTTTCTGTACAACTTCCGCCGCCTTCTTGCTCCTGCCGGAACAAAGGTGATTATCGACGGCGCTGAGCCCAGTATTTGACTTTGTAATCAAAGGAAGGTACCTACTTGAGAGGAGCTGGCTCCAGCTCATCTGGCGAAGCACGGCGTGCTTTAGCCAGGTCCTTCATGCCTTTGACCACCTGGCCAGCACTCTCTTCGTCACCGGCATCCTTCATGCGACGAAGGCGAATCTTCCGCGCCACCGGGTCACGAGGTGCAGGCACTACAACAGAGATGGTTCGGCTCCACCTTTATACTGTTGCAGGCTACAAGACGAGCAATACCGGGTGAAGGAGAGTCTTGGTGGGTCATGGTGCCCGCCATTCGCATCTGATGCCCCAGCGAGAAGTCAATGTTGTAAAAGGCCAGACCAGCTCCCTTCTGCAGATCAGCCGGCTTCGGCGGGATGATCAAGTCGGCATTCCCAGCTAAATCCAGCTCCTTCAGACAAAACCAGAGTGCTTCACTAGTTACGTACAGCCAGAGGGGAAGAAGCGCAAAGGTGTTACCTCCAAGTCATGTAAAAGATGAACAGCATCGGGCAGTGTCACCAGAAGGTTATTCCGTAGCACCAGCTTCTTCAGCTTGCCACACCTATCATAGCCGTTACACTTAGTGGAACACCATCAACACCATGATCATGTTCAGCAGGCCTCCCGATTACCGTAAGAGTCCTTCAGGGACCATCTCGATCTGATTATCGGCAGCCATGAAGACTTCCAGGCTATCCAACCGTCCAATCGACGGCGGGATACCGCTGAAATCCAGCTGGTTATCGTTGACATACAGCCTTTTTAGCGCTGTGCATTTCGATATGGATTGCTGCAAGACATCAGCAATTAACATCGGGGAGGGCAAGCACGCCACTGTACACACCGGCAAGGCCTTCAGCTTGTTTCCCGAGACATTCAACGTCAGCAACATCTGCCAGCCATCTGCAACAGACAGACACGGAAATGTAGACACCTCGCGTGACCAGCAGGACAAGCGGGTGCGAACCAAGAGATATCATGTTGCCCACCTGGAATGTCAAAGTCCGTCAATAGGTTCTTACTGAGATTGATCCTCCGTAGCTCTACAACGTTGTAGGCGCAATCGGGAACACGGGTGAGATCATTCTCTGCTAGATCAATTTCTGCAACACATCAGTGGAACTTAGGCAGATAACAACGAAACGGTGCGTACAGTGCTGTTTCAGCCTGTTTGCGATCGAGATAGGAGCTACGGTACCTGCTAGCGACGGTAGCATCTCCAGGCTAGCTGGCAGATTACTCTGGTTACGATGTGTCCGCCGCAAAGAAAGAGTCTGTAGGTTGACCAAGGAAGGAAGCTGCCTGAAAGACAAATGATATCCCGTTAGCACGTGGATCGTATGGCATCCAATCAGGCCACAACCATCGGCAAGTTCCCGCTCAACTTTCGGTACAATATCGCCAGTGCTATCGTCTCGTTAACATACCTGAACTGAAAATGAAGCAGTGGATTGTTGCTTAGATTGAGGGTCTGCAGGTTGATAAGACGGCGTAGTTGGGGTGGAAGAGACTCTACAAAACAAAGAAAATGGCCAGGACATACAAGGGATGCTTCCCTATAAAGGGAAGACCCACCACGATAAGACTTTCATGAACTCGCCTAGCTTGTTGTCGCTCAGATCTAGGTGCATTAAACCAGTCAGGTTCAGAAAAACCTGTGTGGGAATTGTCTCGATCCTGCAAATGAATCCGCAGTGTAAATGAACAAAAGATGACACACAGTGAGAAGCGGAAGTAGTATACGTACTTGTTGTGGCCTAAATTCAGCACGATCAACGTCTTGACGTTGTCCAGATCCTCCGGCACACGCGTCAGTTCGTTGTAGCTCAGATCCTGCAAGAAGTAGACAAGAATTGCGCGGGACCATCTTGTTCCAGCACACTCGTACAGGTAGAGCTTTTACTTAGGTCGCTGTAATTACTTCCGGTGGCGCCTCTGTGGGCCAAAATAACATGCAACGATGCGGCTCGTCGCTCTCGGTCGCAGATCGTGTCACACGCACGCAGCGTTCAGTGATCTAATTATAATGCAGAAGAAGCAGCGCTTACCAAAATAGACAGCTCTTCCAGTTCAAAGAGATCTTTGGGTACGTGATTAGTCTGGATATTGTTGTGGCGTGCATTCAACGTCCGCAGGCTGGGCAGCTTCTTGAACAAGGCTGCACGCGCTTCCAAACCGGGTAACTTGTTTCTCGCCAGCGTCAGATGCTCCTGGAAGGTGAAGAATATGCGCACAATTTTGCCCTGCTGAAATATTGATTATCCATGTTTTGGACTTGTTACCAGTTTAATCAGCTTGGCAATTTCAGCGGGCATTTCCTCCAGCGTTGTGTCTTTCAAACGCAACCATCGCAGAGCCGTCATGTCTTCAACAGCTTTTGGAAAAAAATCCTGCAAACCAGCCAATCAGCCATATAACATATGGGGATCAGATTTAGCGTAAAAATGATGAATGCCAAATAAACAAACAGCTTATATAGCGCACCTGAAAGTCATTTCCGGAAAAGTCGATGCCTCGGACGAAAGGTAATACTCCAGTAGCTGCCATCCCTTCCTTGGATATTTCTTCCCGTAATCACAGAGAGGAAAACTTGGTTGTGCTGACTGCTGGAATGCAGTGCTTAATGGCGTATATTCACGGTCACAGAACTTCCGTCGAAACGAGAGGTGCTCCTCTCGTTGGAAAATATTCACGTACTCGACACCCTGAATCGTCTGAAACAGAAATGTGTATACATCGTTACATCGGGTTTGGCCATCGAAAACTCGCTTCGAACTACAAGAAGAAGGCAACATACGTGCTCTACGATGAATCGACGAAGACAGTAACTGTTTACTAGGTTACAAGGCGAAACAAGTGATTCCGTCAAGCTTGCCAGATTGGGCCACCGTTCCTGCTCCAGAAGCAGAAACACTCCCGAAGCACTCCCGGCGAGCGGCGCAGAAGAACCACCCTTACGTGGCAGTATTCAGTAGCGTCAACACCTGGAACAGACCGTTCAAACAGTCATCGGTTTTTAACATAATAAACATCACTCTTCGAACGAGAGAAGCAAATGCGTATAGACCAAGGAAAGTGAAATTCTGTGTGATGGTGACTGACGGATGAAGATCAGTTTAACCTGGTAAATCTGTAGATGACGGGACAGCTGTGCGATAGCGCGTCTTGTGCTGATTTGGTAGGCCGTACGAGACAAAGGCATTCTTGTTTACATAAATCGCTACGGTGCGTACAGTGCGTTCGTTCTGTCTTGATGTAGGTCTTCAGTCTTGCTTGCGAAACTTGCTAAAGTTGCAAACTGCTGGCTGAATTCGTTTTGCGAGAGCTCCGCCTAAAAGGCTGGCCTTCCAGCGGAGCTTTAGAATGAATCACAGACCACTTGAGTCATCGTAGAAAGCTGTTCACGCATTCTAGAGCCTTAAATTGGGGCAAACTATGGCAAGCCTGAGCTTATGGCGGAAAGATCAAAGGATGGGAACCAAGGTTCATTCACATCTGACAGTAATAAAAAGCCCCGACCGGTTACCACACTCACTGACCAATAGACAGAAAGAACGAGTCAATAAACCAGCTGCGATTGGCGGTCAACCTATCAATGCCAATGGCTAGTATCGGTAGTCAAACATAGCAAAGCCAATGGCCGACGCTTAGTGCTCAACCTAGAAAGACCAATGGTCAACCACTAGTGGTCAACCAACCTACCCACCCACCCTGGCGATTTCGCCATTGCACGATCATCTACGTTCCTACCTAGTTACCCAGCCGCGTCGCTGCCGATCGCGCAGCAGGTAGCACGAGTTACGTCCTACCCTGCCGGTCTTACCATAGTCCCACCGGCAGGGTCCTGAGAGTATTCAATCCTTTATTGATCAACTAGCTGTTTTCGCCAGTTAATTCGTACGAATTTGATTGATCAGACACAAAGTCATGATTCAACAAAAACTGAAAAAATTGGAGAAACCAGAAAAAAATCGGGGAATCGTCCTGAAAGAAAAGGATTGTGCTGTCTGGAGCTGGAGCTTCCTCTGATGAGTTAGCGATTCAGAGTCCACTTGGGTATACCCTGTTGATCGTGCAGTGCCGTCAAGTGGTACTATCTACAGGGCAGTGTTGTTCCGATTATTGTAATTCGCAATTGAAAATGGCCAAATTTGACAGTTTTGGAATTCCGATATAACAATTCAAACTGCAGCTTCCGGTTTGGTCATTTCGATATTGATCGGAATTGAATCGGAATTTCAAGAATGACAAGATATTTCAATAGATATTTCACATACACAGCAGAATCAGAAATTCAGAATTCGTACAAAGTGCGTCCTTATATAACGTATACGGCGGGCCTTGCTAGGGTTCTGTTTCTCCAGCGGGGTTCAAGTCTACGCCTATGCAGCGCACCGTGGCTCCTTCATGGAGTCCGTAACAGTCCGTATTGACGACATCTATCCGTACTGTGTTACACTCCAACATTCGTACTTTTTTGAGCAATCAACAATCAACCTTTATCCACTATTATGGCGGATCCCTCTATTCTAACGAAAGAATCCCTGAAACAGCAGCTTTAGGCTACGAATCTTCACATCTCCGGGAACAAAGACGCGCTCCTGGAAGGATATAAGAATGCTGTAGCCAATATGAAGACGAATGGGTGCGGAAGTCCTGGGACTCCCCTGTTCGTAACAAGTTCGGACGAAGATCCTGTTATTAATGTGCACCTATCAACCTACGACCTCCGCGACAACATCCTGCTGCTTCCGTCCAACCGTCCAAGATGGAAGGATTGATGAAGAGAAAGGTCCGAGAAGCTGTGGAAGCGAAGTATCCTGACTTCACGAGAGTGTAGGCAACGGCAGCCATCGATATATTCGTTAGGCGAATCCTAATCGACACGCTGAACAATTTCCAGGTCTGCTTGGAAGAAGGTATGAGAAACCATGTGAAGCCTTTACGTGTCGAGAATCAGAAGCTGGAATGCGAAATCAAGATCCTACGGGATAGCCATGAAGCCATCCTGAAGAGATTATCCACATTGGAGAACACTCCTCAACGGCTGCTCCTGCCGCAAAACGATACCCCATCTACCAAGCATAGTGCCCCCATCGTTCCAACGGAGCAGCCTGCCACCACCCCTACGTTCGCTTCCATTGCAGCACGGAAACCTCAACTACCGAAGAACAATGGAGTCCCGCGGAAGGTAAGACCTGTCATTATGAAAGGCATTCAGCAGGCTGACGAGAAGACCATAACAGCCAATCCACCACAAGAGCGAGGCCTTACGAGTCGCGACTTCACCAGCAGGGATGATCCAATGCACATCACCGCTGAACAGTTCTCCGCATACCTACAAAGGATCGGGGTGAAGCCTCGTTTTGTCCGCATCCTCCCCATCGGTCCCGACGATACTAAGTCTTCAACTGTCGGACGCATCAGAATCTACACCAGCGATGTGGACGTTCTTCTGAAAGCGGAGAACTGGTCGTCCAATATAAGCATCGCTCCCTGGAAGTTCGGATGAGGACCTGCTCTTACTTTCAACCTCACTGTATACCATACTAACCATAGTGTCTCAGTTGATTGTACGATTTTGCTCGGATGTGACTACGTGCTCTTCGGAGCGGAGAATTTTCCTGCCATCTTGGTGTGTCTCCCAACGATACATCTCTTTGTTGCTCAACTGGTTCGTTTTTATATCAGATACAGTGTTGGTAATTCCTCTAAACATCGAGGAGGCCGTTGACTAGAGTGTCGAGGCTAATAAATTTCCTTCCTTCCTTCCTAATGGATACCTTGGGAACGACGTATTCTCCGCGAAATACCAGAAGGTCAGTCTAAACGTTTGCCCATCGGACGCGTGGTACCGAACAAAAATGCCAATTTTATGAATCTCAAATTACAAAACAGCATCCCAATAATTCGAATAACCTCAATTGTTGTCGAAACTTGAATTTAAATTAATCGTGATTGATGATCCAGGCAGGACGAGGTACATGCAATTCAAATTGCTGCTACGCGAGAGATTCCGATTAGTCGTAATTGCAATTCAAACTGATAAAGTCATATCGGAACAACACTGCAACAGGGTTATCAACCCCGTATTGATAAATTTGCCAACATCTTCGAATGATTAGTACAGAATTGATTGATCAAATCCGAAATCACGACTCATGACTCATCAAAACCTTGGAAAAATTCGTCAAAACAAATCAGGGAATCATCCTGAGTAAAGAATCGTGCTGTCTGGAGCTCGAGCTTCTTCTGATGAGTTTGCGGTCCAGAGTCCCTTGGGTATGATCAATCTGAATCAGACGTGACGGGCTGCAAAACCGAAGACACCTATACGAGGTAAACGACGTAATTCGGGAATAGGGGTTTTTCACTCGTAATCCGGGCATATTGTTTCTCAGCTCCTGCTGCGCATAATGAACCGCTTCTAGTTTCCTGAGGTAGACTGATCCCTCTCCTCGAAGTTTCAATAGGTTTGAGAACGGGAAAGCGTTGTAGATTACGGGAATTTGGCCTGGGATAGAGATGGGTCTGTCCAATGTTAAAAAGCCTGATGTTGTATCAACACACGTACGATGAGAGATGAATCAAGCGTTGAAGGTAATGTTCAAACCTTTCGCGTTGCCCGAATTATGGTGCGAAAATCGATATGCCCGAATTATGTCGTTTACCTCGTATTGAACTCTTGAAAGGTGGAACTTGGTTCCGAGCATCCTTTCTTCGTCGATCTTATCCTTCCGCAGAGTACCGAATGCAGTTTTAGGATTGACCGGCTGACCTGCTACATCTTGCCCTGACCGACACCAGAAGTGCCGAAAACTGCAGCCAGCGAAAGAAGAAGTGGCTATGGAGGATCAAGCGCGAGGCGACGCATCCTGCACTTATGAGCAGTTCGTCTTATACCACGAAGCTCAGCTACGAAAGTCGGGAGTACCGGAACTTTACTGGCCAGCTCTGTCTCGCAAACTACAAAATGATGCAAGTACACAACAGCAATCTTGATTCCTTGATGGTTTTTCCTTGCAGTATTGTTCAGGAAGCTGAGCAGCGCTGACCGGCAGCTGATTTAGGCCGGGTACATTAGTCAGCGTGCTGCATGCGGTGTTGGTTTGACTGGTTTCTGTTACAGGTATGGGATCTGGGGTCTCGAGTGACGGTCAACCGGGTGTTGTTGGAGGCATCAGAGGATACGACGGTCGATGGTGATATAGCAGTTCGGGAAGGAGAAGAAGACTTGCCGTTTCCCATAGTACTTTGTGGCCCAGCCGGCATCTCGATGACGGAGCCAGACAGGTAAATCTGTCAACTTATCTTTTGTGACACTTTGGGCTTCTGTGAAGTTAGAGATCTAGGTTAACCAGCGAGAATTCCATTATGATCTTTGGGCAGTATATTCCTGGTGGACCATGCGTGGACCTTCGATATCATCTCGGCGCGGCCAATGTTACGTTCTTATCCGGCTCTGCTGGAGCGAATGTGCGACATCATGGACATCGACCGTTCACCACTGTCGGAAGAACCTTCCACCGCGTCCGGGAAGGAAGAGATACGGGAGCGTCTGATTGAAGCCGTCTTGCAAAATATGTGGAAATTTGTCAACACCTACAGCTTCAGTAGCTCCCTCCTGGTAAGGTTGTAGACTGTTGGCCGCCCTTCTGGCGGTCGACATACTAGTAATGTCTTTTTAGCTGACGCTTATGCAATAGAGTGCGGAGGACAAGCTACCTCGATGGTACATGCACGATGAAATCGGCAGTCGGATCGCCCACGCCGACGAATCCAATTGTCGCCTAATACCCTTCTACTACGTCCAAGGGCAAATCACCTATAGCTTGCTGTTTCCGCTGTGCGACATCGAGGATGGGCAAGAGCTAACCAGGAATTTCATCGAAGGCCTGGCTTCGGCTGGTCAAGACGAAGCCTACCGTCAGTGTCGTCTCTTACCTTGGCGAGAGGTGCAACTTCCGGCAGACACCAGTTACGATCCGCGAGCAGTTCCTCTCGACTACTTCCGAGTAGGCTTGGCGATTTGTCTCACACACTCGCGCTACATGATTGATATTACCTTCTATTCTAGAACAGTGCGTTAGCGGACTCTTTACCAGCGCCCAACAACGCAAAAGCCTCCTCGACCCGAATAGAATCGTAAGACCGTTGCTTTTAGCTATACTCTTTGCCCGATGCTGTTCTGCTAAAGATTGGGAGGGGTCCTTATGTGTAGGCCGAAGCTTTCCAGTCCAGCAAAGGTCTTCTCCGAGTACGAAGTCTTGACCACATTCCTGACCGATGAGCGCTTTCAGATAGTGGACTCTCCCGCCGATGCTGATATCCTGTGGTATAGTCGGTAAGCCCAGTACTGCACCTAAGAGTTAGCCTGGTCCACGACCGTACATTGACCATACAAATTCAGCAGTATGGTGTGAACAGTGTAGTAACGACGTCTTACCTTTTGGCAGGCATTTCAACGATTATAGGTGAGAGCTTAATCATTTGTCAGTTCGTGAGGATAATTAGCCGTGAGATGGTACAGATATTATTCTCTGCTTTCAGAGGGCTGGTCGAAGAGTTTCCGGACAAGCTGATCAACCAGTTCCCATACGAAAGTGTGGTGACAGTCAAGGACCTTTTGGCCATCATATGTCGCCGAACAGTGGCCGATGGCCAGCCTCTGATCGATCCTCAGACACTGAACAGCTCTCCGCCGTGGCTCGCCGCCACTTACAACCTGGAAAGCGACCTTGTCAACTTCGTCGCCTACTTCCTTGAACGACAGAAGCGCGGCATGAACAACCTGTGGATCTGCAAGCCCTGGAATCTGGTAAAGTTGCCCTCAGGGGGACATTATGCTGTGCTTTTTCCCTTAGATGGCACTAACACCTTGACTAATGGAACAGGCTCGTTCATTGGACATGATCATCACCGACAACCTTTCGGCCATTGTTCGCTTGCCGGAAACGGGGCCCAAGTTGTGCTGCAAATACATCGAAAATCCCATTTTGTTCCATCGAGCCGATGTGCCCGGCGGTCCGGTCAAGTTCGACCTCCGCTTCATCGTCCTGCTGCACAGTGTAGCGCCCTTACGTCTGGCCATGTACCAGCACTTTTGGCTGCGCTTTGCCAATCAACCCTTTGCTTTGTCCGACTATGACATTTACGACAAGCACTTTACCGTCATGAACTACGGCCAAGGCCCCATCCATCAGATGTTTTGCCATGATTTCGTCCGACACTTTGAGGAGCAGAACAGCGCGCAGTCGTGGGCGGAAGTGGAGAAGGAGGTGTACCGCATTGTGCGGCAGGTCTTTGAAGCTGCCACTAGCCAAGCGCCCCCTGCTGGTCTGGCTCCTTCGCCACAGTCCAGAGCCATCTACGGTCTAGACTTTATGCTCAAATGGAACACTTCCGGTGGGTTTTGACCGTTAAGCTTGTATACAATTGCCGCTGATTTAGTGTCCTTCTTTCTTCTTCTTTCAGGTGACCGTCCGGCCGTTCAGCCAGTCTTGCTAGAGATCAACTACTCGCCCGACTGCAAACGTGCCTGCGATTATTATCCTGACTTTTTCAATCATGTTCTGCGCTATTTAGTCTTGAACGAAAAGCCCCAAACGATTATCGAGCTGTAGGTTCTGTGTCAACTTCCAGTCTCCTACTATCTGGCACAACATGTTTGTCGATAAACATTACGATATCAATGAACCTCACATTCAAGAGGAGCGGACCAGCAACTGAATGATGTTTGTGGCCGACTACATCCTTAAGAACCAGGAGTTTCTCACCGAGAACCGTTGCCGGAATAGAACAGGCATCAGACGAAATTTTGTGTCAGGTTTCAATGTAATATTCTGCATTCGCTACTTCGTGGGCAAGGCCGGCGATAGTGCTGGACAGTACCACATAATTCTGCAAACTACTGAGGACGCTTGCACGAAGCTTCTGATGACCGCAAGCTCGCTGCTCGCGAACGGCGCACCGCCAAGCAGGTGAGAAACTGAGTTGCAGTTCCCTACTTGCCACAAGCCACAGCGCAAATTTCACGCCGAATGTATTCTTGTTACCTATATCGACAAGGCGCAGATATTACTTTCCAATAAATAACGCACGTAACGTGCAAGTCCACGGTGTAAATATAGATAGTACAGAATGACGGAACAAACAAAATTGCGGTATCAACTAACTACAATCCAATCCGACGATAAATTAAAACGCACTGGACGGGAGAATACGGAATTTTCGAAATGACACCGATCAGGAAAAAACAAGAGGCAGCGGAAGAAGGAGGTTACTATGCTCTGAGGTGTCTTGGCGCATCAGCAAAAGAGTATTTGAGCATATAGGCTTTTGCCAACAAGCGCTCCACCTCATCTTCGCCCCAGTTTTGCGTGGGAAGGTTCTGTAGTAGTAGGAGGCAATGCTGAAAGTCGGGCTGGTTCCGCAGATCTTCCGACCACCACAAGAGGAAGCTAGCACAGACATAGACATGAAAGTGGGCAAAGCCTTCCATCTCACTGTGGTACGAGTCCCACAAGCGAATGATACATTTCAGAGGTAACTCTCGAATTAACAGGTTATTCATCCAGCGAAAAGAAAACTGCAGATACTCAACCGTACACTTTTCCAAGTGCCGATGCAAGGGTGCATCAACGCGCTGGACGAGGTCCTTCAGCTGGACGACCCGCTGTTGAATGCCGGGTTGTGCGAAGGTGTAGTTGCTCTGGATGCTGGACAGCAGCTTGGACAGGCACCAAAAGCTGTCGGCTTCGACGGCCGGAAGCTTGGCCTGCAGTTGTGCCGAAGAACAGACTTGGTCCAGCTGCAGATTGTCCATATCTTCCTCGGGGGACAAGGCCAGCGACTGTCGCAGAAAGACCATGAAGTAAGGCGTGACCAGATCGTTGATACCTTGGACATATCCGCTGGCTGGGTTGCGCAGCGCCCATATGAAGAGAACTCGCTCAAAGAGCTCCTGTACGACCAAAGGAAAAGGATTACGAGACAGATAAAAATGGCCAAAGCTGTGCTTTAGCGCACCTGCACAACAATCTGCTGGAAGAGGGGAATGAGTGGACACATGCGAGGGACGTCAATGTGGATCTGCCGGAAGGTATCCTTGTACTGGTCATCGTGGCGCTTGGGATAGTAATCATGGACCAGGCTCTGGTACTCTTCGCGCTTGCGATGGAGCGTGTCCTCCAGCTTCTGCTTGCTGCTGACCGGCGGAGCATGTCCACAGAGGAGACGCCAAACATTGGCCCGCAGCTGGCTGGGTATGCCGGACCAACTGAGGCGCCGCAGCTCCTCCATATCCAACGAAGGCATGGAGAGGACCTTGTCGAATTTGTCGCTCTTCTGACTGTGACGTGGCAGTAAGCTCTGCAGGGAACTGGAGCTAGGCGGCCGCTCATCCAGACCATCGTTGGCGTTGACCGAGCTTGATCTAAGACACCAGGCATAACGATTCAGATGGCCATAAAATCAAAGACAGGGAAGTTATGCCTAGTACCTGACGGCTAAGCCCGGCCGTGAAGCGATAGCAGAGTGAGCAGGCAGACTTGCCCTGCCGGAAGACTGCATGGCTAGCCTCTGCAGACCTTTGGCCCGAAGATGCTCCGAATAGTGACGATTCTGTCCGCTGACTCGCCCATTGGAAGTGGCACCAGGAAGGCGGCTGCTACTGCTGCCATAGTTGTCATCTTGACGTGAGGAGCCTGCATTGTCCTCCTCGGCCAGCTCTTCCGTTGACCAGGCATCGCTGACATCTCGCTGATACTTGCCAAAGGAATCCATCGACTTCAAACCACCATTAACCTTCACAGGGCCCTCTTGTACACTTGATCTCAAGGGAGTGCTGCGCAATCCAGCAGGTGTCAGGTCGTTGACGACAAGTGCAAGTCCAGTTAGACCACTTCCGGTCTCTGACGCGTCGACAGGCGAAGCACTCGTGGCTTCCTTGATTTCGCCGTCTCTGGACAAACAATCGACAGATGAAGCCCCTCCCGGATAGAGTCTACGATGTCTCCACTTGCGTCTTTGTTCTCTGTAATGAACAGCAAGAAACTTTAGCCCAATACAAGTATATTTACATTCAGTGGCGATACTCGAATACCGACAAGCAACTCTTCTTTCCACCCATCTAGAAGTTACCCAAAGATCATCTTTCATCCACCACAAGCAGCCTGTACATCATCCCTTGGGCTCTAGTGAAGATCTACAAATTTCTCAGCAAAAGATCAGCGCAGTGGCAGTTCACTTCCGGTGATGAAAAGAGCCCGATTAACGTTCCACAATCCACATTCAGGGAATCCGCTTCTCCGTTTGATGCGCCCAGGATTAACATCCACCTGTCTGAACCCAGTCGTTCCAGAACATAACACGGTAGAATTCTCGCTGCTTCCCATAGAGCTTTTCTTGGTCATTCTGTTTAACTGCTGGCTACGTTGCCACTTGTCACTTGTGTCATAGTTGCCAAAACCAGAAAATTACAGGAAACGAAAAAACATAAGTATACGCTCAGGGTAGAGATTACGATTTGTGTCACTTAGATGGCTCAGTCGCACGGGCGCTGCACAGTCACTGCGCAGCAGGTGCGCAACAGGAGGTGATCATGAGTTTGCACGCAGCAGCAGAGGCAGTGTCTAGACAGCCAATCGAGCCATAAAACCCTCACCCAAACCCCCGCATCGTTTTTTCGTCTTGTCTGGGAAGCAACCCCACTCTGCCATCGCCACTTGGATTTCCGGTCGTGTTCTTTCGTACGACATATTTGCGCGGCTTGAACTGTGAAGCGGAGTAGTGTGAAGGATTCCTCCGGCATTTGGCATCATCTGCGACTGCAAGTGGTGGATTACTGTCTAGAGTGTGGATCCGATCTGTCCGACAAGGTAAGAGAGTGCTTTGATAATCAAGTTTCACCGGAGGACGAAGCTCGTCCTGTTGTCTTCCCGTAGCACTGTTCTCTGTTGATAACGGTCCATCTTGGCTTACGGTTTTTGCTGATAGTTTGCTTGTACTTGTAGGTGAAGTCAGAGGAAGGGCGCAATGAAGGTGAAGAGTAACGTCCCCGTCTTCCCATCCAAGTCGCTGAACCAGCAGGTTAGTCTAGGCTTCGATGGTCGTTTGATGGTTAGACGGGCTTTGACATATGGCCATCCTGTTGCCACAGTTGATCGAGCTTGCGGAATACTTCAAGAATGAGCTGAAAGGCGACATTGGTGTTCCCGATGAGGACGATCAGTCGGAAATGATCCTGACCATCTTCAGCCTAGTTGAAAGCTCCCATCTGGCTCTCAAAGCCCCGCAAGGTGAGTTGGACACTTCCGTCATTGTACCTATCAAGGTGTAAACCGATCTTCCAAGTGGTGGAGGATGTAGCTTGATAAGAATGCCTTGTCCCTGACTCCCTGTTATCCTTCTCTGCTTGTGACTCGTTAATCTTATTCATTTCTGTTTTCTGTTTATTTGCAGAGTCGCAGTGCGAGTCATTGCTGAATGGAATCTTGACCTGTGTGTTGTGTTTCGAGTTGCCGGAAGAGACACGGGAGAAGCTGATTCACAACTTTGCTAACAAGCTGGCCGACACTTCGGAGGCAGATGGTGGCCTCAAATATGCCGGTGCTCGCTTGAAAGTGTACGCTCGTCCCTGCTCATCAAATATTTGCCCGTACCTAACCTCGATAAGCCAGGTTCGGGCCCGTAGTTTTTGGGGTAAGCTTGGAAATCTTTTGCAGACTGTCAACTCTATTTTACGGAATGAATGAGGACTCTGCGGTGCGCTTCACTCCGTATTGTCGCTTGGTGGAACTGGCCACAGCTTCCTCCTACTTGCACCGTGTTCCGACCGATCCCAGCAAGGTAAGAAAGGATAGTGGGTCGTTCAGGGGACACAGTCACATATTTCTGTTGCCTGTTGCCCAGTATTGCAGCTGCCTTGATGATGCTCTTTTGCAGGTGAGAGAATGGATCAAGGCGTGGAAGCTGGACAACAGTAACATCCGCATTCTGTGGAGAGTTCTCCACGCTTCGCTGATGAAGTCGGGCGATAAGTAAGCTGAACGTGAACCTACCGGAGTCGAGTAGGGCTTCACATAATTACATGATACAGTTATGCCACGACTTCGTCTTGCAGCACCAAGGCATCAAGAGTCATGGTGGAATTGCTGAAGACGTTCAGTCTAGAGACGGCTAACGAAGCCAAAGAGGAAGCAGTCCGGTATGCTTATGACCCATTATCCAGTATGACCAGTGAGACCAATGCCGATCTGACCTTGCTTTATTGTAGATGCGTCCGCGATGCCATTGCTGATCCGTATGCTGTCTCCTTGGACCATCTTTTGCATCTGAAGCCAGTTCAGCACCTTCGAGGGCAAGCTTTATATCAGGTACTTTCCGCAGGTGATCGGCCTTATATAACTGCAGTATGCGAATTGGCCTTCTCTTCTCTCAATCTCTCAATACTTGGAATGTGTTGTAGTTGCTGGAAATATTTGTCAGCGGAAACGTCGCGGACTACATGAGGTTTTACAGCCAACACAGAGATGCGGTGGATCGCACAGGTATGATTGCACTATCGTCACTAACAGTTACTATTGATGATGATGATGAAACTTGGCCACAACGGAGTGCAAAGTGGAGAAAGAAAAGATGTGACGATAATGTTCTTTGATACCTGTTCTTCCAGATCTGCTGCACGAGGCCAACCTTCGAAAGATCCGCCTGCTGACGTTCCTGAAGATGTGTCGCGGTCACCAAGTCATTACTCACGATGAAATTGAGAAAGAACTGATGTTGCCTCCGGCTGAAGTGGAAGACTTCCTTATTGATGGTAAATATCCTCCTCCGCTTTATCACAATACTGTCGAGGGCTTGAGCCTGATTGTTTGTTTTTGCAGCTTTGAAGACCCGCTTGATATCGGGGAAGATTGACGCTGCACAGCGTCGGTTCCGAGTGACCACCTGTGTGGAACCATCCTTCTCGAAGGCCAAATGGATCGAACTGCGCGACGGGCTGAGCCAGTGGCAGTCGCAAGTCCGCCACATGAAGCGCATGTTGGCCACTGTCACCAATCCCGATCAAGCCTGATCTGTTAATATTCCATCTCTTTTCAGGGGCTGTATCGAACAGCTGGTAGTATCGGTTTGTCTAGCGATTTCCATACATCCAGAAATTTTGTAGCAATCGATATGTGCGAGATGGGCCTCTCATGGAGTTGTTTCACCAACTATTTCGAATTGTAAATGAAACCTGGATTGCGAACCTATAAAGTAAGAAAGTTCAGCCGCTGCTAACCAGAGAATGATCGTAAGAAGTCCCAGGAAGGCAACTGACGACAAGTTCAGAAAGGAGAACTCTTGTCCCCAGCAAATAGAATTTACCGACTTAACTAAATGTCATCCGTTCGTTCAACTGAGAGGAAGTTTTCAATTGCGACTACTACCGAGAGTATGAGCTTGTTACAGCCGATCGCGGACCCAGAATGGCGGACATGTTTGTACACTGGCAAATTGCCATTCAACTGGAAGTTGTTTCACATTCAGTGGACACAACACTTGCTGGTTGCGATGCTTGATTGGTTTGACAGACCAGGAACAGGACATCAAACATTTACCGTGCTGGACGCCCTGTGGCCCCCTGCCAATCAACTGCAAAAGTATGAACGATATCAGGCTTGAATAGTGACATTGTAGAATCGGCGCAACCAGTGTCCAGTGTTCCCACTGTTCCGCAGGTAAACAACCCCTAACCGGCGTTACCGCTCGGTTTGTCAGAACCAACGGCCCACACCATCAACGTGTTTACCAATGCTTTGGCGTACCAATTGCTGTCTCAAGCCAATGTTTCACCCATTTTGCATTTTCCAGAAATCTGGATTTCATCTTTCACTTTTCTAACTCTTTTGCTTCTTCGCGTGTCTGACAGGGTATCATGAATTCCCCTCCGGCGCAACCGCAGGAGAAGGATGCCTTGGGGAAGGCTCTAGATAAGGTGATGAAGTATGCTGTCTCAGTGATAGAGCAGAAGAAGGAGAAGCCGACGCTGAAGGGATGCATGAAAGTCATCAAGGAGGACGGGCGGAAATGGCTGGATGTTAAATTTGCCGACGTCTCCTACGTCAACTTTTCCCATGCCGGCTGGAAGAAGATCGTCAAAAGGGAGGTCCACGTTACCAGCAGCAAGCAGGTGGAACGTGCCATCATGCAATCACTGGAGGCAATCTCGTCCTTCCAACCCAAAGGAGCAACTTTGGACGATCTGTGGTCCTTCTTCCAGGCTGCGCTTGGGTAGGCAACTGCATATGTACCCCCCAGGTGAAACAGAACCTTTATCACAAAAGTCCTCTTTTTAGTATACTGGAATCGGCAGAGGATGACGAGGTGGCCATGTCGTGGAAGGTGAAGTTTGACTGCGGAATGGAAGCACTGAAATTCTGGGCTAAAGTCTTGAAGGAAGATGGCTATTTCTCCCTGGCACCTTCTTAGGTAGGACGACCACTCCAAGAAGGAAGACGCTGGTGTCAGTTCACTTTGTAGTTCTCCCTATCTTGTCACTGAGGAAGGCTAAAAGAAGTTTACAAAATGATCTCAATGCTGTGTCATCTGTCTGACTTTCATTGTGGTTTGTACAGGAGTCCGCCCCGGAAGTCAGCACTGTCCGTGAGCAGGAAGCTCCTACGGTGAAGGAGGTGAAGCGTATTCGGCGAGAAGCCAGTATTACCGATGATTCGGGAAGGAAGCGATAACGACAGGCAGTCGACGATGGTGGGCTGACGTTGGCTGTCAAAGAAGAACATGCTGTTGAGCAGAACGCCAGTCCGACTTCGGTCAATTCGTCAACAAGCGACACAGCGTGCTGGGATAGAGCTGCAGTGGAGGCATTCAACGGGCGACCGCATGCGAAGCCGGCATGTGGCTGGGCAGTGCCTTTCGCTTCACAAGGTACTTACATCCAGTAAAGCTTTACACAGTCATCATGTTCGTTTCTCAGTAGCGACGTTGTCTGTTGCAGTCAAAGAGCGCCGGGTTGCTAGCGCCGCAGTGATGAAGAAGAAGACCGATCATGAATTTTGGCAGGGGGTGCATGCAGCTCGTACCAGCAAGTTCACCCGGGAAGAAGTCTATGAGGTCATTTGCTACATAAACACCAAGAACATCGCAGCCTATATGAACGGCTTGATGGAGAAGCAGAAATTGTACAAGAAGCTGGTTCAGCAGCTGAATGCAGCTAGGGCCCGAGGCGGCAAGGTCAGCTGAACAATCAGCGGGGCAGTTTCGTACTTGGTGTGGAACGAAGAAATGCTAGCAATCATCTCGGGCTCCCGGCTGAAGCTGAGCCGACAAGTCAAACGAACAATGTATAAGGCGGCCGGTCATCATGGCCTGGAGCAAGAAGGACGTTTCACGAGCCAATGTGACCGTCGACAAAGGTCCCCTTTCTCAAGCAAGCAGAGCTCCTTCCTCTTTGGCTTCACAGAAGAGGCGTCTGGGCGGGTTGACTGTCCCGGAGTTTTGGCAGAGGTTGGAGAAGGTGCGAGCTGACGGCTTCATCACAGAGGAGGTCTACCGTGTCATCCAGTTTTATGGACGATTAGGGGGCCCTGCTCGGTTGCTGATGGACTACACCAACGTGGTCTTGGGCAAGCGCGAGTACAACAAGTGCATCCGTCAGCTGCAGCGGACCAGTACCGCCAACATACTCAACAAAGAAAGCGGGCAGTGGGCAGTCTCTTTGGCGGTTGCCTACTTGCTGTGGACCGACGACATGTTACAAGTAGCTTTCAACACCAAACTGACCGTGGACGAAGCGGCCAAAGCAGGCTTACAGTATACAAGAAAGCCCAGCAGACTCTCTCCCTTTGGTGGGAGCAGATCGGGAAATTCAAGTAACTTACTGGTCGTTCGCATTGAGAAAGCTGACTGTGTTAGGTGGCCAGCTGCATTGTGCTCAATTTTATTTTACGATCGAATTACTGTCAATGAGACCTCCTCTCGATAAGTTTCTCAATTCATTTTATTCACATCCTGATAGATCTAATTTGTTTTAGTGTTATTTGCCTCTGATAATTTGGCTGGGAGCTGCTTTTGTCCCTTCACTGAATTTACTGCTGATTCTTCGATGCTGTGCCTCGGAAACAGTCCCGGCGAAGTGTACCAGTAGCAAATGAAATTGTTGCTTTGCCAGGAAGAAGTCGATATACAAAAGGGAGAGGCTAGAAGAACACTTGCGTAAATCAGAAGACGCTCGCCGAGTTCGGATTGGGAAAACAAGAGTAAGTTGAGGACAGCAAAAGTTGTATGGTGGCGCCGTGGCGCGGAGTGGGGTCATGAGGTGGGACGGTCAGCAAAGATGACGTCATCCTTCTTATCTTTAACTTTCCTTAAGAGGCATTAAGGGCTTACAAAGACTAAGCTGGCTTGGTGGTGTAAATACACCTGCTACTTTGGTGGATACGCCCAAAATGTTTTTGACCAGTTAGGAAAGCGGTGTAACGGCTCGCTTTGAAAGCCCCGCACTGCAGCTAAGTACGATCGAAGGATTATGAAATCTTTGATGTCGGAGGAACCACCATACACTCAACAGTAGGACGGGTAGCGAGAAACTTCGTCATGGAAGTGACATTTGAAAGTTTGGAGGGGAGCACAGCGCACTCGGGATGCGGGTTAAGTCTGGTGTAATTACGAGTCGTTCCGGAGTGACTCGTACTTACACCGAAAGTGTAATGTCTGGGGGAATGAATAGGCCAATCGTGATGGTGTGGGTGGAGCCAATTACACCAGCGGTGTAATCTATCTTTGTAAGCCCTTATTGCTGCTGGCAGCTGAGCCTGAGCATGGAGCGACATTTCTGCTGATCAATGAACTATCTGATGTCCCCAGCTTCTCTGTTGTACTGAGCTCAGCTGTTGTAGGAATCGAGGAGTGGACTGTATCAAGTTGTTGTCCTAGGTGGAAAGGGGTAGATCGGGAAGGATGGGAGATGTCAAGCGAGGATTACGGACAGTACGGAATGTGGTGCGTAATTACAATGACGCGCAAGTGAAGGTGAGGGAAGCCACGTCGAACGACCCATGGGGACCAGCTGCCTCCTTGATGGCCGACATTGCCGACATGACCTACAACCACTTGGCCTTCTCCGACATTATGCAGATGCTGTGGAAGAGGCTCAACGACAACGGCAAAGACTGGCGTCACGTCTACAAAGCCCTGGTGGTGCTGGACTATATCATCAAGGCAGGGACCGAGAAGGTGGCTCAACACTGCTTGGAAAACCTCTACTTTATCCAGACCTTGCAGAACTTTCAATACTCGGAGGACAACAAGGACCTGGGCATGAATGTCCGCGAGAAGGCCAAGCAGGTGGTCTGCCTCTTGACGGATGATGAGAAGCTGAAGAATGAACGAGCTAAAGCCAGTAAGACCAGGGAACGCTTTCAGTACGGAGGTATATACAGCTCAGCCTCTCTTGTCATGGTTATGCTGTTGATAGTGGATATGGAACGTGTTGGTTGTAGGAATGGGTGGAGGTGGGGCGTTCGGCACATCGGTGCGGGGTGACTTTGGCAGTAGCGAGTTGAACGACAGCAGCCTCCACGCTTCAGCCTTGGGCAGCAGCTCGTCCCACGTCGACGCTGTCCGTCCCCAGACGGCCAACGAAGAAGAGATCCAGCTGCAGATTGCGCTGGCCCTCAGCAAGGAGGAAGCGGAGGAAGAAGAGCGACGACGGCAGCGCGATGATGTGCGGCTACAGCTGGCGCTGAGTGAGTCGCAGACGGACTACCAGAAGGGAGGCAAGGCCGTGCAGGCTAGCAGCGCCGACGAGCTCTTTGACGTCTTCCACGCCAACGTCACCACCTCCTCGCCCGTCAGCCACGACCCCTGGGGAGATGGCTTTGATGCCGCCCTGGCCGGACCTGCCAGCAGTCACTCCCACAAGAACGGCAGCCATAACAACGATCCCTGGTCCACGCCCGCCATCCCCCTCTCCACCTCCTCCACCTCCTCCATGCAGCCCTTCACTCAAACCAAGCCAGGTAACAGAAAGTGCTCCGTATAACATGCGTATACGAACAAAGTTGTCTTGTTGTGTCAAAGGTGGAGACTTGCTGGCGGATGCCTGGTCGACTTCCCCTTCGGCCGCAAGTCCCAACATTGCCGCCTCTTCTTCCAGCAGCAGCATCAACCGCAAGCAGCCCGAGGCCTTCTTGGGAGCCAACTCCAGCCTGGTCAACCTGGACGCGCTGGTCGGTGGTCCCTCCTCCACGCGCTATTCCAACCTGTCCACCGCTACCCACAACCCTAATGCCAGCTTGTTCAGCAACCCCTTCGGTCTGGCACCGGCCCTGGAGACGACGCCAGCCAACCCCTTTCACCATTCTGTCGCTCCAGCACCCACCATCAACCAACTGCGCAACCCCCTCGCCTTCTCCCAAGAACCGGCCAGCCATCTACCACAACCGCTCTTACCGCTCTCCTCACCCTCCTACAACATCAACACCTCCGCCGCCCAGCAGAATAACACCAACAGTTTTAACCCTTTTTTGTAGATGTTACAAGCCAGAGCCTACATGACAGTCTGCATCTTTGACTGTCCATACTTTCTTGCGCTGATTCTTTTAATCGACGCTGGGGACAAATGACCCATCTTTTTTTAACCATTTTGTTTTGCTAAATCTTGAATGATATTTCTTGATTACGCCGCTAATCTGTACTGCTTCACCGTTGACTGTATGGCAGCTTTGTAGTAATTTATCCAACCGAGTAAAGTCCCCCGGGAAAATTCCGCCATTGCTGTCGCAGACTGCTGTTGCCTCGGGTCCACTTTTCTGTCATCACCAAACCATCATAATTTCGTCTTTCATGTATTCAACATCAACAGATTGTCACAATCTAGATAAGATTAGCCAAATATCAAAATTGTGGCCCTATATACCACGACAAGAAACAGTGAGGACAAGCTAGGCGGTCGGCTGACAAGGCAAAGTCTGTGGATGGTACTGCACAGCTCGTCCTGAACACTATGTACAACATCAATGATTATGCACTGCGGTAAAAGTAAGTAAATATTCGCATAAAAATCTCTTTCGAGCTGATCTAGCTACGATCACGCACAGGTGCAGTTAGAAGAAGCAGCAAGTTGGTTCGCAAGCTCACTGTACAACTGTACAGTATAATGTCCAAGATAACAGCTCAACATGCTACGAAGAATAAGAATTAAAGGACCACTGCCACCGTGCCGAAGAAGGCAAACGACGACTGGGATGGTCCCAGGAAAGCGAAGAAGCCTGCCATTGTGATGGTGGGCGGTGATCCGCCTTGGATCAGGAATTCATTCAGTCTTCTCCGGCGCCGGCGGGAAGGGACGAAAATACTGACGAGGGGATTATGCCTGTCCTCACCTCTTTTTGGTCAAACTGTCCTGGCGGAACGAGAGAGGAGAGTCTCTTCTAGGATCTGAGCCAGTGAGCTAAATCCCGCGTCGATCCTGGAACAAGCTACAGGGACTCGGGAGTGACGTCGAAAGTAGGGCGGTATATAAGCAGAGTAATGAACAATCAAGACTTGATTGTTCGATGGTTGATTCGGTTGTTGATTGAGCCTGTGCTTCCTGCTCATCAAGTTTTCTGTTGTTTTTCAACCTTCTCTCATTTGCTCATTCATTCCTGCGCTTCTCTGAAATGGAATCAATCAACTTGCTGAAAGTTATCAAGCTGCTGGAATGGGACTACAAACTGCACTACCGTATCGACGACTTTCCAAGCGAAGCTGACAGGCAGTTCAAGGACATAGTTAAAGGTAATCTTGCCGTGCACTGGAGCTCAAAAACAAAAAAGATACTAATTTGATTCGGAATTTTTTCCTAGATTTCATCGACTCGAAGATCACCCAAAGTGTTACTCCTGTGTATGCCGTTGAAGAAGACCTCCAGTATGATCTGCAGATCCGCGTCGAGTCATTTGACGATTACGAAGCATCTGTTGTCCAGTGCAACCTGCTGAATGGCCGGAGTGAAGCTGACTTCGACGTTACGGAACCTGATAGACTGCTTGAGCCTGTTTCCAGCGGAACTGAACCTTCTTTCCATGAGCTATACGTCCCACGACTTCCTAACCCCAAGCTTCCAGTGGATCAGTTAGTCAACTTGGAGTACAAGAAACGTGCGGTTACATACTGGAGAAACGCCGTGAAGAAGAAGCGTCTCACCTTGGCCACTGTTCAGAGAAGTTTTGGTAAAGTAACCAGCATACGGCAGCTGTACGACTGGGAAAAGCAGGTAGTGGAAGGCGGTTCCAGGCTGGACAAGTTGAAGGCTCTACGTTTGGATGTCGGTAAGCAGTTCTTCCTCGCTAAAAGGAAAAAGCAAGTGGTCAAGAATTTGGACTTACGTCGATGGGCTCTCACTGCGAACGAAACGGTGAACTTGGCCGGTTTCACTGCTTCCCCAGACTGGATCGGAAAACTCAAACGGTACCAACAGTTTTTTGTGCTTCGATCTCCTTCAAAAACGGAATTAATGTTTTCTAGATATTATGGGATCGTTGACCGGAAAATAACCAAGTTCGTCACCAAGAAATCCATACAAGAAGCGCCTCACGTCAAGGAAAGTGCTGAAGCCTGCGTTGCGCTTATCAGATCAGGGATCGCAGAGTACGGGTTAGACTGTCTGTGGAATGCGGATCAGTCAGGCTTTGAATATGAGATGAGACCAGGAAGAACTTCGGAAACTGCTGGAGTAAAACACGTGGAAGCGATCACCCAGTCGGAGAATTTCATGACACATACCTACACTGATAATGACGGTCTCCCCGGGCAGGCGTAAGTTTCTTCCTGTTCTTTTCCTAACGCTGAAGGAAGAGAAGGGAGTGTTTGGTACAATCGTGTCGAGAACGATGTTCAAGGCTGATAATCTGTATGTCACTGCTTCGACATCCAGGAAGATGACCAAGAAGCTCTACTTAGAGTGGTCAGAAAAAGTTCTTTTCCCTCATATGGAAGAGCGGTGCATTTTCTTGGCCGACTCGTGGGAGACCTTCACCGATCAAGATTCTGTGATTGAACTGAAACCGGAAGAGCTGAAGTACGAAATGCTGACCATCCCTCCGAAAGTTACCGGTCAAATTCAACCGCTGGATGTGTTATGCTTTAGGATGTACGAAGGCTGCTTCAAAAAGATATCCGACTTTGCCTTTTTGCACGACTTACCCGTTCAAGTGCATCATCGCGATGTGATTTTGAGATTGCACTCTTTGCTGTATCAACAGTTTCAGTCGCCCAGGTTCGAAAATTTGATAGCTGAAGCTTGGCATAAGTCGGGATATACCGACGAACGTTTCATGTATGTTAATCCAGCCAAGTTTATGTTTGATAAGCTGAAAGGCAGTTGTCTTCACGAGAACTGCAGAGACATTGTTCTTCTGGTTTGCGGGTGGTGCAAGGCTCGTCTTTGCTTCCATCACTTTTATGACGCTCATCATTTCTGTACGAGGAGCGAGGCTCTACTTTGTACATTTGCCGGACAGGCGACTACTTGTTCCACTGACGGTTTTCTCACTGACCTTTCGCTATAAAAACCCCAAAATAATTCACAAGTACCTTCAAACACTTGGCTTCATTTCTATCCAGCCAAAAGTGGGATCAGATAAATGATCATGACGGGAGAAATTCTTGAGCGGAAGCCGTTGGGGAATTTCATTCGATACTAGGGAACACGCTTTCTGCAGAGGGCACAACAGACCGGGACAAGTAAAACACCTGTGTGCCCGACCGAGCAGAAGCACACATCTCTTGATGTGTGGGCAACGTTAGTGATGATGTCATACGACCGTTTTTCACCAAAATCGGAACGGCAAAAACTTTGTACACTTCCAAGCGAAAACGCATTGTTTACCTCCTCGGCTGAACTTGTCTTGCTGGAAGGCTATCCTTCTTCCTCTTCTTTTGTATGTCCAAGTTTTACCTTGTCTTCGTGATGGCTGCAAACCGTTCTCCAGTGACTTCGGCGACTTCTGAAGACTACCCTTCTGCTCCTGCTCAACTGCAATCCATGGACATACCTCGGAAACGGCGATATGTGCAGGCACATCCTGACATGGAAGCAGCAGTGACTGCTGTTAACGACGGGATGTCCATACGGATGGCCGCCGAGAGATATCAGATACCTCACACAACTCTCGCCAATAAAGTCAACGGGAAACACGGAAAGAAGGCTGGACGTCCCAGTACCTTTACAATGGAAGAAGAGGAAGACATTGCCGAAATTCTCGTGCGCTGCTCCAAGATTGGTGTTCCTCTCGGTAAACGTACTTTGATCAAGATTGTCAAAGCCATCGCCATTGCAAAAGGTAAGCCTGATGTTGCTTGGATGTCGCTCGTACGAATGGATGACCTTTGGATAACATCAGCTACCTGTTAAACATGAAATGTCCGAACAGCTGACTTCCGGTCGAACATGCATGAACGATAGTGTCGGTTTCTTGTAGGCATGAACTGGGCTAAGTTTACCGACCGATGGCACCGGAATTTTCTTCGGAGAAACCGTGGAGTTTCTGTACGGGTACTGAGCGCACTGAGCTTCAAGAAGTCGAGGGAATGGACCGCTCAGCGCTGCGAAGAATGGATTTCCCTCCTACAGAAGCTGAGTGACGAATGGGATATGGAACCTAGACGAATCGGGATTTCGGCTAGCTGAACTGTACGACAAGGTGTACGCGGAGAGAGGCGTGAAGGAAGCGGTGGGCTACCTGAAAAGCAGCGAAAGCGATCGGGAAAATATTTCCCTTCTGGCTATGGGAAATGCAGCTGGTAAGACGCTTCGGCCGCTGATTCTTTACAAAGGCAAGATGCACCTTGAGTCTCACTTCCGGGAAACTCACGATGCGTGCTACGTTGGCACGAATTCTTCGGGAGTAATGGACACCGAAGTGCTAACCGAATTCCTGGAGAAGGAATTTCTATCCTCCATCACTTGCCCCAAGGTAATTCTTGTAACTGTTGTGGCGATAATACTTCCCTTTGTTTCATGCACCTTCCACTGTGCACTGCCGGAATGACACCAAGGTAAACCTTGTGAATTTTGTTCTTTCGCAGAACGTATTAATTTTTGACGGACATTCCTCTCATCTGAGCTGTATCGCCTTTCTCCTGGCATGTATGGAGCATGAGAAGGAAATCCAAGTAGTGGTTCTCCCTTCTGGACAAACAGCTTTCTTGCAGCCACTGGATAAAGAGGTGTTCGGGGGAGTTAAGCAGAAGTGGCATATGTATCTTCGTGATTCCAGGGTTGACACATCCATCGACGTGAGTAGGCATAAACCTGTCTTCCCTTCGCAGTTTCATACCGATAAAAAAAGTGTGACGATATGATTGTTGTATTCTAGGTATCTCGTCATAACTTCCCTGCCCATATCGTGAAACTCTGGAATCCAAAATTCCAGCCATACTCGTTTAACTTAGGTAAGAATCTGCCACCCAAGGTTGCCCTTGTATCTTTTGGCTATCTGCAATCATGAACCAACGAGTTGATGATACGAAAACCAAATGGAAGCTCGGTAAATAAATGTCGACCAGATCGATTTCTCCACTGGCGCAATTTGTCGATAATACTGGCCAAAAGTGTGCGCCACTTGGGAAAACGATCTTGTCGAGCTTTTGTGCCGAGATTTCAAAAATTATGGTCGTGCGAAGGTTACCCCTCCTCCTTCCAGGTGGACCTATGAAGGAAGGATTCCGCAAAACGGGGATGTATCCGTTTGACGCCGAACTGCTCAGAGGCACGGTGAATCCTCGCTTAGAAGTCGTCGAACACAATGAAGCTCAAAGCGAAGAATATTTCGCAGATATCGCGAAGATTCTTCGCGAAAAGATTCGCCTTTCCGAAGATAAAACAACCAGCTGCCTGTTGGAGATCAGAAAGATTATGACAGGAGAATCGGTAGGCTCAGTCGTGGCTGTGCAGTTCTACAAGAACTTGCTGCGGAGCGCTCCTCAAAAGAAACGCCGCGAAAAAGATTCCCGTCTGGATGTATCTAACGGAAGAATCCTTACCGAGAGTGCTTACATCAGCACAAAGAAAGCCGCGATGGAAAAGAACAAAGCGAAAGCCAAAGGTCTGAGAAACCGAAAGCGAAACATCCAGGCGCTGGAGGAAAGCGCGACAGGCAGCGACGATGACAGCCCCGCCACCCAAGAATACCCTTGTCAATCTCCACCGAAGCGACAGAGAAAGACGGCTCAGCAGGTGGCAGCAGAGATAGCAAACGACGTTCCCGCACCACAGTCGCTCTTTGATTCTCCGATAGACGATCCTGAAGTGTCCCCTCTGAAGACCAGAGCAAAACGCGCCACGGCACGGACGAAGATCGCTTCAGCTCCCAGAAAGAAACCGTCAGCGCCAGCTTCGAAAGCAAAAGCCAAGATACTCCTCTTACCGAAAACTAAACCGAGAGCTTCTGCCGTAAAGTCGAAGGCTAAGAATACCTAGAGGGTATATAAACATTCTTCGTTGTGCTGAGATTTCAGTTGTTTAGCTGCTGTGGCGTTTTGCATCTTTGAGAAAGAAGAATGTAGGAACTCAGCCAACAAACTCGCCGTGATCGTTTCCCCAAGTGGCGCACGCTACCAGTTAAATGTACTACATAGTGCGTCATCTGAAAAATACAACATCATTCTCCCAAGTGGCGCACGCTTCTGACCAGTAACACTGAAATGTGCGCCACTACGGAAAACAATTATTCGCAGCATCGCAAAGTGCTAAGTGTACCATATGTGACAGCGGAAATAGAAATATAGTGTTCAGGCTGTGGTGCATATTGGCTTCTGCCCTGATTTCAACGAAAAATCAGAACGGCGAAAACTTTGTACACTCTTCTGTGGGTGTCTTATGGCGGTGAACATGGTCAGCTGATTATGACCAAGCTAGGCAGCTAACATCGCCGCCTGCAGAACTTGACTGTACAAAGTATGCTCGTGGACGAAGTAAGGCCTCGCTCCTCGTACTATCTATTTGCCGTAACAGGTTTGTTTACTAATGGGTTTCTGAGTTTGTTTGTTAGGTCTAACGTGGACCTACAAGACATCACGTTTCTACGTTATTGGCATACATTTCTGACGTCACTTCCGAGTCCCTGTAGCTTGTTCCAGGATCGACGCGGGATTTAGCTCACTGGCTCAGATCCTAGAAGAGACTCTCCTCTCTCGTTCCGCCAGGACAGTTTGACCAAAAAGAGGTGAGGATAGGCATAATCCCCTCGTGATGAAAAAGATGGGACAGAAAATCAGCTGCTGGAGACCTTGTCTAGACCAGGGTGGGCACTCTGTCTAGACTCAGAGACTGAGAGCTCTAGACCAACCTGCTGCTGGAGGTCACAAAGTCAAGTCACCTCGGGTGAGACGGGCCGAACAACCGGTTTCCCAGGGCAAACTGAGGGCGATGCCTAACTTCGGGTGGGATTTTCGGCCATTAATTAGATTTTCAGATTTCAGAATCACTTGAGCAGTGACCAGAGTAGATCAGTAAGGCGCGGCCAGATGACATCATATGGAGCGGGGCAGGAAATTAAAGAATATCCGTAGACGACCAATAAAGGCAGAGAATCTCAAAGTTTGGCAATCTTGATTGGCCGATTAAAGGCAATTTGATTTCGTTCTCTCTCCATACTTCTCAAACTAGCCCCGCCTTACTGATCTGCTCTGCCCACTGCTCCCTTCATTCAGTCCTCTTCTTAAAATCCTTTAATCCTGTTCTTCTGACTCCATACACTGAAGACTGTTGATTTTGTCTTCCTTCTATGGATTCTTCATTGCTGTAACATAAATGGACGAGATCGGCGTGGGATTGATTCAGGCCGGACAAGGCTTCGTCGGTCATCCGGTCAAGTAGACAGCGGTGGTGTTCCGTCCATTCAAGGGAGAAGTCTGTGATGCTGTGGTCACACAAGTCAACAAAGTGGGCATCTTCTGCGAAATGGGGCCTTTGTCCTGCTTCATCTCTTGACATTCCATCGCCCCAAGACATGGAGTTTGACTCTGCTTCCACTCCAGCGTGTTATCGTTCGCGCGACGAGGATATCACCATCCAGCAAGACGATGAGATCCGCGTCAAGATCGTCGGGACAAGAGTGGACGCTAAGGATATCTTCGCTATTGGGACCTGTACTGTCAAGTGGTAAAGTTGTCAACAATCGTAATTAAAACGCTCAACAAAGACAAAACATCGTGAACTGACCGTGTTAGTTGTGGCTTAGAATATCTCATCGTCTTGCTGGATGGTGATATCCTCATCGCGCGAACAATAACATGCTGGAATGGAAGCAGAGTCAACCTCCATCTCTTGGAAATAGAGTTTCGAGAGATAAAGCAGGACAAGGGTCCCATCTCGCAAGAAACGGCTTAAAACAGAGTTAGGAAAAAATGTCTGAGGCGAGGAGGAAGTGTAGTGCATGTTGATAGCAGGCCACTGTTCCTTGGCTTTCGGGCGCTCGCTGTTGATGTTAAAGCTGTTGGTTCCTCCGTAATTGTTGATTTGCGTAACCAGGACTGGGAAGGGAATGTAGATTGGCACCTGCGGAGGCACGGTGGTTTCTTCTTGGCAGGTTACACGCGGCATGCACCCAAGTGGCCCGTATCTGTGCTCCCATTCTCCAGGATACGTCTGTCCGCTGTGGCTAAAACATAACATTATCACAAGCACAACGATCACAGACATTTTTGCAGATGCAAGAGGCAGCAAAAATTATTTGTCTTCCTGCCAGTTCAAAAATAAGCCACCCGAAAATATCGAGGATGTAGAACTGGCATTTACCGTCCCGCCCGTTTCTTTTGACTCACTGAGCTCTTTAGCACATCAGATCCTGACCAGTCATCATCGACACAAGGTCACTTGTTTCCTTACCTCTTACTCGTGCTCATATCGACATCGTAAGAATCACTGATGGCAGAGCGAGATACGGGGTACCACGAAATCCTATCGGGTGCGGTCAAAATAAGATTTATTTTCGTCCATAAAAAAAATGCGATCAGAAATTTCGATATCTCATTTGCTGGTCGTATTGACTGCATGATTTATTCTAAGACACTCCACGGGTAATTAAGACTGCAAAACTCCCCGGTCAAAATATATAAAACCCGAATCGACAATATTTCAAAGAATCGGAGTCAGTAGCGGAGGTCAACGTGCATCGATTTATACTTATTCCACCCGGACCTTCTCCGAGGTCGTCGAAATCAACCCGCTCAGAAAGTGTTTTCTTATATTTGGCAAATTGGCACATCCTCTTTCGGATCTGTCTCTACTAAAAGCATTGTAAAATGTGAAAACTGCACGCTTGAAAATACACAGATCAAGAGAACATAGGCTGTTCGTTGCTAACCGTTCGATGGATCGGTCACAAGATATGACTACAAAGTTAGTCGATAAAGGTGGCGCACGGTTACTGTACAGTGTATAAAGTAGAAATACACAATATACAGTCTCTCTACAGGGGGTGATATAGATACAAGTCTTTGTCTCTATACAAGGTTAGTGCTGCTGTTGCTTGAAGCGAAGTGAGGCATTTCCATGGGTGCGCTCTCCAGGATGCTGGGGTGACTGCTAGTGGGGATGGCCTTGCTGGGCAAGTAGCGCTCGACCTTGTTGAGAATGTGCTTGCCATAGGACAGCTTGCGCAGTTGGGGGACAAAGGGTCGGATAGTGGTCAGCAGTAGCTTGCGTTGTGGCGCTTCGGCAATGTCCAGCAGCTTCTGCACCACGTAATTGCCAAAGGGATCCTTCATCATGGCAAACAAGCCATTGTGCGGCCTACAAACAACAAGGATACAGAAAGCAGTTAGGGCCAGTGGAGCATGTCGACTTAGGGGGGACCTACCCGTTGCCATTGGCGTTGCAGATCTCTTCGATCATGACGACGCGTTGCAGGCGGTTAGCGTGCAGCACGCACTTCTCAATGACATTGCTGCAATGACAGAGCAGAAGGACCGTTGAAGTGATAGCTGCTGTTGTGAATGGACAGAGAGTGCACTGGCGGTGCTGAGCTTAAGGGGAGATAAATACCTGGCGAACTTGTGCTGGCTGAGGGTGATCATCTTGCCCAGGCAGGAGTCGATGCAGCGCGCCCGATCGTCACTCTTGCCATGCTCAATGACGTGCTGCACCACGTAGTTGCCATACTCGTTGACAATCTACAAAGAAGACGGAGGGCATGTACGGTGTAGCCTGCCTTAGATTGTGCGTCCCTTTTAATTACCAGTTCGTCAATGTAGTGGAACATTTCGTCCAGAAGAGGCCTGGTCTGTTCGTCGGTGCAGTGTTCCAGGATGCGCTGAATGACGCGACAGCCATAAGGATGAGCCGCCAGCACGTAGACCTACAAGAGAGAAAGGACATGGGCTGAGGCAGGGAGGACAGGATGGGTGCCGTCCACTGTACCTGGCCCAGGAAGGCGCGGGGAATGAAGCCAATCAGTTCGGAGGGGACGCTCTCGACAGCCTTCTGGATGACATGGTTGCCATTCTGGTCCTTGATCAGCTTGATGACGCTACCATCCAAATGCTGGACAATTTCCTGCTGCTGGCCGTACGTCATCACTTCCAGCGCCTTCTGCACCACCCGACAGCCGTACATCTGCAGTGACAGACCAATGACGTTCTTAATGATGATCTTGTTCAGCGTCTCCTTCTGTTCTGCCGTTCCCAACTCCAGAAACTTCCTGTATGAAAATGACAGACAGCCAAGCTTTCTCTCTAGTCTTGCCCATGGGGGGTGTGGACAAGGGAGTAGGAAAGAGCGCCACTTACTGGACGACATAGTTGGAAAAGACGTCAGTCATGAGGTGGAGAACGGTGGGTAGCATCTCGTTGTACACGATCTGCTTCTCGTGCAGCGTGGCCCGTTCCAGCTTCTGCTGGATGAAGCGCGAGCCATGCTGGTCCTGCGAGAACTCCACAATGTAGCCTTGTACTTCGCGGAATGTCAAGTTGGGATGCCTGCAAACAAAGTCACCAGTTATTTCCTACTAGACTGACCCCTTGCGCTGGGACATTTTGCAAAGGAAGAGAGCTGCTGCCTAACGTCACGTCTTCCTACCGGTTATTGCGGAAATCTTCCAAGAGGCGGCTTCGGGTGGTGAGAGGGCCTGGTGGGCCACTGCCCATCGGCTCGATGGTGCTGGGCGGGAAGAAGGCGGCGCTATTGGCAGAGGGCAGCTTATGGTGCACCAGTCTCTCCTGCTGGCCTGTCGTCACTTGGCCACTGCGGCCGTTATCCCGTCGACCAGCCATCAGCGGCCCATTCCTATCTTCCCGTGGCGCTGCTGGCTGGACACTGGCCGTGCTGAGGGTGGTCATGGCCTGGTTAAAGTACTGGTAGGTCGGTGGCGACATCATCTCCAGGTAGTTGTAGAGGGCTGGCGGGCTGCTGGCGTACATGACGTTGATGGCGGCCGTGGCCGGCCCTGCTAGACCGCTCATACTGGCAAAGAGCGGCTGCGTCTCCGGCTGCCGACCCTTGCTCTGCCCCGTTGCTCCTTGGCTTTGATTCATCATCATGGCCAGCCGTTGTTGTTGTTGTTGCTGCTGCTGTTGCTGCTGCTGTTGCATGGCGGCTTGTAGTGTCGAGTGGGACAGCGGACTGCCCACCTGCACAAAGGCCCCCGACGCTTGATCCCAGTAGGCGCCAGCTGGCGTAAAAAAGGCCAATGCTGAATCGGGACGACTGACAGCCTGAAAGCAAGACCATATACTGTGCCTTGTTGTACAGGGGGACCTTGCCTTAAGTGGGGGAATCTGGCATTGACAGTGGACTTACAGTGCTAGAGCTATTAGCCAAGGGTAGTGGCGAGAGACGTGGATCGACTAGTGGCCGTTGACTAAGGTCCGTTGTGGAGCTGGTGGCGTAGAAGGGTATCCAGGAAGTGGTGGCAGTATTGGTGGCGTACATGGGCATGGCGCTAAAGTTGGGACTGTAGGCTGCCCCGCCTCCTCCCATCTCCCCACCAAACATCCCCGCTGTCGCCATCATCATCGGCTGCGCTTGGTTATTCTGCTGCTGCTGCTGCTGTTGTTGCTGCTGTTGCAACATGGCCGCCATCTACCAGCACAGCGTAAAATCAACGTCCAAACCAACATAATTATAGGCATCATGAACTAGCCTATTAACTAAATGCCACAATAGCTTGAGGAGAGTGTATGCAGGTACGTCACAAGTATCTGCCATGTACCTGTTGGTTAAAGTCCATGGCCGGTAGCGCCATGGACTTTCCCAGACCTTGCCCGTAATCATAGATAGCCATGTTATCAGGGAAAGCAAAGTTGGACAAGTCCGGCTGCGGCGGCTGCTGCTGCTGGTCCGGTATGGTGCGGTAGTAGACATCTTGTGGAAGAGACATGTCACTGGAGCGGCGTTGCTGCTGCTGGCCCGAATGGTGCCGATGGGAACTTCGCCGAGCGCAAGTGCCATACTGACTGTTGGCCACTGCTGCCGTTGTTGCTTTAGCCTGCTGACTGGCCATAGTGTCCTGGCTCTTGCTTTGGCTGATCCCTCCACCACCTTTCATCTGTTGCTTCTTGCCATCCATAAGCCCACCTTGAGCACTGCCCGTCGACGCCGACGCCGACAACAAGCTATCAGCACTATCCCGCAGCTGAAGGGCCTCGCTTGCCGGTGGTGATAGATGCTGCTTCTCCGGACTCCTGCACAAGGACAGAAACACTATTTCGCCATCGTACTATGGAACGGAAGTCACAATCAATATGATACCCTTCTTCGCTGAGTCGAGCAAAGCTTTGGCCCATCTTGGAGCTGGACATGTTCTTCTCCAAGCGATGTCTGCCGCTCCTCTCCGGCACCCGCCGGCTACTGCCGTTAAAGTCCTCTTCGTCGTTATCTTGGCCTTCACTAGCTGCCCCACCAAGCAGGGTGGCCTCTGAGGGCGCAATGGAGGAGGTGCCAGAGTCACTTCCCGTTGAGCGGTCGGCGCGACTGGCGGCGGCGTTGTGCTGGCTCAACTCCAGCTGCTGCATCCGCCGGCGTAGTTCCACCTCTTTGGGCGCCGTGGCCGGTGAGGAAGAGAGGACATCGTAGACCAGTCGTGTCATGGTGTCCGTCTGAGAACGCGGCGACAGCATGGAGGAGCTGTCGCCGTTGAAGTAGCCATCGTCGCCCTCCTGCCCTGCGTTACTCCGCCCCGACTGGCCTTGCCGTTGTTGCTGCATCGAGATGGGCTGCGATACTCCATAAGCTGCAACAGTAAACCATGGCACACAAAATTGTCAGCATCAGTCTCGCCATAGAACAGCGATCGCTGTGCAGCGCCCAGCCCACAATTACTCTATCATTCATTTACAGCATGGTTCAGTACGCAGGTCCCTGATCGGCCTGCCATAGTCAAATGGCGCTTTTCTTCTTGCTTCAAGGCTTGTTCGTCTTAGCGATAGTCTCACCTGGTCGTGTAGAAGAGCCACTCCAGATGGATCGTTCACTGCGCCATGGACTGCTGAAGGCAGTCTTGCGATCTTCGGAGATGCTGGCACCGGACAGCAGATGGTCGGACAGCCCGTCTGCGGCGGATGAGGACGAAGTCAGGCCCGTATCCCATAATTGCTTGGCCGCTGAATGGCTCAGCATCTGCAATCATCGTGCTCGTCAACATACCATCAATTCATGCAGAAAGCCCGAAAGTTGTACCTGGTTACTGTCATCAGTAGAGCCTCGCCATCGCGAATGCTGCCCCTGTTGTTGCGCCAGCGCCGCTTCGGCCTGTACATCCACCACGTTGGGATAATAGCGAATGGTCGAGTCGTCACTGCTCAAACGTCGGGTTCGACCACTGACAGGCATCATCCTGCCGCTCCTTCTCCCTCAATGACACCTCCCACAATGGCAGGTCAGCTCTCTTGCATTCCGCGCTCCCACTACCCTCGCTGCAGTATCCCCACCTCCCTTATCCACCTCGTAATCCAGTGTCACCAACCTGCAAGATCAAATCCCTATAAACGACCGTACTGTATCGCATTAGCCTTGAAAATATTCCACTTAACGGGAAACGATTAGAGCCAAAGTGTGATTACGTAATTGGGACTGTTAAGCGCTGATCACATGCTGGCTGAGCATTTGATGGCTTCAACGGCACTCAGCTGTCAACAACAAACCGGCGATATACAGCTGGGCCATGGCAGCTGCGCACAGGTAACCACCATCCCAACTTACCTCAGATAGCGTCGCTTCTTCTTTCAACCTTCAAGCTCCTGCGGTGCAAATATCAGATCAGTATGGCGTACGGATGCGAAGGATCGGAGGGATATCAGCGTTTGGAACTTTGTCGAAAAATCAACAGAGGATTTGTCAGCCCCAGTGGTGAACGGCCCACTTTGCAAGCCCCCAGGTTCGAAAAGGGGCCGAGGCGAATACCAGTAATGACTGATGGCATCATGATTGGGATCATGGGCTTCAAATGGGAATGAGTGACTTATCTCTACAGTTCACCAGAGTATAAGCAGACCACTAGCTCCACTGGGACGGAGGTTTCCTTAGTCGCGATGAGGAGCACTTTAAGCTTTAAGCACGATGCCCTTTAGCATCCATCGTAACCCCTGCCCGTGCTGCGGGCTAGCTGTTCGTGTTCACCCTTGAGATAGTCTGGGAAATTTTCCGCAAGCCAACTCAGCCAAGGCCCAAGAGGAGACGACCGGAATTCAAGAAGACGCAAATGAGCAACCTACATACTGATAAATTCCAATTAACGTCTCCAAGGTTGTGTTATAAGTTAAGTTAGAATGGTGCTCCTCGCCTCACTGTTACCTTCTGGCATGCAACTTTCCACGTTTGAGATGAATTTTTTTCTTTAACTGGAATCGCTGGTGCATTCGGACCAATAAAGTAGTATACTTGGGAGTGAGACTGGATGACTGATCAGGCATCAGGGACGAGGAGGGATACTCTCGTGCTATATAAGTACACTGTATTACTGTAAGTAAACTGGTTGCATTCTTTTCTTGGACAAGCTGCTGGTTCGAACTATCAACCCATCTTTGAAGGTCCGACCGTAATGTGACAGGGCTGCAGCTCGCTCTTGGACTTGCCATCGGACTATCTACTGTATCTTCCTAACTGGCAGCTGAGTTACTCCTTCATCCGCCATCATGTCGGGAGCAATGCCTATGCGTTACAAATTCTCAGGGCAAAAGTTATTTCAAGGAGCGGAGATTCCCAGCATTTATTTCCAGGGCTCGACGCTCTTCCAGCCTGTAGCCGATCGTTTTGGTATTGAACTGGATCAGGTCAGCAGGCAGTATTCTTTGTCGTCTTCACACCGAGCAAAATAGCCATGCTCTGTCTCGACGAGCCTTGCATATTTATCTGCAGATTAACTTTCTGATATGCGAACTATTTGGCATCATCATTGGGACACTACTGCGGCTATACTTGCCAGCTGAGAAGAAGAAAAACCACAACTACCGTCTGCTAGTTTGTGGTCAGTGGTCAAGCAGAGAACTTTCGTCCCTCTTATATACTATGCCTTACATCAACGCGCCTATTCTTGGTGTTTGTACGTAGGTTTGGGTGGAGTTGTCACGGCCCTCTTCTGCTTCGGCTTGTGAGTACAAAAGTCATGTTCGAAATGATGAGAATAAGCGCGTATCACATTGTTGCTTACTTTTACAGGCGATCGTTGTATTTGTGGGCCATCACCACCGTCTGCTATGCCATTAGCTACTTCAGCCTGCCCAAGTACTCTCATCTCATCGTTTTTGTTACTGCCGTCGGCTATCTTTCGTAAGTAAAAAACACCGTCTACACATCCCTAGTTCTTCCTGATTAGAGAATTGGTCATGTATCTTCAACTGCTAACAGGTATCTGCACATTTACCGAATGGTCAACGATTATGGCGGATACTCTCTAGACATTACAATGTAAGTCTGTCGAAGAAATTCCATGGCTACGATCTCATCTACGATGCTGGTCAATGATATAGGCCAATGATGGTCATTGTCCAAAAGATCACGGCATATGCTTTTGCCATCCACGATGGCGGCAAGGAGCGAGAGCGACCTGGACAACTGCGAATCCCAGAACAGGCCCGCCATGCCATCAAGTAAGGCCATTGCCCCCTATATCTGTATGAATTTGAGTCATGGAGGCTTGGTCCTACATGGGATGATGTCGTTGCAGAAGCACACCGGACTACTGGGTCTTTTGCTCCTATGTCTTCTCCTTCCAGTCCCTGCTGTGTGGTAAGTTGGCAGCCTTTACCATCTTTAGTTCTCTAGGGGTCAATTGTGCGCTGACAGGCACATGCCTTTGCATACTGCAGGGCCCTTCTGCTTCTTCGACGAGTACATGGACTTTATCCAGGGCCGTTCCGTTAATCCCAGTAGCTACAAGAAGAACGAGGATATCAAGTCCGTGCCCAAAGCGGACGGTACGGCTGCCGGCTCGGAAGAGGAAGAACTGCTGCCACCGCCGCAGTTCCACCCTTCCCCTTTATGGCCGGTTACACGCAAAGTTCTGACGGCGGCCGCGCTGTGTTATCTTCATATCACCTTGGTCGCTGCTGTCCCGCTGGAACTCTTGACCGGTAAGCAGCCTTTTCTCGGCTCTTATTATCGCACCTTTCCCTAAGAGTGAGCCTTTTATGTCGTTGCAGACGATGCGGTTGTCAGCAAGCTGTCCTTCTTCCAGCTGATGTTCTATATCCTCATCGCCACCACCTTCATCCGTCTCAAGTACTACCTGGCTTGGCTTCTGTGTAAGCATGCATACTGCCCACATTGTCAAACGCTGTCTTCGTTATAGTATAATGTACCAACTGTTTTTAGCCGACGCTGTGGCCAACGCTTCCGGCCTGGGCTTTAACGGGTACTAAGCTCCCTTATCTATGCCGTCTTCACCAAGTCTTGTCTCAAATAAGTTGGTATGTAGTTGCCATGAAACGGCCTGTTTGCTTATGCAGGTACGACGAGCTGGGAAAAGCGAGATGGGATTTGGTCAGCAACGTTGATATCATCGAAGTGGAGGTAAGATAGGTCTTGTATCCTGGTAGGACACGGAGGGCTTTGGTCCGCACTCCACAGGACGGTTGACAGGACGGTTGTAGGTTTGCCTATAATCTACGAGGATGCTGTAATCTACATATAATGTATAATCCACAGTTCGCTTACAATCTTCGAGGATGCTTGGCAGCCTGGAACTCTTGCACCGCTCGCTGGTTGCGATATGTGGCCTATGATCGGGCCGTGGTGGTGCCTATGGTGGCCACTTACAGTCTGTCGGCATTCTGGCATGGTAAGTGCGAGTTCGGTCCACTTAGGTGCCGCAAGTAGGCTAAGCGTTGCCTTCTGGCCTGGACAGGTTTCTATCCTGGCTACTACGTCACCTTCCTGAGTGGGGCGCTCTTCACCGAAGCAGCTCGATGGGTAGGTCAGGTCCTCTGCCTTCTGACAATAAATACTATTCATCGGAGAAGATGCCCAAGCTTGGCTGTCTTTGGTTACAGGGTCGACGAGTCTTCCGGCCGCCCTTCCAGAAATGGCGCTCCACCCAGATCTTGTACGATTTCATCACCTTCTTTTGCACCAGGATCGTCCTGTCGTACACCACATTCCCCTTTGTGCTCTTGGAACTGCGCTATGCCTGGAACATCTACAAGTATGCCCTTACGCTGTGCGGCCTTTGCACAAAGACTGACGCTCTTTCTTTCTCTCTGGCAGGGCCTTGTACTTCTGGCTGCATATCGTAGCTGTGTTAGCCGTTGTGGGTCTTCCCTACTTTTGGAAGAAGCCCCGCCGCGACACCAAGAAGGCGGACGGGGAAGTGACGGCCTACAGATTGGATAAGGCTGGCCAGGAGGATGGCGCTTTGCCCAGTGACAAGAAGCCCAGCGACGTGGCAGGCGGCGCTCGCAAAGATGCTCAGTTTGCCGAGAAACCCGCCACGGGATAGAACAGCGGCAAGCATCTTAGTTAATCGTCTGCTCTTGCTTTAGTTGCTCTGCTCTGTACAGCGCTACATTCACTGGCTTCTTTGCTGCTCTGGCTCCCTAGGTGCCAGCTTGTTCGATTTGTATCGATTGTACGGTAGTATGCATGGATGCGCACAGCGACGGTATACACTACTTGATGCGTTAATTAAGCGGCGCATCCTGTCAGTTTTGTTGTCTAGTCTGATTTCAACTTTGGAGGCGTCATGTACTACGGTGATCTGTTTAGACTTCTCCTACACTGTGTGATGAGCAGCTTTTGCGCAGGCAGTCTGTTTTAAATTATGAGCTGTTAGCGGCTGTTGTGGAACAACATTCAGGCTAAGTCATCTGACACTTCCGAGTTCCGATTGTGTAAACTTGCTGCGGGTTACAAGTTGGACAGAACTCCCCCAGCCAAACGGCCAGAAGCCATAACCCCGACCTACCATGCCGCAGCAAGTAGACCCTTTGCACCCGCGTCTTCTTTTTCTGCAAAGAAGCCTCGACATGAAAGATATCCTTACACCAAAAATACCATACGGAAAGACTGAAATGCTCAAAATAATCGGATCTGAATTCTTGGAAGAGCCCCACTATAGACAGGGCAAGAGAGCAACAGTCACCGTCAGTCAATAAAACTCTGAATGAAAATGCCACATCAAGGCCTCGAATACAATCTAGATCAGGTCAGCGCAACAAATCATTGGTCAACGAGACTTAACGAGTACGAAATAGCATGACAGTTATGGAAAGGCTATGGGCTCAAAGGGGACCTGAGTTTAACGGACAGTGTAGGCGAAAGAAATGGTATTTCGACGGGCTGGTTTATTAATGGAGTATACGGCAGCGAGATTACGAGGCGAGTCGCGGCTCAGGAGGCTGTTGAGACGCGAACGGAAGTTGACCAAGCTGCTGCTGTCCAAAGGCGTACGCCTACCCGAGCGGACACTGGTTATACTGCTGATGCTCATCGTGTCTTCCGTCTCGGTGATGGGACTGCTCTCGGTGATGGGACTGCTGTGGAAGGCCATGGTGGCTGCTCGACGTCGAAAGATGGGGCTGCTTTGTCGGCCTTCTTCTTCCTTGGCTTCGACAGGCACTTTCAGGATCATTCCACAGTTGAGTCGTGAGGTAACTGAGGTTCGACGGGCCGGCAGGGGAGCAGACAGAGCCTTCTGTAACTGCTTCAAGTCGTCCGTCACGTTCTTCTTTATGGCAAAGACAAGCTCGTTTACCGTCTTCGTGATCCTGGCTTCGACTTGCTCCTCTTTGCTTCGGTCATGGTCAGTATCGTCATGGTTCAGCACTTTATCCTCCTTCGGAAGGGTACTTGTTGCGGGCGAAACATCCTCTTTCGGAGCATCCGTATCAGTTGGTTCTTGCACATGCGGCTCCCCTTGATCGGCAGATCCCTGCCCACTGTTGGTCCTGCACAGTAAAGGCTGCCCATCGGTATCAGCACCATCTTGCACGGGGTTTTGCTCTTCTTCTACCATGTTCGATTGGCTGAGAATACGCTCAATTTCAGCAAAGGTTAACGAAGTTGACAACCGCTCTTCTTTCACTTTGGCGTCAGAGCAAGAAAGGATGCGCTCAACTTCGGCAAATGTCAATGACGGTCTAACTTGCGCCGGAACGAAGGTGGCATTACACCGTCTGGAATATGAATATCCATGGCCAACCAGCTGCAGCACCTCACGCACAACCACACGCGTATGCCTCCCACGAACTGCCGCTTGGGCATGCAACTCATCCCCTCTATCTTCAGCTCTGTATCTCTCTTGTCTCTGCCAAGACGTCCACTGTCCATTGTGGGGAGAACGGTCCGGCAAGGATTCTCTTCTCACCACAGTGACGGGAATTCTAAGAGGTAAGTAGACAGTATCGCGATCGAAGACTCTCCGAAAGCCTCGGGTGCCTCGACGATCTCCATCATCAAAGCCAAATTCGTCTTTATGAGAGAAGGAGCGGTGGTTACGCAGGAATAATTCAGATGATGACATCGCGACGGAGCAATATCATGGAGACCCTCTCACCTGCAAAAGAAAACCAATGATTACGCAAGCTCACAAACATTATAGTGCAGACTGACTATTGTTCCGCACTTCCGATCGAATATGGAATATCTGCTCGACGAATGTCTTGATCGCGATCTGTCCATACACCCACAGGCCACAGGGGAAATTACCTCATACTGTGTCGTCAAAGCCAGCGAAGTTCGAACGATTGTGACTCATCAGACATGCAAACATCCCTCAGTCAGGGCCGTGCCGACGCCCCAGCCGGACCTCCACTTGTTTGTTCGGCGATATCAATTTTCTAATTTTCTCGGGCAAATTTTCACTTGTCAGTGCGACTGTGCGAGACAGATTTTTGGCGTGACTTTCTGCTCTAGTTGAATTGCTGCTGCCGTTTAGGTACAGTTCCACGGACCGGAGCAGATTCTGTCGAGCAGGTGAACGGGAAAGAGGAAGGATTGGTCAGTCGCCAGGATCGTTGTGAGCTGTCTTGAGTGGACTTCGGATCAAGCTGGCACGACAAAAGAACGGTCTATCCGACATTCTTACCGTGATTTAACGTAAGTTTAGGAGATTCCTCCTCTTCTCCGGAGGATGAGAACCCATGACAAACCCAGCACTCTTGGAGAAATAGGGACAAAATACAGAGTGTACCAAAAAATTAACCGTCGAAAATGGGTGTTAGAAGGAGCCAGATGGAATGGCCAATGAAACTTGCGCATGCGGCGAATCAAAACCGTTATTGGTCACAGAATAATTACGCTCTCGTTTAATTGTCACTCCCATTATCGACGGCTAAGTTTTTGGTACACTTGTACAAGGCTGTCGAAATGATGATGAGATTTATGAGAGGGTGGGGTCGCTGCGTGTGCTGCCCAGTGTGCCATTGATTTGACCTGTTGGCGCATTTGCACCTGCAATCCTGCATGGAGAATCGACCAATGACAGTAAAATTGGAAATAAATGATGGCTATCGAACATTGTTAATTCCTTTATTACAGTTTGCAGCATGGGTTGTCATGTAACTGGGATGTGTAGCTTGGACAGGAGGAAAGGAGGCAGTGTATGTCTGCCTTGTTGTAGGAGAGTTATCGATGTCAACCAATCTGGGCGATCAGCAGCCTGAAAAGGAGCTTGAAGGTCCGCCTGCCAAGAAGCCACGCCGCAATCCCTCTTCTTCTGACTGTGCTGCTGCTGCTACTGTTGTAACGAACTCATCTGCTACTTCCGCTGTCAGCAACAGCAACGGTGACATTGTCCACGCTCTGGTCTCTTGTGATATTCAAGGTAATCATCCTCCGCATCAGAGCGAGGGCATAGCCATGGATTCCTCGACGCGCAACGGCATGGAGCATGCTGACGAAGAGCCGGCCGTCCGCGCGGCCTCGCACGGCATGACGGCGGTGGGCCAGACTAATGGCCACAACCAGGGTGACTGCAACGAAGTGCAGATTGACGAGGGCTTGTACTCGCGGCAGCTGTACGTCCTGGGTCACGAAGCCATGCGACGGATGGCCGCCACCAGCATCCTCATTTCCGGCCTGAAAGGTTTGGGCGTGGAGATTGCCAAGAATATCATCTTGGGTGGTGTCAAGAGTGTCTGTCTCCACGACCAAGGTATGGTCTGTCCTTTGCGCTCTGACTGCTTCTTAACTGTGTACCAAGTACCGTCCATGGTTGGCTATAGGTAATGTGGAGATGGGCGATTTGGCTTCGCAGTTCTTTCTACGGGAGGAAGACGTGGGCAAGAGTCGAGTCGATGTGTGTCGTCCGCGCTTGGCCGAGCTGAACATGTACGTCGACGTCACCAGCTACCGCGGCCAGTTGAGCCGGGACTTTCTCAGTCAGTTCCAAGTGGTGGTCATGACGGAAGGCAGCCTGGCCGAGTCGATGGTCATCAACGACATTTGTCGCCAGAACAATGGCCACTTTTTGTTGTGCAAAACCTTTGGCTTGGTGGGGCAGCTCTTTTGCGACTTTGGGCCGGACTTTACCGTCTTGGACTGCAACGGCGAGCCGCCCATCTCCTGCATGGTCTCGCTGATTACCCACGACGAGAAGGGAGTGGTGACGGCCGCCGACGAAGCTCGTCATGGGCTGGAGGATGGTGATTGTGTCACGTAAGGCGCTGTAGATGCCCTCCGTGCCACATACCTCATGCAGATTGAATCTTGTTTGCAGCTTCCAAGAAGTGCAAGGGATGGAAGAGTTGAACCATTTGGCCGAGCCATTGCGCATCAAGTATATTAATCCCTACTCGTTCGCCATCGGCGACACGACACACTACAGCCCCTATGTGCGGGGCGGCGTGGTGACGCAGGTGAAGATGGCCAAGCATCTGCACTTCAAGACGCTGCGCGACTCGCTCCTACAGCCCACCTTTGTCGAGATGGACATTGCCAAGTGGGGCCGTCCCCAGCAGTTGCATCTGGCCGCTATGGCGCTGGACGACTTCCGGGCGCAACACAAGGGCCAAAGCCCACGGCCACACAACCAGCAGGATGCCCTAAACTTTGTGGCCCTTTGTCAGGCTGTCAAGGGTCGCTTATCACAGGTGGGAACTGGAACGGAAGGGCCTGTCGACCATGATAGAAGCTGACTATGGTTGTCCGTTAATTGTAGGAAGCCTTAGGTGGCTTGGAAGCGCTGGACGAGGCTGTGCTGACGACGGTCAGCCGGACTTGTCGCGGCGACCTCTGTCCCATGCAGTCGGTGATGGGCTCCATTGCGGCCCAGGAAGTGCTGAAGGCTTGCTCGGGCAAGTTTCATCCCGTCTTTCAGTTTTTGTACTTTGACGCCTTCGAGTGTCTGCCCACTAGCCAAGCGGCAGCCTCTGCTGAAGCAGCCCCCAATGGCGCCAACCTCGTCATCAGCGAAGAAGAGGCCCAAGCCCACAATTCGCGCTATGATGGCCAGTACCACGTCTTTGGCAAGGCCTTTGTCCACAAGCTGCAATCCTCCAAGTGGTTTGTCGTCGGTTCCGGCGCCATCGGCTGTGAACTCCTCAAGAATTTCGCCATGATGGGCCTGGGCTGTTCCCCGCAGGTATGCATGATCGCACTCAGGACAAAACGAAGATACGGTAAATACAAATGAAGGGTATAGATCAGCCAGCAGACTTGCGGTGTTAAATGGTGGCTAGCCTCTATTGTAGGGTCGGATCATCATCACGGACATGGACACCATTGAAAAGTCCAACTTGAACCGTCAGTTTCTCTTCCGTCCGCAGGACGTGCAACGCATCAAGTCGGACGTGGCTGCCGCCGCCGCCAAAGCCATGAATCCCCAGCTGAACATTATCTCCCACCAGAACCGTGTCGGTCCCGACACGGAAAAAGTCTACGACGACACCTTCTTTGAAGGGCTGGACGGCGTGGCCAACGCCCTGGACAATGTCGATGCCCGCATGTATATGGACCGCCGCTGTGTCTTCTACAAGAAACCCCTGCTGGAGTCAGGTAGGCTAGCTCTCCATCATATGGCTGGTCAGGAGAAGCTGTAGGGGGGAGGCATGTCAGGCACCTGCGTACAGACTCTGGCTTATTGTGGCGGGCATGGTCGCTGTATGCTAGTCGGTGCATGAGAGATTTGTTTCTGCAGGTACGCTGGGAACGAAGGGCAACGTCCAAGTGGTCATCCCTCACTTGACGGAAAGCTACTCCTCGTCGCAAGATCCGCCGGAAAAGTCCATCCCCATCTGTACACTGAAGAACTTTCCCAACGCTATTGAGCACACGCTACAGTGGGCCCGCGACTTGTTTGAGGGCCTCTTCAACGCCCCGGCCGGCCATGTTAACCGGTTAGTTTGTTTGTCCCTTCTTGTCATGTGGCCCCGCTTAACTGTGGCTATAGCGCTGTCCCCTGCGTCTTGGCTAGGTATCTGGAAGACCCCAAGTACATAGGGGAGCATGTGCTGAAGCTACCGGGAGCGCAGCCCTTGGAGATGGTTGAGCTGCTGAAAAAGTGTCTGGTCGAGGAGAAGCCCAAGAGTTTCGCCGACTGCGTCCTGCTGGCGCGCCAACACTTTGAAGACTTGTTTGTCAACCAAATCTTGCAGCTACTGTACAACTTCCCCAAGGACCAAATGACCACCTCCGGCACACCTTTTTGGTCCGGTCCTAAACGCTGTCCCCATGCTCGTAGGTGGCCTTACTAGCCATATAATTATATTCTTATTGCCGTTGATGCAGTATAAAGGCTTGCTGTTGGTTGTAGTGACGTTTAACGCCGACAACGCCATGCACTTGGGCTTTATCATTGCGCTGGCCAGCTTGAAGGCGGAAATGTACGGTCTAGCCCGTAACCTGTCGCCGTCGGAAGTGCACGACATGGCGGCGGCCATCCATCTGCCGCCCTTCCAGCCCAAGCAAGGCCTGAAGATTGCCACCACCGAAGCCGAACAGACACAGCAGAGTAGCGATGCTGGCCATTCCCTGCAGGATCAGGACAACCAGACCCTCAGCGACATGCTGCACAGCCTGCCACCGCCCGCCGCCCTCAAAGGTACCTCGGGGCACACACTATATTATACATACTACCATCTACTATGGCCAGCCAAATGTATGTCTTGCAGGCTTTCGCATGAAGGCTATCGAGTTTGAGAAGGACGACGACAGCAACTTCCACATGGACTTTATCGTGGCCACCTCTAACTTGCGGGCCGAAAACTACGACATTGCCCCGGCTGACCGGCACAAGTCCAAGCTCATTGCCGGCAAGATCATCCCCGCCATCGCCACCACCACTTCCCTCGTTGTCGGCCTGGTTTGTCTGGAACTGTACAAGCTGCTCCAAGGTATGTGGCCCGCTTTCTTTCCCGTAAGATAGTCGTATGGTGGCTGCCGCCTAGACATTGCCTTACGATATAGTCCTCGGCCTCTGTCAAGCAGCTGCATATACCTGGCATGCTGAGCATGTAACATGGCTGCATGAGCAACTTGACGAGCCATTGTTCTGAAGCTGTCCTTTGCACGGCCACAAAGTGGTAGCCAGAAGTGGGACGTAAGGTCATGTGTGAGGGCTGGTTGCAGGACACAAGTCGTTGGAGCAGCACAAGAATTCCTTTGTCAACCTGGCGCTGCCCTACTTTGGCTTTAGCGAGCCCATGCCAGCCCCCAAGAACAAGTACGGTGACAAGGAGTGGACCCTGTGGGATCGCTTCGAGGTGCAGGGCGACATGACGCTGGCCGACTTTCTGGCCTACTTCAAGCGCCAACACCAGCTGGAAGTGACCATGCTCAGCCAGGGCGTCTCCATGCTCTACTCCTTCTTCCTGCCCAAGGACAAGGCTCAAGAACGGATGGGCTGGAAGATGACCGAGCTGGTCCGCAAGATCAGCAAGCGCAAGGTCGAGCCCCATGTCAAGAGTTTGGTCTTTGAAGTCTGCTGTAACGACCTGCAGGGCGAAGATGTCGAAGTGCCCTATGTCAAGTACAATTTGCCACAAGCTTCTTCTGCGCCCACCACCACCGCCAACTCTTCTTGAGGCAGCACCTTCCTTTCGCTTTTTTCTACCGGTACCTCGCCCTGCCACTTGTGCTCAGTCACTCCCTTACATAGCTCAACTTTTGCTTGCAGACGCTGCCAGCCATTTCTGCATACAGACGAAGGTGATGTCGACAACCGATACCACAGTACGGTCCTTTCATTAGCGCTATAGTCCATGTTTCTTTTTTATTAACCTCGCTCTCACTTTCATCCATGTTCGAAACAAATGACCGCCACTTTTTTTACCGCGTTTTGACAGTTGATGAACTTGTCCTGGTCCAAAGTTTCCGTCAATAAAGTCACCGTTTCTTTCCCTGTTCAGTTGTAGTTCAAAGGTCCTTTTGGAGTTTTGCAGGTAACCTAGCAGCTAACCTGCAGGAAAATAGGACTCTCTGTTGGCTGAACCCACATTGTCCGTTGCAGCTACCACAGTCTGCTGTTGATGGTACGTGCATAAGGTGCTTTCTGATATCTGTTAAGCTCCGTATTCGGAAGCAAGCGGCAGAGATGGTTAGTTGCACAATAATGCTCCACGGCTGAAAAGAGCGAGTATTATGCGACGTCCGGGAAAGCCTGTTGACTCTATTGGCACCCGGACTGACACTGGGCTAGTTGACACCGGGCTAGTTCTTGAGCTAGTTGACCATCTTTTATTTGGCGGACAGAATGAGCTGGGACAAGGAGTTTGCCTGTGAGAAGGCCTCGCTGTTGCCTTCCTCCGCATACTTTCCTGCGCTAATGACGGGTGGAAGCCCACAGAAGGACATGTGGGGCATGATGGAGAGAAAGATGACGCTGGACCAATGCCGGCCCAAAAAGTCTATGGTACAGGCACTGGATGCCGAATTGCAGAAGATGATAGACGAGGAGCTGGCTAGCCTCGACAAGGAAGTCAACACAGTCCCTAACAGCGATGACCCTGATGCTGCAGTATCAAAGCACATGGAGGTACAGCACCTCAACAGTCCTCTTCTGTCTGTCATTTCATCATTGTTTTACCACAGCAAAAAATAAGGTTGTGGAGTTTTCAGGCCTCTCTTCGTTTGTGGAACAAGTTGACAGAAATTCGCAACAATTACAAAGTTGAGGTAAAGTAACGCTTAATTATGTTTTGAACTTGTGGATTAAAGACTGAATTAAGTTTAACCATGTCGGTCTGGTCTTTCAGCTGAAGAAGAAGCAGGATGAACGGATAAACTTTGAGAAGGATGTGGCTGTGGAGGCTAGCAAGACCAGCAGCGAACTGGCCGCTCTGGAGCAGGAAATCCAACGGACCAACAAAGCCATCTCCTCCATGGAGAACCAAATGGCCCAAGCTCAAGCTTATCATCAGCAGGTACGATAGCGCAAGTATCATCATGCATCACTTTCTTGATCGCATAACGTTCTAGCTGTTAGCAGATTCAAGTGGAAACGAAAGAGATGGAGCAGCAGGTGAAGGACTTGGTGGCCGAAGACGCTGCCTTGTCACTGGAAGCTCAAGAAGTGCAAAAGAGCCTGAACAGCCTCGAGTACTCCATCGCTCAGGCCGAAGGCGACTATCTTCGTCACAAGTCACAGGCCGAGAAGGAACTGGCCTTGTCCGAATGCACCTATGGCAAAGAGCTGGAAGAGAAGAATCAGCAGGTAAATTCCGTTGGTAAGTCCAGTTCCACTACATCCTCATGACTATACCCCCCATAACATCACAGTCATATTATACGTATCCGATTGACGCCTGCTTCTTTGCCTACGGTAGATCAACCAGCATCGGGAAGAATTGGAGGAGCTGGAGCGGCAGTTGTCCAGCTACGACCGATGTAATCCCCATGAGGCTACCTTGATGCAGTACCGGCAGGAAGTGCAACACTTGAAGGCCGAGAACGACATGATGGAGGCGGAAATTAAGCAGATCAGCCAGAGCAACCAGCAGCTGCAAGAACGGGCCAAGTGCGCCCTGGCTAGTGCCGAGGAGAAGCTGAGACGGCAAGAAGCCAGCAACCGCTTGGAAGACGAAGCCATGAGTCGAGAACTGCGCACCCTGGTTAGATAGACGCCCCCTCTTCACTTCCACCTTACTGACAGAGGCGGCTGCATATATAACGGGCCTATTCTCTCTGTAGGACAAGCAGTTGCGCGGAGTAGAAGACCACATCAGACAGTTGGAAGATCAAGCTGGCCAGCTGGATAAGCAAACACGGGAAAGAGAGAGAGACATTGAAATGCGGCAACGGGAGACTGAGCTGGCTAGAAGCCAGCTCAAGGAAAAAGAAGAAACCATGAAAGAATTCAGTGTCTTAATTGAGCAACAGCAACGACTAGAGCAGGAAATGGACGAAAGCTTTGCGCAAGACTTGGCCCAGTTGCAGAACCAGACTGATGCCAAGATTCGCGACATCAAGGCCCAGATTGTGGCCAGTTCCCAAAAGCGCCAAGGTACGATAGGCTATAATGGTCAGAAGAAGACGACACATTTTTCCTTTACTAATGTAGTCATACTCTTGACAGAAAATGTTGCGCGACTTCGAGCTCTATGCCAGGAAATTAAAGGCGCAAAAGGAAGACTGAAAGAAGGTATGTCGTGACTAGTCAAACATGACAAAACCGAGTAATGGCTACTGTTGTACTTGGCTTAGCGGAAATGGCGGCACAGGGGACTTTTAAGGAGCTGAAAGGCCTGAGCGAAGAGTATGAAGCCTTGAAGAAGCAAAACAGTCGTCAGGAGGAGCTTATCTCCTTCTATGAAGCTATTCGAACCTATGAAGGCAAGTACGTCGAGCTGAAGCATGCGCTGTCACGGGCCAAGGAGCAGGCCAGGTACCAGAGCAGCGATGCCGACATTCCCCCTGCCCACTACCGGCCGGCCGGCCGGCCATGGCCACAAAGGCCCGCCTCATGGCAGAGGACATGGCGAGAAGCGAGCCCACTCTGGCACTTCCAGCCATGACTCCCTGCCTGGCAGAGGGAGAAGCATCCCCAGGATGGCAGCTGGAGGAGCCTCAGGAGGACAGCGGGACTTTGAGGGTGGCTGTGCCTTCTCACAGGGCAAGTCAAGAGCCGATGTTTCACGGCGGACTGTCGATCCTTTATCGGATCCTCTCCTGCAGCACTGTCTTGATATGAACGAGGCTCGCAGCCGCTCACTTCACTGCTCTTTCTAGCTAACCATCTTTCGATCGAATATGAGCTCCGTCATTTTATCATCTTAGTTCTTCTTTCTATCCATCTTTGCCATTGTTTTCTTCGTCTAACGATATCGAAACTGATACATATATGTGCAGTCTCTAGTCAGGCAGGCATCTCAAGTGGTGCAAGTGTTGAAACGGTAAGAGCCAACCGGAAGTAGGCTGCAGTTAAAAAGATGCTCGCTGAAAGCGGGATTTTAAAAAGGCAGATGAGAATGTTAAAAAGGCCCTACCCGGGGGGTAACGACTAGTCAAAAAGAGGGTTACCTTACGACGAGGGACGGTAAGGTGTTACCAGCATTTCTGAGAAGGCTTCCAGGGCTTCTTTACCGCGGACTTCATCTTGCAGAAGAGGTATCTTTACCACGTTAAAGTCCTCATACAAATTCTCGATCTGCAACAGGCAATGAAAAGCATACAGCAGATATGCACACTATTCTCTGGCAAAAGAGTCGTGGTGGAGGGACCTTACTTGCTGTAGATACTTTTGTTGCAGTTTCTTCCGTGATTGGCAAAGTGGACAAGGATGATGCGCCAGAGGATAGACCAATTGGTTGACAATGATGTTGTGGATGTCGATGCCGTGTTTAGCCAGCGTTTGCACTGCAAAGAGAAAGACATCGGCATGGAAGACCAGAGGCTATAGGGTACAGTGGAAGAAAGGCGTACCTAGGCGTTCCGTTTCAAAGAGGGAGAGGAACTCGGCGATACAGACGCCAACAAAGGTGGTCATTTCGGGGTTGTGGAATTGCTGGTTGATGGTGCGGATGGTGGGCAGTAGGTCGTCCAGCTTCTTGGATATGTGGTCGTAGTCGGAAGGGCCCTGCCCCAAGCCCATCATGCTGGACATCTGGGAGAAGATGGGGCCAATCTTGTTCTTCAACTTGACCATCTTGCTCAGTCCTTGCTCAAAGACTTCGGGGAAGGCTAGCAGGCGCAGAGTGTGACCGGTGGGCGCCGTGTCGAAGATGACTACGCTAAAGTTCAAACTCTGCACCAGCCTATCAACCACCACACTTCACTGTCACAGCAATGGTTACAGACCAGGAGAAGGCCGACTCACTTCATCACCTCCGCGTAACTCATGGCTTCGTCGATACCCGGCAGGGAGTTGGTAATGTCCACCACCATTTTCCGACCGACGTTCCACAAGTCTATATACATATATATACACATAGCCAGACATCGACATGTCGATACTCCACCACACTTTACATACATTGCAAAGGACACTTTACCGTCTTCATCGTTAATGGGCATATCCTCAATCTCTTCCGTCTTGTTCTGTACTTGTGGATCAATCTCCTGCAGAGTACAGTATCGTATGATAGCCATTTACTCAATCGGGAAAGGATTTACCATGGCGTGAAGGTTGGTAAAGCCCGCCACCAGTGTCGGGTACTTTGTAAACTTTTGCCTGAAAGCATCGGAGACGTTGTGAGCAGGGTCGGTGGAGATGAGGAGGACACTCTGCCGGTGCTTGGCCATTAGGACAGCTAGAGAGCAACTACAACAGAATTACAGAAAGGTAAGCCACATAATTATATGCAGGCACAAGTCCCACTCCAACAGACGCGCCGGCTCTCAAGTTAGCCCAGCCATTCGCCGCCATACCTGCAGGTGGTTTTGCCCACGCCGCCTTTACCCCCGACAAAGATCCAGCGCAGAGAAGTTTGCTCTAGCAGGTTGCGGATGGTCGGATCGGTTGCCTTCATCTTCATGTCGCCGTCATCTGCTGCAGCCATCTTCAGCCTTGATGCTATTCTTTCCTCGTCCTGCTGCTACGGCTGATCCCCACTCCGGATTGTCCGACAGTCACGCTGTTAGCAATCGACACCAACATTCTCGGAAGACGATCCCATAATGATTATGCATCGAAGAAAACTCCAACATCAGTGGTGCAGGCAATTAATCCAAAATCAATCGACATGCAATTTTACTGTTAACTGAGGCGTACTGTCATTGGACAGTTGCTGCAGCATGCCGCCCACTCTTCTTTTGTTTTCAACCTTCCATAATACTATGTATATATAATTATGCCTCCTCCAAATTATTCTGATTTCCGCTGTGGATTCTGGACTCTGGACGAACTGTAAAATTGGTAACCCACTTCTTCTTCCCATTGATCCGTCCTTACTTTGACCAGTGATCTGCGGTGTATCAAGGTGTTACGAGGTGCGGCACAAACTGTACGGAGCGGTTACTCAGGTTATCAAGTTCAAGACTGGCCCAAGGCTATCGTGAGGCTGAAACGATCATCGTGCATTGTTGTCAACGTGTGGATATGCGGCAGATGCTGAAGAAAAAGAAGAAGAAGAGTGGCGAAACTATCGCCGTGACAGCAGCACATGCGGTATAGTGTATGTCGGCTGTGATGCACTGTATAGGCTGGACGGCAGTATGAAGTTTCTAGAGTTTAGTGTCATTTTGTTGACAGGCTTGCTGGCCTCTGTAAAATGTTCCTTGACGGCGGACTGCATTAGAGGCAGCGACGGACTGAAGCACATCACTACTGAGATGGACAGCCAGTGCGCCACAGGTATGGAGGGCAATCAGCAGGCCCATGGACTTCGCCAAGGGAAGAGTCTATCATCAGCTGCTTCTTTCGGACCTTTCCAAGCCAACCCACAAGCTATTCCCAAGTCCCTGATGGAGGTACACGCTGATATGCGTGAACTACTGGACACAGCAGGTGGTCGATTACGGATGGCGCGCAAGAGTGACGATTTCTGTACCGACAAAGGGTTAGTATCCAACGCCGTTCCCTCCCATCCCATGAGAGGCGGGTGAAGCGGATAGGCATGCCAGTGGGTTCTTGGCTTTCTTGTAGGTGTTTCGACTTGCCATCTAGCCCATGCGAAACTACGACCGACGTGGTATGATATCCACTCCATTCTTGACCAAACTCGACATCACTTTCAATTACTTGCTTGTGTTGGGCCAATTAGGTGACACCAATCAACGCAACTTCGGCAACCTCTGGCGCCACAGTGTGGATTGCCCAGTTTCCGGGACTCTTTGTTCAGACTATCACCTATAGTAAATGCAAGTAAGTTTGCTCCCTCAGACTCCAACACTGTTTTAGATTTAGTAGGCTGCATGCTAAAAGGGGAGAAGCCATTCCAATGACATGGTTCTTGTCTTGACAGGCGGACCAAGTGTTGGTATGTGAACGGCGGTTGTCGGCAGCTCTTCACCCCCTATCTCTTCATAACTCATCCCCCAGGTCAGACTGGTCATCGGCTGCTCCCTCCGCTCTGACAAGACCGCCAAAGACCATTGTTAAGCTGGCTTCTTTTCATAGGCCCGGTTTCTATATTTGGACAAGACTACGTCCTGGTCGAATCAGGTTGTACATGCGAACCGGAAATGACGGCTAATCGTTCGCTACTCGTCAACATGGAACTGTATCTACCTCGCAAGCCTTAATTCATCTCCGGGTACTGCTAATTCTAATGTCGTAGACGGCGGTAGACGTTCATGTTTAAAACTTATGAGCGTTCGAGCGACAGATGGTTTTTACGGTATCCTACCCCTTTGTCACTATAACGCAAGAATTTTCTGTCCAGGGGCTCCTGGAGACGCGGGAGCAAGTTTTACAAAATCTGAAACGGCCATTTATGGAGCATATGCCAGAATGGGGCAAGTGTATGTTTTCTACTAAATGGTGCTGGTTTCATTCGTCGAATCTTTGCTTTTGATTTAACTTTCGTCGGAGATCCATTAATTCTTGGCCATATAACCAATGCAACGTAATTTGAAGTTTAATTTCCGTGCTGAAACAAGGCTCTTGATCGTAAGGGTCTCGAGATGACCGCTATCGCAACTCCAACTGGCGCAGCTCTCTCTCTGTTGTCGACCTCATATCAACCAAAAACGCTTACATAAAACCACCGAAGCCTCCGACAAATGATCAAGAAAAAAGTCAAAAAAGCTTCCGGTTGAAAACACTGTTGATTGAAGATCTTGCTATTAGGTTCGAGGTGCCCACTGTCGTTATGACGAATATTGTCAACATAATCTCAAGCGTAATCGAATATTCAAGGGTCAGCCGCAGGCGAGCAATCTGCCTTGTCTGATCCAAATATAGAGGAGAAGAAGTGCTTCTCGGAATATGTTCCACATTGTGCTTAGTAGTTTCTCAGGCATTTGTCACATGGCTGGAGGTATGTCTTGTGGAGGAATATCTCCTCAGTCTCCACGTCGGTAACCATATCCATAACCACCCCTGTTGAGATCGAACAAGACATAGTGAATGTTAGGGACGGCGACACGGAGACGGAGGTCCTGACTTACATGGGGAAGCCGAAGCCACCACCGAAACCTCCTAGACCGCCGAAGCCGCCAAAGCCACGATAGCCATACGATCCGCCTCCCCATCCATCCCGCTTGGCTCCTGCAAGGAATAAGAAAACAGACAGTTATACCAGGCTTAGTGTCACTAGTTCAGAAGGTCTTTACTTAAGAGCTGCTTCAGTCCAGCCGTGTCCTTGGCGGAAACTTCAAGAGCGAGGACGAGGGCCATCACAAGGTAAAGTCCGTATACTCTCCAATGCATTTTCGAAAGCTGGGAAAAGGTTATGGGGGTCGAGACCAGATAGACTGGATGCCAGTACAAGAAAGGAATTACACAAAATCACGAATGAACTCCTGCTGGAGGCAGGAGCTTATATTGACGCTGTACCATTGCTTCACTGGCACGAAGCGTTGTCGGTCGGTAATACGTAATGCTTCGTACAGGAGAGGGTTGCTTCTTCGAAAGAACTCGACTATTGTTATGCAGATCAAGTGGATAATGTGATGAGGCGACAGTAATCACGACCAACTGCAGTTATCTAGAGAGGCTGGCTCTCGTGGATTTGCTTAGCAGGGGCTGTTGAGGTCCTTCGCGACCCGGCTTCACTCACTCAAGAAGCTCCATAGCTTGCAGGCCAAAACTTCAAGGCTAGTTACAGGTACAAGAGCGCAATGGTTCGTTTCCCCACTTGGATTCGAAACTCGGGAAGTCAAGCAGAACACTCCGTGTTGATTGTTGGTAGACTTCCGAGAAATGTTTTATTGGCACAGTATACAGTATAGTCAGCTTATCCGGCTTCACTGCCACATGCTTACAGACATGATGCCAACTCCTCATTTCGCTTTTCGCCGAAAAGCTACACCGCAACACCTGAAATAAAATATAGTTTATTCGCAATAGTACATCGTGGCTGAAAGCTGAACAGAAAACCCCTCCGTCCACATGACAGATATAAAACTACTATATAAAAGTAGCCGAAACTTCGAGTGACAATTCGGCACGAACAGAAAATCACTGCTGGTCGTCCACTGACATGACTGCCGAAGCATCTTTCCCCGAACCACTGAGGTAGTCTATCTTGCGGCTGTGGACGAAGCAGGAAGAGGAGGTGGTTTCTCGGTTTCCTGTTTGAGGGCGTACAGCTGCAACAGTTGTTCCTGTGAGAAGACAGACAGCTTTTCCTCTCCCAAATCCCGGCCGACTCTTATTAGAGCTGGCTGGCCATTCGCTTGCTCCGACGACTCTTCTTCGATACCATGTTCGTCTTCAACGGATTGGGACTGCCTGCTTTGTGCCGTCATGGCCCGTGTGGAGAGTTGCTTGGCCAGCGTGATGGCATAATCCGTCCACTCGATCATGAAGCCTCGCACATAATCCGAATTGCGGTCTGCTGTCTTGTGCCGCCGGAACTCCTCTCGCACATACTTGTCACCTAAAATTTTCAGCTCCGTTGGTAAACCACGATGTAAGCGCAGAACAGCCTTGTACAATTTCCGTACGTTCAAACGATGGGCGACTTCCGTCAGCGCGAGACCGGCCATTCCCAGGCGTCTGCAGTAGGGCCACAAGGCAGGTCAAGCACAGCAAGGTCCAGCAATCAATGATATGCTGCCGCAAGGATCACTTGAAAGCAACCTCACTGAGGGATGTAAATTCTAGATCTGCCAACTTCCGCAGCATCTTTCACATTCCTTCTGACCAAACCCAGAATTCTGCCGAACCGGAAGTGGAAATATCTTAATGCGATTAAGGTCGGTTTCACAACATGGAGGGGAGCACTTTTGTACAGGGAAGTTTCTTATCCGCTGGTCGGATCTCTTCCCGCAAAAAGTCTTGAGTGAACATCCGGTCTTGGAAATCGTCATGCGTGTTTTGATTGACGGGATTGACTCTTGGTCATCCCGCATCTGGGGATATTTTGCTTGATTGTCCGCACGGTACAGTCTGACTCAGGGAGTTTGGACTTTGGACCGTAGCACTGATAAGCCTTTCTGACTCACCGCAGCTGTTTATACGTCATCATCTTTTCAAACGAAAAAATGGCTGTTCTCTCTGAGTTTCATTCAGATGTTTCTGGCGTAGAGTTGCTGGAAATTCTCCATTTTCTGAATAAATCTGCGATTGGCTTAATTCGATCACTTTGTTCAGCCTCTTTACCGGCTGAATGCACGCAGTGCAAATTTTCGTCAACCAAGCAGTCCTGTAGTTGTTCGGCGTTCGGGTGCATCTAATCAAGTTAAACGGCGACGGAACCGCTGTTTTTAGATGCGTGTCGTCATGTTCTGATGCTCACTGCACACCTGCGCTCGACACCTGTTCGTTCATTCGCCAAATTCGCCAAACTGAGAATTTCCAGCAAGTCTATTCTGGCTGCAACACTGTCATCACAATCACTTCCTATACGGGCAATAGCTTCTTGGCTACATTTTGACACCAAGAAAGTCTGAATCCGACCTCCAGAAGCCGAAAATTCTCCATGTAAGCAACTCCAGAAAACACCGGCATAAGTTAACTGAATTCACCAATCAACACACTACTAATCAACGCACTCAAAACAGCTGCTGGCCTTGTAACAGTTATCAGCTGTTCGAGTAAGAAATAGCTGAGTGACATAGAGTCCAAAGTCCACACTAGGCGGGTCAGGCTGTGGCGTGCGGACAATCAAGCAAAACCTCCCCGGATGCCGGATGACCAAGAGTAAATCCTGTCAATCAAAACATGCATGACGATTTCCAAGACCGGATGTTCACTCAAGAATTTTTGCGGGAAGAGATCCGACCAGCGGATAAGAAACTTCCCTGCACAAGAGTGCTCCACTCCCTGTTGTGAAAGGGACCTTAACCACCGAAGGGCACAGATCTTTAGTGGGCAGGGGAATGGCTCGAAATTTTCGCCTGTGCAAGTCGCCCCTTGGGCTCAAATTGAATCTGTAGCACAACAGTATGGCTTGATTGATGGATCAGCGTGCGATTTGTTCGAGTGCTGTGGCTGGAGTCGCTGGACCGATTCCGACCGACCCAGGGGTTATCCATAAAGTCAAATTCAGCCCTAGGCCGTCAAGTCGCCAGTCGCCTGCACTCTCTGCAGGCTGCAGGCCTCCAGCTGGCATAATAATAATTATGATTATTCAACTGGCAACAAAATTACTAAAATTTATATCACGCTCGAATGGATGGAAGACTCTCCCGCATCTTGATCTCGAGCGGATTGGCAAGTGGACAGCTTTAGTGAGGAAAGGCCGATGGATAATGGAGACCACTGGAGGAAGCGTTAACCACCAGTCGATGGAGTCGATGGTCAAGGAGTGGAAGCAGAAGTATGTTGTATAAGTGTGTACCATATGCCTTCGGAATTCCCCTGGTCGCCACAGGCTATCAATCCCGTGCTTTACTTTGTGTCTGTGTGGTAAGTTTGGTTTCATGATTGGTCTGTTGTAGGTATGAAGATATTCAAGCGGAGCTGGACGACTACCGGACAACTAGCAACGAGTACGAGGTGGAGTTGAATCGGGAACTTGAGCAGCTACAGCAGCAGTATGCCACTCTCAAAAGCGAGACAGCCAGTCAAAGGGAAGAAATTCTCTCCCTCAAGGTATACACCAGCTGACTAGCTAATGCCTGCGGATACGGTAAGAATGTGGGGGCTTTTCGTGTAGGATCAAGAACAACGCCTGCTGAAGCGCATCGAAGCTATGGAGGATCAAGTCAGGAGCTACCAAGCCCAACACTCTACCCTTCAAGCACGCTGCCGAGATTTGGAGCAGAAGAATGACGAACTGGAAACCGCCTCCAGGTACGCACTCCTTTCTCAATCAGGCATATTCCCAGAGTGCAGTAAGTCATCTTTGTAGGAATATGTCTGCTTTATCTGACTCGCGCGCCCTCCGGATAGAAACGGTCAGAACCGATACTTTGGCTTCTTCGCTCTTCATATGTGTGCTGGCTGGTCTTAGTGTTGTTTGAATGCCTTGCAGTTGATCGAGGAGAAAGCTTTGTTGGAGAGCGAAGTGGAAGACCTGCGAGGGCAGCAAGAAGTTGTCCAACGTCTTCGAGATGAAATCAAAGGTACGATTTGTCTCTGCTTTGTGTCATGCATCAAAGATCAATATTGACGGGTCAGAGCGATGCTAAGCTATCAACGTATAGCACTCACTGCCAGCGACGAAGGGTTCCAATCTTATTATGGTTGTTGCAGATCTCAAGGACGAGCTGTCTGCCAGGCGGAAGTCCGATGGTTCGCAAAGCAGGACCAACACGCCCCTCGACTCTCATCAACATCGATACAACGGCCACAATGGCCATGCCTCCCTTCCCGTGGAAGATGTCGAGCGACTACACAGCCTGGCTAACGGCGATTTCAACCATCATAACCAGCGATACGAGCTTGTCGACTTGGCGGACGCTCCTTCATCCCACGTAGCCTCTCCTACGTCCAACTCTCAGTCAAGAACCCTTATCCAAAGTCTCCTGCAGAAATTGACGGTACACATTGCATGCATCCAATCACCTCATATGACTACGTCCAAGATCTGTCAACGATTATTCTCAATCTACAGGTACTAGAAACCAAACTGATGCTTGTTCAACGCAGCAACAAGTATTCCAGTAGCAGCGCCAGGAGCACCACCAATGGTTTGCAATAGAGCTGTGATGGCTATCCTGCAGCCGCACTTTCCTTCTCGAATTCTCACTGTGAAGATGCAAAGCTTATCGCCTTCATCTTAAAAAAAGCAACAGGAAGGTCATAATATGAATTTCTTTTTCCTCAAGTCTACTACGACTGTTGACAAAATGACAGTAGTGTTTATAGTCTACTCTTTCATTTCGTGCCTATCGCCAAAATTATTTATTCGTCGTGTCGGGTAAGTTACAATAAAAAACGAGAAATCATCGGAAAACAGACACTCTGTTCAGTTCCCTTTTGGCGTAACTCAACGATAAACTTAACGAGATTGTTAGGGAGCTATGCTTAGGGAACAAAAAGCGATTCGGATGGGAAGCGTAGTAGTGTAATGGCTTTCTGTTTGAGGATGGGGATGGAGGGTGGGCGAAGAAGCTGACGAACTTGTTGTAGGTTGAGGGCGGCTGGATAAGGGTCGATCAGGTTTCTCGACATTGAGGAAGATGATACCGAGGCTAAGCGTAACGGCGCCAAGGGTAAGGTGTGGGAGAGGGCGGCGGGTGTCAGCGTCTCGCCGGCGACCTTGGCAAGATATGGGCGGGCTCGGGCAGCTGGCCGGTTCATCTGCAAGTGGCAAGATCCCACTTTCATACCGAATTATCCGTGAAGAGACCGGGACGACCGGCCTGCACTTACCAGTCGATTAGCCATTGATAAGACAGATAACTTCCTAAACTCCTTCACAAAAGATGGGTTAGTTTGGTGGGAAAGACTGTGGCATGCATGGTAGTGGGCTAAAGTTGATTAGGAGCTTACATAGGCTGCATGGAGTATGGCGACATGTGGGAAGAAGAAGGCCAGGTCAGGGCGGCTAGCGGTTGGCCTCCGCCGATCCAACCGACGTCACGGTGGACCGAATAGGGACTGGGATACTGAGGATAATGGTTGCTGGCTGGATTCATCCGATAATCGGCATAGGTATTGACCGGAGCCGGCTGATGTCCGCCTATATGGCACAGACGATGGCAATTACAGCTCCGACCTACTGTGCCGCAAAAACAATTGGTCAAGCAAAGCAGTGCCTACCTGTGTTGGCATATCCATTGCCGTACATCTGATAAGAATTCATGGGCTGCAAAAGACATGTGGTCTAACTTTTGACGAAGATTGAAAGGGCAAGAAGTAAGAGCAGAGCATGTACCCATACATAAGCGGCGGTAGTTCCAAGATGGGCAGTTAGCTGCAAGAGAACAATAGACAAAAGGAGCAGCAAGTAAGAAGTGGGCTCCGACAGCGTGGCCGGGGTCGCCACTCGGCCGTATCCACACCGTTTCCTCCATAAAAGCCACATTTTCTTCAGTCCAACATGACGTCGGTCAGGCAAGGATCTCGTAATTTTCGCCACGAGCCGACGATGAACAAGCAACTGAAAGTGTTGCAAGGTAGAAAGAGAGGTCCAAGTAGAACGGATTTGCTACCGTCAAGCCAATAATAACTGCACTTGGTGCACAGAACAGGAGCAGAGACGTCGACTCTGTGTCAGCCAGAATACCGACAAAGCAATTATTGGTCCAGTTGTTGACGAAACAAGGCGATGTAACAATGGGGCGACAAAAGGACTGGAAAGAGCAATAGGACGCTTCAGTGCCGGTCTCTGTCTGTGGATATTATATCTTTATAGCGCATGCAGCCGACACGACGTCTGGCGTTGGATGATGGTCATTGCTGTCTAGGTACGTACTGAGGGCCGATAGCGTTGTTGCTACTGTTGCCGAAACTAGAGATGACATAACTATTGACCATCCAGAAAGGATCAAATGACACATTGCAGACACAAAAGACCGTCGGTTCCGAGGATATCAACAGTGGATCCAAGCGGCTCGTCTTTGCCACGACCCCGCAAGTGCCATATGTGACACGGCACTGACGAAAGATAACACCATCTTCAAGGTTTTCCACTTTTTCTTCATTTCCCTTGCTACGCTACACCGTGGTATCAGCCTACAGTATGTACAGTAGTACCCACTACCCAGTTCAAGCAACTACGCATAAACAGCGCTCCGAGTTTTGATCTCTATTGTAGTAGGTCAGTTTCAACAAGTAGCTATGTAGGCCGATGCTTAGAATGCAGCGTATAATTATCATGTCTGTGTGATAGATAGTATTTGATTGGACACATGATTAGGTACGACAAGGGTGGTGAAGAGAAGTAATTTGCATGTAATGATACAGAAAGTGGAGGGATAAGTTACGCAAGGAGAGGGTAATGGGAGAGGGTAGAGAAGTCATGTCAAAGGCTGGGATAACAGGTGAATGTTATCAAATTGGACGAAGATGATAAGGAATACGCCGCCGTATCAGCGTCTGCGTCGTCGATGGGGAAGTAGTGTCCCGTCTGGATGCAGGCCTGGTATTGCGCTTTACTACTTTGTCTCCCTCAGATGGCAGGCTGGCGGCGGGCCTGGAGAGGCCTGTCGACCTCCTGGTCCTAGCGGCACTGCTCGAGGTCTTGGAATCTTTGGTGAAAGGCAGGAAGCGCTTGGTGGTGGCTTGACGGACCACTGGCCAACCGGCCATGTCATCGTCAGCCATTGATGGAGTACTGGTCGCACTATCGTTCCTTGTTGGGAAGGACATGAGCAAGTCATCTTGCCAGCTGAAGGCGGGACCCAACGCCGAGCTGTCCATCGTACTTGCAGTGGTGCTGGTATTTTCATTGAAGGCTGGCCACCTGCTGGCTGTGTCGAATACAGCCACCGTTGCTTGTTCTGCCTGATCAATATGGATACCCTCTAGGGTCGAATTGGGAGCTATGGGCAGCCTGGTAGATGTCGGGCCAGTGGTCGCGCCATCTGCAGAGCCAAGTTGCGCTCCTGACGACGAACTGGTATTGATGACCATTGGCGCTTCGGTTGCGCCACTGGAGAGTGACGTCAGCGTGCTGCTCACTTCCTCATGCTGTGGGTCTTCCATCACATGGTCATGGAGCCCCATGGTGGAGGGTAATTGTGATGTGGTAGCTGCCGTTGTTGTAGAGGGCGGGAAGGTGGCGAGGCTTGTCGTCAAAGGATGAGGTGAAAGTGTCGAAGACGAGGTATCGGCAAGGGGTTCGCCAGCCAAGTAGGAGCGAAGACGAGCCAGGACAAAGGACGTGCCGGCTAGCACGGCACCTTCGATCTGCGTCTGGCTGGCTTGGATGACATGCTTGAGGACGTCGGTGGCTTGTTGGGTGGAAGGGCCGTCAACCATCAGCTGGCCACTGTCCTTGTCGACTTTGAGGAGATGGCCGCGGTAACTGTGCAGGGCCTGCCTGATGCGCTGGCCGGCATTCTCCACCACAATCTCCATACGGTACTGCGCTCCATCAATGATGGTTAGCAGACGTTGCTCATTGAGGGGCGAAGGAGGCAGAGCCCGGAGGATAATCTTGATGGATTCGGCCAGATGGTGAAGGGAGGTGCGGATGGCCTCGTTCATCTCTTGCTTGGCCTTCTTGGCCGCTTCGGCCACCGTCGCGCTGCTACTCTCCACCAGCTCCACCATCCCAGCTGAATCGTTCTTGACGGACTGCAGCGAGTAGAAGAGGTGCTCGCGAGCCGTCACAGTGGAGCCAAGGGTGTCAGCGATGGAACGTTCCAGGACGTCGGTGATGAAGCGCGAGGCCGTCTGCAGGGAGAGGGTCAGACGGTGGGCGTTACTCTCGGCCGCTGGATCACCCCGCTCTTGTAATATCGACACCAGTGTTTCTGCTCCCTGCACAACGAAACATCCGTACTTTATCAACTATCAACTATAGCTAGCAGGGAAGTAAGCATAAAGACTTGGATACGTCCATATACACTGGTTACCATATGAGGATGAGAAGTAGGGTGGTTTCTGGAAGGCCACTGAGTTCTGCTGTTTGATGGTTGTGCCAGGGTCCTGCTGAAGATCAAGCACAGCAAACAGAAAAGAAGGCTACTTCTGGCTGCAGACCATCTGGTGACGATTGTCCGAAGAGAGGTCCACGTAGAGCACATCATAGTAGAGGAAAAGAGAACAAGCAAGTTATGAATCTGGTCGTGGCAGCGCCCTCCCTTGACGTTTGGCACGTACTTCCCACTGCACAAGCCTCAGGCGTCGTCCAGCAAGGAGAAGAGAGCCCAATTGACAAGTCCTACGTGTAATCCATAATCCCCGTTTGAAAGAAGAGCAGTCTGTGCGCCGTCCTGAGGGGATATAAGGCTTAGATCCAGCTAAGTAGTGGGTATGCAGCAGTAGGAGGGAAGGTTTACGTGGCGCAGCAAATGGAACAGCTCGAGGGATGTGGAGCGAAGACCAATGCCACGGCCCTCAGTCGCTCAATATGTCCAGACGGAAAGATGCTAGGACTGCAAGGTCGGTAACAGCAGTACAGATGTGTAGCGTGAGTGCAGAGGAGAGCTTGCAGGCTCTAGGACCCAGAAAGATGGGGGCCGACCAAGAAGGATGAGCGTCAGCCGGAAAGAGAAACGCGGAACTAAAATGCCTGACTAGTCGACATCAGCGTATAAGTTGGTTAACTATAGCAGAGAGGAAAGGCTGGACATATGTGGCGGACAGAGATCAAGCGGGTTCGCCGGTGCCCACCATGCATGCTTTACACAACAATGGTACATACGAACTGCATAACGTCAAAGTAGAGTTATAGCCAGTCCAATTGCGAAACAAGAACTTGTACATTACATCATCTGGCTACAATAATCAAGCCTCTAGCTCTGGAGTGAATGGGTGGGCAGTGACCGGCAAATATGTAAGATGACAGTAGCTGATGGTCCCCGTCCTACAGCAGATGGCTCGACGAACTTGACCCATAAACAGTAAGGCGTGCAAGCTGCCTATGGATCGTACCGGTTGTTGGCGAGCCATGTCGGATAGTTTGCCCAAAAGATTACTGGCTAATTAATGCTAATGTCAAGCAGGACGGCAGATTAGCGGCAAGCCAGTGATGAAGATGATGGCGGTATAGGCCAAGACGGTGATGGGCCCGTACGACCAGTTTGTCTGTCTGTCTGGCCACATTGCTGACCCCAAAGTTGAGACTAAACATGGGCCGATGACGGTCGAACCCGCATAACATTAGCACCTTCAGGCTTCGGCCTGTTGACCATACCAGCAGGGAAAGGTTAGCAAGATGGACCTGTACCTCGACAAGGCATTCCCTTGGTCTGCCGTCTCCGTTACTCGCTAGCGGACAAGAAGGCAGACTAGCGGAATGCACTACCGGCTCTTTTCCCAACAGTGTCGATACCTAAAGTGACACCGACGCGATCAAACAAGGCATGAATATTAAGCGTGTTTGCTCTACATAACAGCCACACTTTACCCAAGTCGCCATGCCAGTGATGCGACCTCCTCGTCAACTAGCGTAGCCGAAACATCTTGAGGCACTTGCCGGTAACATCCTGCGCAATGCTACCTTGCAACTTCCACAAGATACTCATAAGTATCATCATAACTTCATGGCGTAATAATCACCCACATCATCTGTCTTTTTCCCCTGGCCATCTTTTCTTTATTAACCAGTGCCTAACCCATATCAGCCCGACGTGCACAAAGTAAACGGTACATTTCATCATTTCTTACCACAGAGAATGAAATTAGGCGTCTTTGTACATTACTCGATGCAGCAAGATGGTTTCTGCTCGTCATGCCTAAAAAGAGCACCAAGCACAGCTAAGAGGAAGATCAGATAGGATGGAGGAATTAGTCGCTTTCAGAACCAGCAGACTGTGTCTGCAGTTGTTGAGGATTGATGGAAACTTGCAGCTGACTACCTCCTGCAAGAGAAAAACATGATCCGCTGTCAGTACTGATGCCTTGCAAAGAGGCGGTTTGGCTAATTCAATCACAGAATTCCCCTGTTATTTTGTCTGTACCTTGGGTGGGAGCTTGAATGACAATCTGGTTAGAGGCGGAGATGGGGATACCCAGATTGGTGATGTAGTTGCGGATAGCATCAAGTTGTTGAGCCGTCAACGTCAACTACAACAAACGACATGGATTTGCCTACAATTTTTCCAGGCCTGCATATTTGGCAAAATGAGCAAGACGGACTCAATACTAACGTTCGCTTGTTGGACGTCGCCAGCAGGGCTGTTGATCATGACAGGTAAGGTGGCTGCTTCGCTGACCGAACTGGTGCCTGCGTTCGATGGGGCAGCAGCGCTGCTCTGGGAGGATGTGTTGACTTGAACCGTCTGCACAGGAACTGAGGAAGCCTGGACGTGATGCCCGCCTTGTTGGACATAATACTGCACTTCCGATACCGATCGAGGCTACATGTAAAAAGGAGTCATGCACCAGCATACAAGTCTTCGAACAAAAATAAGCTCCTGGCGTATGCAGGTAAAGGACGCTCTTTCGAGATTCCCATGAACGTCGTTCCGGCACTCGTACCAGCTGCGACATGTTTCATAATGCAAAATTTTACTATGATCCGTTACCGAGTGTTTTGTAGGTTGTGGCGGTTTGGGTCTGACTTCTTCGCGAGGAACGATGTCAATGAGGAAGTCGAACTGGTCGCATTTACTGACAGCACTGGCCACATCGTTGCGCTGTAGCGTCCGTCGCTTGTTCTCTTCCACCTGTAGCCAGGCTCGTAGTGTGAGCTCCTCGATGAACATCTCACAAGCCTTTGATAGTACTACAGGCGCTTCCGAGCTAATCATCTGTCAAAACAGAGATCAACATTATCTTGGCGTCCAGAACAAGCCAATTTAAGACGACTGTAAGCGTGCAGACGCAAGACTCACCCCTACATCCTCATCGAGCTTCATGATCTTCTTGATCCGTGCTAAAGGCAGTTCTGGATGTCGAAATTCTTCCTACAGAAACAGATCAGGATACCCCCGCACCCGCACATTACAAACATCACGTGTCACCTCATAATAATTACTACGATCAAACTTGGGCTCCGACACAAGCAGGCGCATGACGACAAATATCAAGTGCAAAAGAGCCCTATTATTTGCAGCGTCCTGCGCGAGCTCATGAAGAAAGAACAAAATGGTCGAGATCTCTCGAAGAAGGTGAATTCGCGCATCCGGAGCTTCGCCTTGCATTTTCTGAACTTACGGGTTTCATGGCACGGATGCGTTCCATCTGACGGAGCCAAAATGTCCGCAGCTGATTTTCGGGGGAGTCCTCCTTATCGTGCGTCGATGTGGAGTGACTTCCGCTGGCAGCTCCGTCATTCTCGGCCTCCGAAGTCTGCAGAATGAGCTGCTGGCTTCCGTCCAATGTAACAGGAGTTCCGTCGGCTGTGATAAGAGTGGCTCCGGCTGGTAGTCCCGCCAGACTTTGTGCTAAACTGCTAAAAGTCACGCCAGAGCTGGCCGCCATTTTTCTCCTCCTCACCTGAACAGCTGAACTGAGTCGCCTCGCAGTCAATCCAAACAATCCTAAAAAGTATCGGTGTTTCCTTCCACACTCAAATTTTTCTGCACCAGTAAATGGGACAGCTTTCTGTCCGAAGAAGGGCAACTTAAAAAGGTTTTCTGCTCGTATAGAAATGAAACCAGCCAAACACTGTGGAGCTGCAGTACCTCGCCTTCTGCAAACAACGGCGTGCTAATACACCGGCTGACTCAGCAGCAGCCGTAGACTGCTGAAGAACACCCCATTAGGAGTAACACCGAAGGTTGGAGAGTCAAGTCTTGATCAGAATTTCTATGAATTGTTAATTCACAAATACTTGAAATCCGCACATTTCCAAGCCTTAGAAAATTCACGAGATGTATGCTGGTGTAATGGCTTGCCCGTGAAAATCCGACGAATGTGACAACTTCAATACATCATGGCCCGTCGATCGTGTGAGAGACATCATATTCTTCGTAAGGCATTCGCAAGCTCCTCGGTGTTCTGTTCTCGAGAGTTGAAACAAGGGCTATGACGTATTGAAATTCGTACAGAGGCCATTCTATGGTCAAATGACGTAACGAATTTTCGCCTCGCCTCGATATCTGTGTAGCGCAATCAATCACTCGCTTTTAGTCATGTCTGATTGGACAGTTTGACCAACAAGACTTAAAAGAGGTGGTGGCAGACTGACAGGGATCATCCCCTTGTAAATTACTGAACGTGTTTTTCCCCGAATTCCGGCTGTTCACTTCCGGTAAATTCGTAAAAGTCATTTTTGCAGGTTTGTTGTGCCGAGAGTCAGCACACGCCGCACCTGGAGTGATTTAGCGAGGCGGAACCAGGACGGAGACGAAACTTGCTGCGGATGATGGCCATGGGAAGATGGCATGGATGAAGGCTAAGCACCGATTCTTCGCCGAAGATGCGCGGGCCAACTAGTAGGCAACTTATGCAGCAGTGATGGCGACTGGCATTTCGATGTTGACTTTAGCAAGCATAACAGTCATAAAACCGCCGACGATGCAAACCACCCGAGGAACGCAGCATGGTAAGATCGGTGTGATATCAACGAATATGGTGTGATGTTGATGATGGACCAAGTTGAATTTATTATTAGGCATGGAAAGCGAGGAGAGCTTGTCCTCCCTGCACGGAGGAAAGGCTGCCTCGATATGACCACATAAGGTACGACTGTATGGGGTTGAGCGGCCAAGAAAGCTCACTAAACCACGGCCTCTCTCCCACCATCAGCACCTTCAGCCGCGAAGGAGGACGTACGTCGTACCGGCGTACCATTCCTTCCTTCTGGGAAGCCCACCCTGCTGCAGCTCATGTCAGCGCGTTCAGGCTGCAACGGGCGAAGCCACGACGTTCTGCGACTTCCTGTCGGATGGGCGAAAAGCATTCTTAAAGGGCCGGAAGGATTGGAAGTGACTTTCAGTTGAAGTCGACGAAGCTCTGTGCGCCGAGTTTTCACACTGTAAGTGGCGAACCCTGTCTGAAGCTTCTTGTTGATAGAGTCAGGTAGACCTCTCGTTTCTCTTTGACCGTTCTCTTTCTTTGCAGTGACGCTAACAGCCCGATTGGACCTACCTAACGCTCCTTCTTCAACCAAGTGCAACTGTTTCTTGTTTGTATCCGTTGGTTGGTATAATCAACAAGTGTCGCCATGCCTGTCAAAATTCCCGCCGATGCCGAAGAACGGGATCCCACTCCCTTCCTGCGTCCTACGCTGGAGATGCAGCGTGAAGACCAGAACCGGCCGTTTGACGGCAAAAAGAGCTGCTGGGTACCGGACGAGAAGGAAGGCTTCGTGGCCGGCGAGATCAAGTCGACCAAGGGCGAGCAGGTCGTCGTCACCGTCGAGAAACAAGGAGTACGTTCTGTCTTTCCTTCCTACCTATGGTCTGTGGGTTAAGAACAAGCGGATAATGGTTTCATCCTTTTGTTGCAGGACAAGACCTTCAAGAAGGACCAGGTGCAGCAGATGAACCCGCCCAAATTCGAGAAGACCGAGGACATGTCGACCCTGACGTACCTCAACGACGCCAGCGTCCTCCACAACCTTCGTCAACGATACTACAAGGACTTTATCTATGTAAGGCTAGCCTTTTCATTGGCAAATCCTCCAACACAGGTTCAAAACTACAAGGGAGGAACCTCGAGTAAGAAATCGTTCGAAAGTTTCGGTTTTCGCACTTTTGTGATGTTTCATAGTTTTGAGAGACTTCAGTAAGACGCAGCACCAGGGGAAAGCTGGAGAAAACATCTGCTCGACGAACCAGGCTCACATTTCTCTCCTATCAAAATACATCTGGTAATGGTGTGAAAGTGCCATACCTATTTATAATCGACCATTGCATGTATGCACAAAGTTTCTGATGAGCGAAAACGGTTAGCGTTTCGGAAGGAAATGTGGTACTGTAAGTGAGCGAAGTGATCGAAAAGGGGGATGGTATTATTAGCATCGGCTCTGATCTGCCGCTGACTCTAGCTGGGCACTTTTGATAAAGTAAATAATGTTCGATTACGCTTGATATAACAAATGACGTCCAACACTTTTCGCTTACATTACGGCATCCAGCCAAGACCCAAAATGGGCATATGGCTCTTGACGATGGAGAGAGGGAGGGAGATAGAGTCCCTAATCTATGGTAAAAGTACAGGGCTTTGTCTTGTTCATTGTAGACCTACTCTGGCTTGTTCTGCGTGGCCATCAATCCATACAAATGGATGCCCATCTACAATAAGAAGGCCGTCGCCGTCTTCAAGGGTCGACGACGAGCCGAAGTGCCACCCCACGTCTTTGCCATCTCCGATACCGCCTACACCAACATGTTGATAGGTAAGATAACGTCACAACATATAGCAGAAAATGCCGTCCTAAGTTACCTTTGGTCTGATGAACAGATCGCGAGAACCAGTCCATGTTGATTACGGGAGAATCGGGTGCCGGCAAGACTGAGAACACCAAGAAGGTCATCACCTACTTCGCCACCGTCGGTGCTTCCGACAAAGCTACCACTCAAGATCCATCCAAGGTACTGTCCCTCCAGTCAAGCCTTTCTGCATTTTCCTCTCCGTCGACCTCTTAGCAAACACTTTTTCCCCTCACCCAGACGTCCAAACTCCTTTCCCATACATATTAGCCCACCTTTATCCTGATACCAGTGGCCACTGAGTTCCCTCACGGTGAGCGTTTGTGGCAGTATCCCCATTCCCATTTCGCTTTACTTGGCTATGTAAATGTGGTCAACTTGCGCTTGTTGCAGGGTACGCTGGAAGATCAAATTGTCCAGTGCAACCCCGTTTTGGAAGCCTTCGGTAACGCCAAGACCACGCGTAACGACAACTCTTCCCGTTTCGTAAGTACCAAACGCTGATAACACAGTCTGTATAGCTTACGAGGATCAATCGACTCATCAACCTTGCTTCTTTGTAGGGTAAATTCATCCGTATCCATTTCGGTACGAACGGAAAGCTGTCTGGGGCTGATATTGAAAGCTGTAAGTTGAACCTTATTTCTCGTTGGCTTTTCTATAAAAAAGCACACTTTTTAGCGAGTGAAGTTAGTGAAAAGCGGGTGTCCTTCCCCGTTGCACAAGTTGTACATGATATTTCCATTGTAATGCATTGTGGGGCATTTAATAGATTTGCTGGAAAAGTCGCGTATCGTCTACCAGCAGCCACTGGAGCGTTCCTACCACATCTTTTACCAGCTGATGTCGGAAGGTGTTCCCGGCTTGAAGGCTAAGCTGCTGCTGGACCAAGACATCACGGCCTACCACTTTGTGGCGCAGGGTAAGACCACCGTCGAGGGTATGGACGACGCCAAGGAAATGCGGGACACTCACTACGCCTTTGGCGTCCTGGGCTTCAACCCCGAGGAGATTGACCAAGTCTACTCCATGGTCTCGGCTGTCATGAACTTTGGTGGTATGAAGTTCAAGCAGCGACCTCGTGAAGAGCAAGCCGAACCTGACGGTACTGAGTACGCCGAGAAAATTGGCCACCTCTGCGGTAAGTCAGTCCTTCTCACCCCTCTTTTGCATCCTTACAGCTGGCGTCGATCCTTGATCATCTCTTCTTTGTAGGTGTCAATCCCCAACAGCTCTTGACGGCCATCACCAAGCCCAAAGTCAAAGTCGGTACAGAAGTTGTCACCAAAGGCCAGAATCAGCAACAGGTAAGAATCAGCCTGGCTAAGACTGCGTCTATATGTTTGAGGGAAATGTTGCATGGCTGTTGTAGTGTACCAACAGCTGCTCGGCTTTGGCCAAGGCCCTCTTCAATCGCCTCTTCTTGTGGCTGGTCATCCGTGTCAACATCACGCTGGAGACCAAAGCCAAGCGCGCCTTCTTCATCGGTGTACTGGACATTGCCGGCTTCGAGATCTTCGATTCTAACGGCTTCGAGCAGATTTGCATCAACTTCACCAACGAGAAGTTGCAGCAGTTCTTCAACCACCACATGTTCGTCCTGGAACAGGAAGAGTACAAGCGCGAAGGTATCGAGTGGGAGTTTATCGACTTTGGTCTCGATCTGCAAGCTTGCATTGAGCTGATCGAAAAGGTAAGGCTGTCTGTCCATTGGGCACTGATGTTGATAACGTCATCTGCCATCTTCTTTAGCCTCTGGGTATCTTCTCCATCCTGGAGGAAGAGTCCATGTTCCCCAAAGCCACCGACGAGACATTCAAGGAGAAGCTGTACAACAACCATCTGGGCAAGTGCGCTCAGTTCACCAAGCCCAAGCCGGGTATGAAGGGTGCGGAAGGCGCCCACTTCTCCATCGGCCACTATGCCGGTGTGGTGCCCTACAACATTACGGGCTGGCTGGAGAAGAACAAGGATCCCCTCAACGACAACGTCGTTGACCTCTTCAAGAAGGCCGGCAACCCCCTCTTGTGCAAGGTCTTTGCTGACCCGGCTGATGTCGCCGCTGAAGAGGGTGCACCCGGTTAGTCTTTCTTTCTTTCTCACCCACCTCCATATGCTGACACTTTGAACGAGCAAATGTCCAAGGGTGCCCAGCGCGCACCGCCCAAACATATTCGTCATCATGACATTTCATTGTGTGGTCTTGTCTTGCAGCCAAGGGTGGTAAGGGTAAGAAGGGTTCGGGTTTCCAGACTGTCAGCGCCCTGTACCGCGAGCAGCTGAACAAGCTGATGACAACGCTGAAGGCCACCCATCCCCACTTTGTCCGTTGCATCATCCCCAACGAGATGAAGACGCCGGGTGTGGTGGACGCCCACTTGGTTATGCACCAGCTGACCTGTAACGGTGTGCTGGAAGGTATCCGTATCTGTCGCAAGGGCTTCCCTAACCGCATGGTCTTCTCCGACTTTAAGCAGCGCTACACCATTCTGGCGGCTAGCGTCATCCCCAAGGGCTTTACCGACGCCAAGCAGACCAGCCAAAAGATTCTGGACCACATCCAGCTGGATGTCAATGAATGGCGCATGGGTAACACCAAGGCAAGTCAAAGGTCCTACTTTCTGCCCTAGCTTTGATCCTCATGTGGCACTCCATGGCCCTTTAGGTCTTCTTCAAAGCCGGTATCTTGGGTCGCTTGGAGGAAATGCGTGACGAACGGCTGTCTGGCATCATCTCGCTACTGCAGGCTCATCTTCGCTACTACCTCAACCAGCTGACTTACCGTAAACTGCGCGAACAACGGTAAGTCTCCTTATAGCTGGCCTGTAAAAGAGATGATTAATTGATGATGTGGGTAGGGTGGCCTTGGTCGTTCTACAGCGCAACATCAAGAAGTTCCTGCAGTTGCGCAACTGGGCCTGGTGGAAGCTGTACCAGAAGATTAAGCCTATGCTCAACACGGCCAAGGCTGAGGACGAGATGAAGTTGAAGGAGGAGGAGATGAAGGGCATCAAGGATCAGTTTGACAAGGAGGTCAAGTTGCGCCAAGAGTATGAAGAGAAGAACATTACCCTGACCAAGGAGAAGAACGACCTCTACAGCCAGCTACAGGTCCTGCAAGCCAACACTGGCGACATTGAGGAACGGGCCACTTCCTTGATCAAACAAAAGGGTAACCATCATCATAACTATCTCTCTCTGCTATATCATTTGATCGATACCTGTCTTGCCATAGGCGAGTTGGAGTCCAAGCTGAAGGAAGCCGAGCAGGCTCTGGCCGATGCCGAAAACAACACCAACTCGGTGCAGACGGCCAAGCGTAAGCTGGAGCAGGAGATTCAGACGCACAAGAAGACCATCCAGGATTTGGAGTTGAACCTGCAAAAGGCCGAGCAGGAGAAGAACAGCAAGGACCACCAGATTCGCAACCTCAACGACGAGATGGCCAAGCAGGACGAGCTGATTGCCAAGCTGAACAAGGAGAAGAAGCATCTGGAGGAGGTGGGCAACAAGACGGCCGAAGACCTGCAGGCCGAAGAGAACAAGGTTAACCATCTCAACAAGGTCAAGGCCAAGTTGGAGCAGACGCTGGACGAGCTGGAGGACAACTTGGAACGGGAGAAGCGCCTGCGCGGTGACGTCGACAAGGCCAAGCGCAAGCTGGAGCAGGACCTCAAAGCCACCCAAGACTCGGTGGCTGACCTGGAAAAGACCAAGCGCGAACTGGAACAGACCGTCTCCAAACGTGATGTCGAGCTCAACAGTAAGCACAGTCTCTGACACTCTCCTCAACGTAGGGCCCGGTGTATGCAGCATGCAGGTCTACTTGTTGACACAGGCTTTGTACTTGCAGGCTTGAATGCCAAGTTGGAAGATGAGCACAACCTCTTGGCCAAGGCTCAGCGGCAGATTAAGGAGCACCAAAGCCGCCTGGAAGAGATGGAGGAAGAGCTGGAAGGGGAGCGACAAGCCCGCCAGAAGGTGGAGAAGCAACGGCAAGAGCTGGCGCGCGAGCTGGAAGAGCTGAGTGAGCGGATGGAAGAGCAAGGCGGCTCCAACTCTGCCACCATCGAGATGAACAAGAAGCGCGAAGCCGAGCTAGCCAAGTTCCGCCGCGACTTGGAGGAGCAGAATCTGGCTCACGAGAGTGTCGTCCAGTCTCTCCGTAAGAAGAATGCCGATGCCATTGCTGAGCTCGGCGACCAGGTCAGTCACTGCCACTCCTTTCCTCAATCTCTAAATCTCAGCCATTTGATATCTTACTCAACTTGACTGGTGCCTTCTTGATGATGATGTAGTCGAAATTGAATCAATGCCATAAATGTTCGGCCCTGAGCTTTCAGAGAAATGAATTGCTTAATTATGGGTCAAAATGAAGAGGGCTTGAGAAGATTGGGGTCAGTTAGGTAATCAGGTAGTGATTTCGTACAGGTTGACCAGTTGAACAAGATCAAGGCCAAGCTGGAGAAGGACAAGTCGCAGATGAAGGTGCAGCTGGACGATGTGCAGAGCACCGTCGACCAAGCCGTCAAGGCCAGAGCGCAGTCCGACAAGCAAGCCAAGATGCTGGAAGGCCAAGTTAGCGATCTGTCGGCCCGCCTGGAAGAAGCCACCCGCAACTTGAACGAGTTTGGTTCGGGCAAGAATCGCCTGTCCAGCGAGAACGCCGACCTGGCCCGCCAACTGGAGGAAGCCGAAGCGCAGATTAGCCAGTTCCAGAAGCTCAAGACCTCCCTCAATGCCCAGCTGGAAGAGGCCAAACGCTCGGCCGAAGAAGAGTCGCGCGAGAAGCAAGCCGTCTCCTCGCGCCTGCGCAACCTGGAGTCGGACTATGAACGCCTGCGTGATAGTGTCGAGGAGGAGCAGGAAGGTCGGGCTGAGCTGCAACGCCAACTGGCCAAGGCCCACACCGAAGCCCAACAGTGGCGAGCCAAGTACGAAGGGGAAGGCTTGTCGCGGGCCGAAGAGCTGGAGGAGAGTAAGCGCAAGCTGCAGGTCAAGCTGCAGGATGCCGAAGAGCATGTCGAAGCGGCCAACGCCAAGGTGGCTTCCCTGGAGAAGGTCAAGCAGCGCCTGCAGGGTGAACTGGAAGACCTGGCCATCGATGTCGAACGAGTAAGTTGTTGACCTGCCCTCCCCTATCAACCCGCAACCCTCTTGATGCTTTTGTCTTCCATGCAGGCCACCACCACGGCCAACACCTTGGAGAAGAAGCAAAAGGCCTTTGACAAGACTATCCTGGAATGGAAGCAAAAGTGCGATGATCTCAATGCCGAGTTGGACGCGTCGCAGCGTGAAGCCCGCAACTACAGCACCGAACTTTTCAAGATGAAGGCTGGCCATGACGAGATGGCTGAACAGATTGAGGCTGTCCGTCGTGAGAACAAGAACCTGGCCGACGAGATCAAGGATCTGACCGACCAACTGGGCGAAGGTGGTCGCAGCGTCCACGAACTGGCCAAGAGCCGCAAACGCTTGGAGGTGGAGAAGGAAGAGCTGCAGGCCGCCCTGGAAGAGGCCGAAGCTGCCCTGGAAAATGAGGAAGCCAAGGTAGGGCTTTATTCTACTCCTTTCATGGCTTATCATCACCAGACGCCTCAGCCAAACAATTGAGGCAGATCCTTGTCCAAGTGGCGCACCCCTCCATGCTTAGCCACTGGGGGGAAAAGGATGGCGGTCGTTGCATTTCCCACCGTCCCCTTGTGACATGTTATGGCTACTGCTCTATGGCCGGTGAGATGTAACACTGGGTGGTTGCAGGTTCTTCGAGCTCAACTGGAGGTTTCGCAGATCCGCTCGGAGATTGACAAGCGGCTGCAAGAGAAGGACGAGGAATTTGAGACGACGCGCAAGAACCACCAACGGGCCCTGGACTCGATGCAAGCCAGCCTGGAGAGCGAAGTGCGCGGCCGGGCCGAAGCTCTGCGGCTAAAGAAGAAGCTAGAGTCGGACATTAACGAGCTGGAGATTGCTCTGGACCACGCCAACAAGGCCAACGTCGAGAGTGCCAAGAATGTCAAAAAGTACCAGCAGCAGATCAAGGACAACCAGGTGCAGATTGAGGATGAGCAGCGGGCCCGTGAGGAGGCGCGCGAGCTGATGAACTCGGCCGAGCGACGCGCTGCCGCCGCTGCCGCCGAAGTCGACGAGCTACGGACCACCCTGGAGCAGGCTGAGCGGCTGCGCAAGCAAGCCGAGAACGAGCTCAACGATGCCAATGAACGCCTCAACGAGCTCAGCGGCACCAACTCTTCCCTCAACGGCGCCAAGCGCAAGCTGGAAAGCGAGCTGGGCGGCCTGCACGTAAGCGCCGACACAGAGATGCATGGCCAGTAGGGCTTTTTACTGTCCACCATGTATATCTTATGATCTTTGTAGCACGATTTGGACGAGCTGTTGAACGAAGTCAAGTCGTCGGAGGAAAAGTCCAAGAAGGCCATGGGTGATGCGGCGCGGCTGGCCGAAGAGCTGCGGCAAGAGCAGGAGCACGCCATGAATGTGGAGAAGAACCGTAAGGCCCTGGAGATGCAGGTCAAGGAGCTGCAAATTCGGCTGGACGAGGCGGAGAATGCGGCTCTGAAGGGGGGCAAGCGCATTATGCAGAAGCTGGAGGAGCGGGCCCGCGAGCTGGAGGCCGAGCTGGACGCTGAACAGCGCCGCCACGCCGAGACGCAAAAGAACATTCGCAAGCACGAGCGACGCACCAAGGAGCTGCAGTTCCAGACGGAGGAGGACAAGAAGAATTACCAGCGCATGCAAGACCTGGTTGATAAGCTGCAACAAAAGATCAAGACTTACAAGCGGCAGATTGAGGAGACGGAAGAGCTGGCCGGCATGAACTTGGCCAAGTACCGCAAGCTGCAGCAGGAGCTGACCGAGTCGGAGGAACGCTCCGAGATTGCCGAGCAGACGCTACAGAAGCTGCGAGCCAAGAACCGCTCCGGCGCTTCCGCTGGACCATCGACCAAGGTATCAAGACACAAGCCTTTTTCTCACTTATAATATCTCGCTCACTCACTACAGCCTAACAGTCGGCCCTCATTTAACAGGATGACACGCAAGCCTTTGTAACTACCTCCACTCGCTCTACACCGGCAGCGCCTTCGGCTGCTGCCGGCAGCGCTCCACCCAAACGCAAATAAGCACTTGGGTACTAACATAGGCCTAACCATGGCCAACTTCCATGTCAACTGAAGGAAACCACATAATGCTGATGACGCTTGTTTTTGTTGCAGGGCGACGTTCAAGCCATCACTTCCGGCGGAGCCAGCAAGCCACCGCCACGACGCAATGCTGCTCGGGCCGCCACCGAAGAATGATCCCTGCCTCTGGTTTCCCCCTCATTACTGTAAGAAGCCTCTTTGACGGGCCATCGATGAACCTGACTCTCCCCTCACTTGCACTAGCCTCACACTTTATACTAGTTTACAAAGTGCGATCATCGTGCTACCTTACCCGGTCTTGAGGTCTTGTCAAAACTTTGCAAGGCTATCATGGTTGTTATATAAAGCTGGCAGTTTGAACTGTCGTCCACTGCTCTATGACTGTGGGCTTTAGTGGCAAGCAGGCTGATAGAAGATGTGGACGAGGGAGCTAAGGTTAGGGCGATAATGGAGCGCTACTGACAGGCTAGACAGTGAGAGGGCTACGGTGGGAAGCATGGCTGGACCCGATGTCCAAAGATCGCAGCATATAACCTCCCTCCCTCCCACATGTATCACATAAGCTAGCCCTATTACGCTGCACATCGACATCATCATTATCGTAAGCAACATATATGGGCCAACCAGTCACAGACCATCTACTCTCTCCCGCAGCTACCCTTCCAAGCTCGATGGCTCTGACTCGAGGCAGCAGCTAATCATGGACATGTTGCTCGAGTGTATTGTCTGATATTTAATGTGGAGGTAGATTGAGTCTTTCTGGCTGCTTTCACTGGCAGGCTCAGGCTGGCTACACAGTCAACAAGAGGCTGTCGGAGAAATTTGTTGGCTTTTCCGTCCAAAGTATATATTGACAATGTACGGAGCAACCTGGCATTTATGGCCTTAAATGTCTGGGCAACGATATTGTCCGTATGCTCGTTTTTCAACCTAGATGGCGAAGGGGGTAGAGGACGGCAGAGACCTGTGGAAAGGTTCATGCGCTGTTACTCGATGTAACTGTCCTGTATCCGTCACCCTCAAATGATTATTTGCCATGTTCATATGTCACGGACATATTGTTGTCGTTCTGTCATCGTGTGATGGATCGCTATCACTATGGTAGGCTATGGCCAAAGCAAAGCTGTTTGGCACCTCCAGCTATGCCTTGCTGTGAAGGAGGAAGGAAGGCAGGCCTGTTATGGCCGAGATAGATAACAAGACAAAAAGGGTGGCATACAATCGCCGCCTAAAATCACCCTTCATCTTGTCATGTCGGCTGGTTCTGCTATTTGTGTCATGTCCATCTTCTGAAGACTTGCCAACGGGGTAGTACATCTTCAGGCTCAAGCGAGGAGCTTCGTCCCGCTAAATCTGGCAAGTTCAGTCCATGGCACCTTTTTCGGAGATGATCGGTGCACCCACAAATGGCGGAAGAGTTTTGTTGAATAATATCAGGTGATGTGATAACCTATGTAGAGAGCCGTAATTGGGTAGGGCGGTAGGGTATAAGGGGTAGGTCTAGCTACTATGGTCCATGGCCCCACTCAGCCGCGCGCGCGCGTCTCACTTTTGGTGGATGAGAGTTTGGCGGGTCGCTGCAACTAAGGCTTATCTTATCTACCTTTGGCAAAAGAGCGCTAGCCGCTGGGCGGACACATGACCATCCTTGGCCAGTCTGTTTTGTTTACAAAGCATGTTCCCACTTTTCAGCCAGCGCCGATGTTTCGGCCTTAATTGTGGACACTGGCTTCTTGGGGCTATGTCGTTCATTGTAAGCGCTATTTGTCCGGCCTGGAGAGGAGGACAGTGTAGCAGCATGCATTTTTGGTTGCGTCAAGGCGCTGTGCTCGATGGTTGCATTTGCAGTGTTTGATGATAATGGGGGGCTGCTAACTGTAACTTGGCTATAGGCTGTGCGGAATGTTTGCAGATAAGGAGTAAAGTCCTATCTAGCATGAGTCAGGTGGACTGCTATCAGCCATGCAGCACCATGGCGCAAAGTATCGACGCTGCAGAGCTAGGAGCCATCACGTTGCCGCCATCATGAACGTTGTACTTTCGATCAAGCTTCAGCTGTCCTTCCTTGCCTATCGCAGTCCATCGGTCCTTCTTCCATGGGTCAACCTTAGCGTTTAGCGCAAATTGAGCCGTCAACGGTAATGGCTTGTCACATCACTTATCATCCCGTCCTATATAGCCTGTCGGCACTTGCTTCCCAGGTCCTGGGCTGACCGCAAGTCAACTGTCGACAATAGGCCTGTATTCTTATTCCTTTGGCCGGCATCTTGCGGGGCCTTCTTTAAATTCCGCTTGACATATTAGCGCATTGTGTTGGCAAGTGATGTACTATCGAATGAACTTGAGCTTTTGACCTGAGGATATCAAAGTGTCGAGCACAACCATTTTTATGACTGGCCATTATATGCTTGATTGCTCTGCAAAGGCGATATAGCCCAGCGCAAACACTTGCCCTTAGACGTCCAACATCCATCCATCCATCCATCCCCCTGCAGCCTACTTGTGGCCATATATAAGCCTTCCCTTCCAGACAGCTGGCCGCAGTTAGTCATATCGCGCTGACGACCGACACCAGTCCGCAGGGACTTAATTGCCAGACCTCGACAAATTCCATGAGAGGCAAACGCGGTGCGTACTTTTCTTCCAGAATATATAGGAAGCCAACGTTTTCGTTGTAAAAAGGAAACTTGTCTCAAAGTTCCGTCGACCAAGAGAGTGTCAAATTAGCATGTGGGCTCAGCCGCTACTGTGCCTCGGCCGGTAGCGCTGCGACCAGCCTAGATTGCCATTGATGACAGACATGCAACAGGTTGCATGAATGGCCGCGGTATAGCCACTATTCGAAAGAAAGAATCGATTGGAGAAAGGCAGTATAAGGACCAGCTGTCCTACGTATTTTGCATAAAGCTGACTGAGGCCTATATGTCTTCTTGTTGTTGTTGTTGTGTTAGTAGTAGAGGAGATGATGAGTTCAAGCGAAAGGCAGAAGCAACAACAGGAAGAGCAGGAAGCGCTTAATCAGGATGAGGGTATGCAGTCAGCCTCGATGGCCTCACATATGTCGTCGCCTAGTCAACTGCAGAACGGCACAGCAGCTGGACAACAGCTTCATCCGCAGCACCTCCATCGTCCCCTCTTCCTCAGCCAGCAGCAGCCACTGCACCTGTCGATAGCCAACCAGCAACAACAGAGCGCTCCTTGCCGATCCTCCAACCCACCTTCCCCCTCACAGATGGTCAACTCCTATCAGCAACAGCAGTCGGTCATTCAACACGTCACTTCCGGATCCTCCAACGCCAATGGAGCAGCCTTCAACGGGGCTAATGCCAACCTGATGCCCATGACCCTCCTACAAGGTACTACTCTCCTTTGAGAGGCGCCTTTCTCTCTCTGTTGTACAAAGTGTAAGCCATGCTTGTCATAGGGCGTCTGCAGCCTGCTCAGCCCTCGCCCACCGTTAACGGTGTGCTGGCCACGCCCTACGGCCCCCTGGCCGGCTCAGGGCCCAGCCATCTTCAGCTGATGAATGGCCCGCTGCTACCTCGACAACAACATCCATCCCGTCCTTCGTCGCCACAATCGGCCTTTACCTCACCTTGCAACACACCACCCCTTCATCAACAAGGCAACACCAGCTTGGCGCCCAGTGGCCCCACATCGACCTCGGCTGTCCTTAACGGCCTGACACCGGCCAGCCCCAACTGCCACCACAGCGCCCTCTCGGCCCAACAACTGTGCACCATCTGTTGCGATCGCGCCACCGGCAAGCATTACGGCGCCTTCAGCTGCGATGGCTGCAAGGGCTTCTTCCGCCGCAGTGTAAGTCCACCCTCCACCTCTTCCAAGTTGCACAGCAGTAGCAGTCCCGCTCGATCGTAGGTCAGGAAGAACCACGTCTACTCTTGCCGCTTCAGCCGCAGCTGCACCATCGACAAGGACAAGCGCAATCAGTGCCGATATTGCCGCTTAAAAAAGTGCTTCAGAGCCGGCATGAAGAAAGAAGGTAAGACATTGCACCCATCCTTCTTCTCAGCCTTAATTCTACCTTTTGACGGCGCTACTTGTCCTTCCCCCTGTATAGCAGTACAAAATGAGCGGGACCCCATTAGCCAGCGCCGTTTATCTTATGAAGACTGCAACAGTGCCGACTTATCGGTCAACAGTATCTATCAAGCTGAGATGACTGCTCGCCAAGTGGTAAGAATGACCATCCCCGCTCTTGGACATTGTACAACTATCACCACCAATGAAACGTCTGTAATAACTGCATGCAATGTATGGGGTAGGATTACCAAGCGTCGGGCATGCATCTGCTCCACGATGCTAGCGTTCTGCCCAAGCGTATCGCCACCATCCAGGACGTCTGCCATTCCATGAAGCAGCAACTGCTCATCCTGGTTGAATGGGCTAAATACATTCCACCCTTCTGCGAACTGTCACTGGACGACCAGGTAAGGCAGGCACCTTGTTGTTCTCCAGCATCAAAGTGCCAATGGAAGCAGACATCGTCCACTTTGAATAAGGCTGAGTTGGGCTGTATAGGTGGCGCTGCTGCGCGCTCATGCCGGCGAACACTTGATCTTGGGTGTGGCGCGTCGTTCCGTTCACCTCAAGGATATCCTCCTGCTGGGCAACGACAGCATGATTGTCCCCCATTCCTCCACCGAAGTTGACATTGGCCGCATTGCTGCCCGCGTCTTACAGGAGCTCATCCGTCCATTCCGCGAAATCCAAATTGACGACAAGGAGTTTGCTTGCACCAAAGCCATCGTCTTCTTCGACCCAGGTACATATCTGATATGACTGTCAGTTTGTGACACTCAACTCAAGTCTGTTGGCAGATGCCAAAGGCTTATCGGATCCACAGCGTATCAAGCATATCCGCTACCAGATTCAGGTGAACTTGGAAGACTACATCAACGACCGGCAGTACGAGTCACGGGGTCGTTTTGGCGAGCTCTTACTGCTCATTCCGGCCCTCCAGAGTATCGCCTGGCAGATGATTGAGCAAATCCAGCTGGCCAAGCTGATTGGTAAGGCTCAGATTGACAGTCTCCTGCAAGAGATGCTGCTAGGTGGTCAGGTCAGCCTGGCCGGCACCTCGCCCAACGCTGGCCCTAATCCTTCTGGCCTGCCTTCACCTTCGCCCTACGGACCTTCCACCATGTTAGCCAGCAGCGCCTTCCCATCACCCTCCGCTTCCGGCAGGCTGGGCAACATGGTCTTGGCGCCGCCCTCTTCCACCACTTCTAGTGCCTCACGACGGGCTCTTCGGGCAGCTGACAGCAGCGCCTCCAATGCCATGGACGGAGGCTCGCCCACTCAGTGCAGCCCGACGGTCAGCACCATTGTCACATCGCCCTCCTCCCACACTGGCCATCTCCCACCTCACCATAGCTACGATAACTACACCCCGGACATGGATGGCAGCAACGACCAGCCTGCCCCTCTTTCCTGACTCTTCAGTATATAGTGGCCGACTTACTAGCATCGACATTTCAATCTTTGCGGCGACATGCCTCCTTGTCAGATTGGACCTGCAACTTTTGACCGTCTGATTATGCGAAAGTTGTCAGTCAGCAACAAGGAAGCACACATCCCGGACGGAAGAAACTTTTTATTCTATATTGTCTTGTCAGTATCTTAGATGCAGGAATTTCTTTTGACTTTGACCTGTAGAAGCAACATAAAGACAAGGGAAGTTTTCTTCGCTGTAGAAAGATCAAGCTGGACGGCAAGTTGGGCATGGTAACAGACTCGCAGCTGACCTTATCGCTTTATGAATTTTCGGCCTTTAAAAGAGACAAGACAAGAGCTGGAGACCCTAGCTTTAAAGAGAGCTAGCTGCGATGAAGAGGGCAAAAGCCATTGTAAGATAGATATACAAGAGGACAAGCTGGAAATGGTGGGAATAGTACACAGGTACGAAAGATGATGGTGTAGAGATGTGGGTCCGTTGCTTTCGATGTCCAACGGTTCCTACAAAAGCAACAGCAGCAGCAGCAGCCAAAAAGGCCAACTAAAGGATAAAAAGAGAAAACTTCATCTTATTTATTACCAGACATGAAAGTCGGCCTTTTCCAACGGAAAGGAAATCAGGCTGTGACAACAGAGAAGGGCTTTATCCTAAAGACAAGGTGCTGTCACCAATGGTTATCCATGAAATGTGTTGTTGTAGGAGGTAGCGTAAGATTGAGCAAGGATTGGTTGGTCATCAGTGGGAAGGCGGATGAAGTGGTAATGGGTAGGGGACGGTGACGGCCCAGCCTTTGCCTTTGCCGGGTCTGCCATGGATCTTATAGGCTAGATGGTGCAGCTCGGCCACTGTCGAAGGCCGCAAGCGTTGCAAGTCGATAGCGTCCAGATCCTCTTGGCTGAATGACGTCCTTAGGCAGTAATCTCGTTCGCGACTACAACAAGAAGGAGAAGACTGCTTCGTCGGCAGCTAAGAGATGGTCATACGAGCAAAGGCAAGGGCCTGTACACCTACTCTTTCAAGATATGGAAGACAGCCTGCATGCGCGTCTTCTTATGGCGAAACTGCCGCAACTTTTTAGCCAGGCGAGGATAGGCATCTTGACGTTTGCGCACTTCGGGCAGCAAGGCCTGGTCCAGGACTTGTCGAAGAAGAAGCTGGCGAGTCATGTCCAGCTGGGTACTCCATCCGGCCAGTACTCGGTTCTGAATGCGGACATTGAGCCAGACAGTGGGATGGTAGTGGACGCTGGCGGTCAGACTGGCGTCGCACAGCAGCGTGTCAACCAGCTGCACTCGCTGGAGATGGTGGGGCAGCGTCAGCAGCTGGCGCAGCTCCAGCGAGCACTTGACTATCAGCAAGCTGTGCAGGGAAGGCAGCTGCCCAGCAAAGTCCAGACTGAGGCTGCTGGGTCGATCCTCCATCTGGCAAGATTGCATGTCCGTAAACAAGCGCTGGTGGCCGATGATGGTCAGGCAGCGGGCAGCCACTTCTTCCTGGTTTCGTACAATGTCCAGCGCCCGATCCAGCGCTTTATTGGGACAGAGACCGGCCATACTTGATAGTTCAATAGTTGGGCTCTTGTGGACGTTGTTACCTGCCTCATCCATCAGCTTCTTCCAACGTTGGCATACTCTGAAACAAGAGAACCAATCCATAACTATATCAATCCATCCTTAAATTAGCCACCAGACCAAACTATACATTTTTCCCCAACTAAGAGGCAGCTCAAAGTATAGGTTTTTGATCGTTAGTCAAAGGGTTAATTATGCAGTAATGTGCATAACCATCTCGACTCTACAGACAGCAGGCCGCTACAGCGCTCTGATTGTGACAATTTTCCCACTGTTTTACCCACTGCTCAAAATGCTCAGAAACTTCTCCGTCTAATGATACTGTACCCAATGGCTGACCCGAGCTAAGAGTGTCCACGTGGCAAAGCAACTAAGGTTGCTGGTCTGTGCAAACTTTGCCGTGATAAAGTTTGTTCCATCGGTGCAAAGAAAGCAAAAGCTATGATAATATTATTGATGATGACAGCTTCAAACCTGGAGACTCTCTGGAGGTGGCAGACGTGGAGATGTTGGAGGATGGCCACAAGGATGGTGTCTGGCGAGTTGGTCAGATTGTGGACTTGGCTGACGAAAGAAGAGACATTGCGGCTGCTGTGACGACTTTCTTGCAGCTGTTGCAGCAGCGAGGAGCGATCCATGTGTAGTCGGCGGTTTTCCTCCTTGAGGGCCATCATTTCCTTGTTCAAGTGAAGGATCCTACGGAAGTGATAGGCGATGCGTTGATCTTGCAACTCTTGGCGCAAGCGCCATTCGCTGGCCCTGCCGGCTTCTTCCTCCATTAGCCAACGCTTGTACTCCTTGCCACTGAGGAAGCGCCCAGCCATCGTGCCCTATGCTTCTCTGCAACAGATCAGACAGATTTACCCATGACATGGGATGGAGAAGGACTGTCAAGTAACACATGGACAAGTATGCTGGGGGGTACTTTGACCGGTGAAGAAGACTGCTCTGACTGAATGACGTAGCCGCGACTTATTGCTGGTCTGCAGAGCCGACACTTTTGCTGCAGGTATATAGGCCCGACACAACGTCGCTATGGTTTGGCCGACTGATCCTGCATGAGAATATAGGCCATGGTACTAAGCCCTGCTCCGTGGAGGAAGGCCAAAGGACAGTGGCAAAGTGAGGAGAAGGACCAAGGATGGCGACTGGCGACTGCCGCCGGCAGCTGAAACCTACTTGAAAGTCAACAAGTCCATGGGGAAAGTTGGCGCAAGAGGCTGGGACTGGTTCATCGGGGTTGGCTGCTGAATGAAGGACAAAGGTCCTTTCATTGCCTTCCTCTTTCATCTTGCTCCTTCCACTTTCCAGTCACATAATTACACTAGCCCAAGTGCAGGCCGTGCCGGGCACCGCTGTGGAAACGTGGAAATGCCACTACCTCCAAGATCCCACTTTACAAGCGGCCTTTTCTTGTAGTTCCAGGTGGCTGCTTTTTGCTGTAAACCGTACAAAGCCCATGGACAGCTTGTTTTCGCTATCGCTTCTTCTGCTGTACACAATGCACAGTCGGACGATATTTATATTTGATAATATTTGAAAGAGCCTCAAGCTTTTCATTGTGCAAGATATCCTCCACCCTGTGATCAAAACTTTGAAAAGGCTGAAATGAAAAAAAGGATGGAAAAGGAGCAGAGAATTGATGGCCAAAGTAGACATCCAATATCAGCAAAAGGAGGTGAGACCAAGGAAAAGATGAATAAATGGAGGGAGAGACTTAGTGTGGCTGGTGCATCAGCCAGTCCTCCTCCTCTTGCGGTGGAGCAGGGGCCGAGAGCTGGCTGTCGTCCATTCCTCCTTGCAGCACATCCTTCAGGGCCAGTAGACGGGCCGAGCGCGCCAGCACTGTGTAGTGCTGAGACAGAAGCGGACAGTCCAAGGACTGGCACTCCACCACCGACGTGGCCCTGCCCATGCAAGCTCCACAAATCTGACCCAACCACCAAGCATAACAATGGCCTTTGCCCTCACGTACGATAGAAGTGTCAGGCTGAACATTACCTCTTTCAAGTGGTACTCTTGTCGTTCCAAGCGCCAATATTCAACCAGCAGTTCCCGCCGCAGGCCTTGGCCAACATTCCTCCGGCCAGGCGCTGCAAAGAGAATGTCCCACTGCTCGTTGCCACCAAAGACCTGCGCTACGAAGCGGCGGTAGTACAGCAGGTCTCCGTAAGCTGCCTGCAAGCCTTCTCCATCTCTGCAGACGTCCAGTAGCTGCTTCTGCACTTGCAGCAGCCTGCAACATCAGACATGAGAGCATGGAATCAAAACAAGAGACGGTGCTTGAATGGCTGACCATTTGGCGGCGTCCAGACCCAGTAGCAGCAGGATGCGATTGAGGACGGGCACCAGCTGGCGGCTGCAGTAGTAGAAGCCATGAGGCCTTAGCCTCAAGTCGCCCAGCACCTCGTGTGGCTGCCGAACCAAGGCCATCAGCGTCTCATTAGGCTTGCCATAGACCAGCAGGTAAGGGACGCGCTGGCCGATGCGCGGCTCCCCTTCTTCAGCCTTGTCCCGCCTCAGCCTCCTACAACCACCGATACTGCAAGTCTGTCAATGGCAGCAGGCATGTACTCACTTGGCAATCTCCAGGGCCGGCACTTTGGCTCCGGCTTTGTACGACTCTCGCCCTCGGTACTCTTTGGCAAAGACGAAATCTTGTAGGCTAACGTCACCGGACAGGACGTCTCGAAAGACACGACTGACGTACTGCTTGATCGACGTCATGTCACAATGCTGGCCAAAGAGCATACAGATGGTCTGCCTCAGTGTCTGCCAGCAAAGGATGGACAACTGCATCAGTAGTTAGATGGAGCCAACCTTAATACAGTGACATACCTTGGCCACTAAGGGACAGGTGTCCCGCCGCACCGTCTCGATACCTTTAGCGTCCAAGAGGCCCTCCACTTGCTCCTCCGTCTCGTACATGTAGCCGCAGTAGCGCTTCTTCGTTTGCAGCAGACACGGCATATACACCTACAAGCCCATTAAACTAGTATATCCTGTATGATACTTCCTTACTGCCTTTGTGACTTACCTTCTCGAACTTGAGTTTCATCGGTTTGGGATTTATGTCGGTAATGGCCTTCTCAATTTGCCGCCCAATGCGGAAAGCTTCGGCCTTGGATCTTCCCGGTAAGTGGACGAACATGCTGTAGGTAGAGCAGCAGCCTCTTACATGACACTGTATGACACGATACGACATGAGATCATGTTATACCTGTCTGTGTCGCCATAGACGACGCGAGCGTTCCACTGTGGATGGTCTTGAATGCAGTGCATGGCGGCCTGGAGGGTCTCACGAGCTTTGGCCACGATACTGTCGGCAATCTCCACGCAGGGCATGCGGCCGGAGAAGCTGGCCGAGGTGTAGCCGTAGGTGACGTTGGCGATGAGCTTGAGGCCTAGCTGGCGAGCGTGCAGCAGCTTCGTGAGGGTGGCCTGGTGGCGGTACTGGCTCATGGCCTTCTTGACCATGATGCGCGTGTTGAGAATCTCCTCCAGCATCTGCGGCAGGATACCCCGTCGGATGTGGCTCTTGACAAAGGCCACACCGTTGGGCGAGAAGGTCAGGTTGGGCAGGTTGCGCTGCATCCACAGGCGGTTGTGCACCTTCATGGCTGTACACCCAAACTTGATGTAGTCCTGACTGCAAGTACAGGTACACAACATTTATGCAGGCAAACTACAACTTGACAGGGTTGTCCCAAGAGGAAAGCGCTAGACTGACCTGGCCAGCAGCTCTACGCGACCCAAGCAGGTGGAGTAGCAGTAGTTGTAGGCGATAACGATGGAGGGGTACAAGGACTGAAAGTCCAGGACGATGACGGGGTCGTAGTACAAGCGCGACTCGGGCTCCAAGATTAAGGGCAACGACTCGGGCGCCACCATCCTGCAAGGCGCTGCCAATTTACACAAAGCATCAAGGGCGTGTAGAGGTCCCTAAAAGGTCCGCGATTTGGCCCATTTCTACAATGTTTTTATGGAATGTCAGTCCGGGTTGTGCCGGGCACGGTCCTGACGGGCGACATCGTAGAAAACGGGCCAAATTGCGGACTTTTTAAGGACCTCCATACGCCCTTG
>BDGG01000017.1:567819-672565 GCA_001949185.1 Ramazzottius varieornatus | reverse complement strand
CTCCATACGCCCTTGCAAAACATCGAGCAGGGAGAGAAGGTCAAATGAAGAAGAAGCACTTACGCCACCAGCTGGGGAGCGCTGGGAGAGACGGGCACATAGCTGAAAGGCTTGGCTAGCCGCAGCATCATCGACTCCACTCGATACTATACCAAGCACCATTGAACCCATTGTTAACTGCACTTGCGCTTAATTGACGAAACGCATAGCCACACCGTTACCTGTGAGCCGCGTGTCAGTGTGTCGTAAAACTGGATGCCAAACAAGCGGGAAAACTCGCTGGTTTGCCGTATAATGTCCAGCTTGGACAGCAGCTTCGTATTGAGCGAGGCCTTGATGATGACGTACTCAATGGCTCTCCAGCTGCAAGACACAGGGAAATACACCATCAGTTACAGACAGCACAAGCCGACGTTTGTTGAGACTGCATCAAGGCAATACCGGTCGATATGGCCCAAAGGTTGGGACAGCCACTGGGTCATGGTGTCATGAGAGTACAGGTACAGTCGTACATTCAGAACGTGGTGCACGACGTTCTCAAAGGTGTAGATGGTCAAGGTCACCTGCCAGAATTAAGGCAGAGACAAGCCGTTGGGCGTAGATCATTGGCCACACTTGCACATAGAAATGCCCCTTCCTTCCCTACTTAAGCTTACTTCGCTGCGCATCAGTCGCCACAGGTTGAGAACCACTCTGCCCACAAGATGAATCTCCGACATTTTACGGGCTTCCCAAGCGGCCACCGCCTTGGGCGTCCGCTTCTTCAATGGATGGACAACTACGACAGAGAAGGAGCAATACTGTACACGCACGACCAGAAAGTACAGACCAGTGCAAAGTATGGGCCAGGCGGCAAAGACGGCTAAACGGAAAATCAACCGTAGAAAAGTGTCGAAAAATGTATACGTAGGTACGTTCTTCCGTACCACAGTAGCGAAAAGGCCTGGTCCATCATTTCTTTTGATTGGCCCACAATTTGCCGTCGTGGGTGTACTGTTAGCCTATGACTATATTCCTATGGTATCCAGGCCGACTTACGAGGTTTGAGGAAGCGGGACAGAGAGTGGAGCATATCGATGCCCAAGGTGGTGCCTCGTTCAATGAGGTAGCCCCAAGACGACAGTTGGATTTCGTAGCCCAGCACAATGTCCGGGTCCCATCTGCACAATCCACAAAGATGATAACTGCCTTCTGCATGACTCAAAAGAGACCGACATGTCACTTACCGTTGAACAACGGCGATGAAGCTGTTGATGAGCTGCACCTCGCTGGCGACATACTCAATGTCAACCTTCTTGAAGGTCTCTCTGCCGGCCAGCCAGGACAGGAAGCGCTTCCTGTCCCGCTCCCTGGAGGCCGAGGTCTCATTGGTCAGGACGATGAAGCCGACAATGCCGTCAGCCGGGCTCTCTGCCGTGTCGCTCATCAGGGCGTAGCAGATGAGGCCGATGGCCATCGGCCCCCCATCTGCCCCTTGCCTCTGACACTGCAACTCCATACTCAACAGCAACAGATTCTCCGACTGTAAAAAAGCCCACAACACACTGCTCTACACACTGGTACAACATGGCATGACATCACCAATCACACACATGCTACTTCCCACCTCGTGTAAAACTTGAGCTGTAGCCTCTTCCGCCTTTGCAGCCGGAGATGCCACATCCAAATTCATCTTGGCCACATCCCCGCACACGTCTCCAATCAATGCCTATAAATACGCCAGATCAAGCAAAGTCGCTGGAAGAAATGTCCGACTCCTTACTCTGAATTGTGAATTGTGGCGGGCTTTGGTGGCCGAAGGTGGCACCTTCTGCACTTTTCCTCGCTCAACATTCGCCTGGGCTGCCCGCAGACTGTCCATGACCTTATCCATGGAAGAGAGTTTGGGGAAAGGCAGCAGCGGTGTCAAGCGTACCTTCCAGCTGCCGCTGTGACCTCTTGCCAGCAGCCTTCCTTCCCTCTTCTGCCCCACCTTCAGCCAGCCCATCCGTCGCTCCACCGCTTCCTCAACACCAACCTCTTCTGCCAAGTCAGTCTTCACCCTCTCGTCCGCAGCTTCTGCCATCTCGTCGGCCCATCCGGCAGCGTAATCCATGGCCGTTGCAAAGAGCGAGGAAGAAGTCAAGTTGATACAGTGGCTGTCAAACTCCACCAACCTTTCCATCTAGCCAACACCAAACTGTGGTCACACTCAAAGCAACCAGGTCATTTTCAAGCCTTGGGACACAGTCTTCCTACCGGTAACGGCTGCTTGTTCTCTTGATGCGGGTTATCCTCTCTCGTTCTACAAAGCAACAAATGGAAAGCTCAAGGACTGTTTCACAAGATTCTTCATATACCTACATTCTTCATATACCCGGCTAGTTACCCCACTATGGAAAGCAAGTACGCAGGCGCGTGACGGGAGTAGCACTGTGACTTGTTTACTATGGCGATACAATAGAGCGTACTTGAGTTCTTCTTCGATCAGTTGGTAGACATCCGAATAGACCGTTGTAGCGTTGGCATGGAGGAACAATCCATGATGAGCTGCTGTTTTCTTGATGGAGGCTCTACTGGGAAAGCCTTGTGCAGGCCTGAGCAGAGACTTTTTCTTGCGGTCAAGTTTCTTTCCTGCTGGTAACTTCTGTTGCTGCTTTCCCATAGCTGGTCCAAGAGACGCGTTCGACATGGCACTTTTTCCTAGGAAGGCATCGGAAGATGACAACTTGTGAGTAAGGCCAAGCTGCCCACGTTTCGACATACCGGCAAGTTGACGGAAGCTTAACGCGCCGCTTTTGGCCTCTTGCCCTTGAGTGTGAGCGGGAGCTGCTGGAGTGGTTAGTGCCGGCAGATGGCCGGATCTCTCTGTCGTCGCTTCCCTAAGTCTTTCTGGGGAAGAAGACCCATGCACCGTCATCGGTGGAGGGACGTCAGTAACGATCGTCCTAGAAAGTCATTTTTCCCCTGTGGCAACGTTCTTTACTGCGTAATGGGACTAATCACTCACTTGTCCGATGAAGGCAGTGTCAAAAGCGTAGCTGACATGGACTGGTCAGTACTTGTCTCACGGTCTACCTTGGAGTCTGCTGCCGGCGTTTGCGACGGGCTGCTGTCTGTAGTGGCTGCAGCTTGCCGTTCTTCAGCCAAGCCCCTTAGCAGTTCCTCCATTTCCGCTTGGCCAGAGTCAATCGACAACTGGCTGATGTTCCTCAGCTGAAGATGGACGAAATATCTGTTGCTGATATTATCCAACAAAAACAAGGACAAAGGGTGGGGTTGGACTAACTGAACTAGTATGCGTATCGGGGTCGTGGTGCAGTGTCAGATGGAAGGAGGAGTCGACATCCAGGTCCAGCGACTGGCTGGACACTCCGAACAAGACGCTGCCACGATTCATCACTTCCACTTCCTCCACCAGCCTGGCCACTGTTTCCGCCACTTCATCGTTGTCCTTTGACTTGCTAAAAAGGATGATTACTGTACACCCTACTACAACAAACTTGGAAGGGGCGGCCTTTCACATACGGTAAGGGGCTGGACACTCGGCATTTCATGGCCAATCTTTGCTGGAAATATTGCTCGCTCTTGGCCGGAACAAGATTAACTCGGTCTGCACAAGACCACACACAGGCTTTGCCTTGACAAGCACGCAAGTAGAAGGCATGAGGAAGGCAGCAGCGCCTTACCTTGAGATGGCGGGACGGCGACTAAGGGGGCCAAGCCACGCTGGGCTCTCCGTTGGTTCTCGTCCCGCCAGATGGCCTCCAAGCCAGGGTTCGTCCCAATTTTGATTTCAATCTCTTCACGATTCAGAACATCTTCACACACCACGTCCACTTCAAGTTCGCAGGTTGTCGAACGAGGGATATCGTTAGCCCTGTAAGAGACAAGAGCTTGTCAAAGAAACCAGTTCCATCCACAGGAACGAGAGACGAGGATAAATCACATCTGCTCTACTGTTTCCTGCTGGACAGTGAAGGTGTTGGGAGCATGGAAAGTGGTGGACGACTGGCTGACGGCCTCGGAAGAGACACTGCGGCTTAGCAGCTTCGAGCGTTCCGTTTTGTCCCCTACAGCCAAACCTGTCGAAAGGCAGTGGTAGGTGTGAAAAAGGAACGTTTCCTACCGCGGCTATCACGATTGCGGAACTGCACAGCCGTCACATTGATGAAATTCATTCCTTGCAGATTGTAATCCATGAAGAACTGCAACAGTAGAATTAAAACACCAAGGACATACTAAAGGGTGCACGGTGATGTACCTGCAGGATATAAGGAATGTGTGCTTCGTAGGGTTGGAAGCTCTTGCGAAGGATGGCGCCTCTCAGCAAGAGTTTTGTCGCACGCTTGACGCTCTGCGGGCTATAGAAGAAGATCTTGAGGAAAAGGACACTTTCTCCATAGTATCCGTAGAAGGGTCTAGAAGAAACAGACGGGATGGGTACTTGTTGCACTAGTTAGAATGCTGGACCGGAAGTTGAAGCTGGCTGCAGACTCACATGCCTTTGACGACAATGATCTTGAAGACATGTTGATGGGCAGGCTTTTTGGCCTGTGTGGCTTCTGTCGGAACATCGCTGATGCTCATGGCAGCTTCCAGTGCCCGGTTAAGGCATCGGGCAAAGTTGTAGATGTAGGCTTCGGTGGGCGAAGTGCCATCATAGGGGACATAGATGTAAGGGAAGACGCGGTGGACATGCATGCAGACTGTCTGTCCTGCAGAGCAACACACATTGGCGTACACATGCCCAGTGGCTAACCAAGTACGCTCACCTGCCGGCGTGGAGCCGAAGATACGGATAACAGGGACTCTTTGAGAGCGTGTCCGTAATACTTCTGAGTGCATGGCGTCCAGACCAAGGACGGGCTTGGCCATGTAGGAATCAGCCTGCACAATCCGCAGGGAAAATCCAGCCGGTGTAGCCATTCCACAGGTCAGTTCCTTCTCCTCACCTTCGCCAGTCGAGCCTGGCAGTCACCTCGGGTTCTGCGAACGAGAAAATCATGAATCATCCAAAGAACGGACGACAGCGTTCATGGCAATTGGAAAACGACAACAAACCAAACAATACAATTATTATGTCGATCAAACATGACACGGCCTGCAGAAATCCATGAGATCTATGGGATCCGTGTGTACCACAGGGGATGCCATAGCATTATTCAATCAATCAGTAAAGAGTTTTGCTGGTGCTCCCGATGATACTTGATCCTCTACCAGACTAGAACTGGATCAACTGGTGGCCAGCAGCAAATCTTTTCGCAATTTGTTGAACGGCTCTGGTTAATCAATTTTGAATTTTTGCATTTTGTGAATTTGTTGCATACTATCTTTTGTTGTTGTTGTTTTGCTTCATCTTGTTGTCGATATCGTCCGCATGCTGGAATGGACCACCAGGCCCAGATGGCGGCGATGCATGGGCAGCACAACATGGTCATGCAAATGGGAGGGCCGCATGGTCACGGACAGATGATGCACATGCCACCGGAAATGGTTGGAATGCCCGGACAAGCAGCCATGATGCCCTCCATGCCAGACCAGAACAACGCCAAAACATCAACGACCACCACCAAGAAACGCAAGAAGAGCACGCGGTATGTCTATCTTGCGCGAAACTTAGTTGTCCATGACTAGCCTAGAGACTATGTAGTGACTTGTGCATCCATTCAACTTGTACGCAGGCAGTGTGTGTATGCAGGTTGTTGATTAGCCATCCATTGTAATCACTGTTTCTCGTCGTATGATAGAGCGCAGTCCAATGCGGCTTCGACGACAGTGCAGCAAGTGTCGCACATGAATGCCACCATGGGAATGATGGACGGCAGTGGGATGTCGATGAACGGGAACCCGATGATGGTCAGCAACCCCAGTACAGCCATCGTGGCGCAGAACCCCTTTGAGGACTTTTCGCCCAGCCCGTACCCCACTCCGGCCCAGATGAGCCCGTACGGACAGATGGGGCAGATGAACGGTATGTCTGCGCAGATGCAGATGCGGCCGCAGATGATGCATGGGCAGATGATGCAGCGGATGCCGCAGCACATGGCCATGATGCATGGCGATGTTACGGGCAAGAAGCGGCTGACGCTCAACGTCCAGAACCCCAACACGCCTCCCGTCGTCTTTTGCGGCGGATGCAACAAGGAGGTCCACGAAAGCGAACCGGTATACAATATCAGCTGATTAGCATCAAGGTCATCTTGATCACTGCCTCTAACCAGTGGCTTTTGTCTTTTGCAGGCGGTCCTCTGTGAAAGTGGCTGTAACTTTTGGTATCATCGCCTGTGTTCAGGACTGAGCGATTTGGCCTATCCCATCATCGCCACCGATCCTTACTCGGAGTGGTGCTGCGACAAGTGCGCTCAACGGGGAGACATTCCTGTCGTCAAGGTTCGCCCTTGAATGAAGGCTCTTTCTTGTTGCTTGTATATTGAGAGGAATCCCTTGACAAAGAAGCAGTATTACGACCGAGAGGCACTTGGCTCTATCAAGTTATCGGCCATATCCATACCATAGTCAAGACTTCAAGTTTTAATAATCCAATTTTTTGACGTGTGCATAGGTTGTTCAAGTTTGTTTACGCAATCGCTGTCAGCCCCTTTCCATGGCCTTTGAGCTATATACATGGTGTTCATGTACTGTACACTATTCTTTTCTAGTTTTATTTCACACTGAACAATGTCTTTTCTCCTGCTCTGGCCCTACGCGACCTTTCTGGTTGTACAGTTTACTCCTTTAGAGCATCGTTCATGACTGCAACCACATGATTGCATTTAAAGACAAGTTTAAACTCAGAAAGGAATCGTACACGTGTTGATGGTGACGTTGCACAGGTGTTGGCTATGCTTTAGCCAAAAAGTCAGTCTAGAGTTGAGGGTCAGCGCAGCGCAGGTTGGCCCTGACTATTCACGGCTGTATCTGGTAAGTCTTGGGCGACCTGCCGAAACTTGTCTGCTCCAGCGTCATGAAGATAAGCTTGTCATTCGGTTTGGGCAGGCGCAAGAGAGTGGCAGCTGCATTGACAAGTTGCAGCTTGAACTTGTGTCCCTCTCCCGTCTTGGGGGTGAAGAGCTGGAGACGCTGCAGCAAGGTGTCCATCACAGTCCATGTAGGTCTGCGCTTCCTTGTACTCCTTGCGCTTGACATGGGCCCGAACAATGTCCGTGTACAGGTTCCGTGCCATCAAATCGTACTTGTCGGAATGGAACCTGCAAGCAAGGAGAAGAAGAAGCCATCGATACTAGCCTAGCTTCTACTATGGGCCATGCCGCACTTGCAGACCGACTGTAGCGAAGGAATGATGCGCTCGAGGAAAGGTAGTCGGGAGAGTGGTCGTTGTGGGTGTTGCGCAGCCAGTCACAGTAGTCCAAGCAGGCTTCGCCCAGCAGGAGGTTGGTCGGATGGAGGAGCAGGCTTCCACGGAGGATCTGCTGTCGCATGACACTGGGCTTTGGAATGATCTTGGTGGACGCAACCAGTTGTCCGTTGACAACTCTCAGTTCGGGAAAGTCTAGCCATGCGCTCAGGTCCTTGATGACTGCTTTAGCTTCCTTCAGACGTCGGCTGTTGTTCGTTCCGCAAGCAGGCAAGCCTCTGTGGTGCGTCCGTCGTAGGGAATGGGCTGGCTGCATTCCGCCTTGTCGCATTTCAGTGCGTACTGCTCGGCTTGATATAGACAGAATTCACCGAAAGATCAACTGCTAGCTAAGAAGGCTTTCTAACTTGTGATACGTGGGAAAGTGCGCCAACGTTTGAGAAGGGTCAACTTACATAAGCGGGACTGGTACAGCCTTTGCATCGACAAGTGATGCCCACAGCGGCATGGTGCGCTTGACGGCTTTTCAATGTTGCAAAGCGCGGTGCCAGACCTCCCATCAACTAGAGAGAATAAGCCAGGACGTAGAATCAAGCCACTTGAGTAAGAAGCAATGTGACAATTAACTCACCGCTTCACCTTCGGGAATATCCTTGACCGCTCTAACGACGGCTTTTGGTGGAAGGCGATCAAGGATGTCATGGCTGACCAGGACGTTGAGGACGCAACCGCGGGTGACGACTCCGAAGGGAGGTGTGAGGGCCACCGACAACTGCATGCCAATGTCTCCGGCATTCTCGCGCTGGCCGCTGGGAGCATCATGAGTGTGGCCCATCAGCGCATTGGCAAACTGCCATACGGCCCTGTACACTATGGTGAAGATGTCAGCACCCAGCTGCGGGTCGCTGTCGATAAAGACCCTGGTCGGATCACACAGATCCAACAAGTCTTTTGTGAAAGTGCAGTATCTTGCGCGCACTAACCACGTCTCCCAGGAGTGCCAGCCCTCGCTCAGCTTCCTCCCTGTCAACCGCCAGCCCAAGTGAACTTTTCACCCCTTGTTCGCTCTCGTCTCCTCCTGCAAGACGCAAGCACTGTCAATCAGTATCCCGTTGAAGATGGCGGAATACAGAGACAAAGGGCTTGTACCGCAAGTCGCGCAATGGCGGCCTAGATCAAGATAAATCCAAGTCGGGAGTTCTCCCACATCGAAGTGATGATCTTTCGGCCCAGGATTTTGCACTCCATCTTGTGACGATCCGTCCAGTCTGCCACCTAGGAAAGCAAGTTACTACTTGGTCCAGATGGCCCGAAAAGTCACTTATCTATAGCCCAGCATGTTCCCCTCGGCCATGTCCATCAAAGGCAGCAAGGCGCGACACGTCCACACTGTTCACCAGCACTCAAATACTAACTTCGACGTTACACATTGCGAAGCAGTAGCCTTTTGGTCCCTACCTGACATTCCTTGGAGCAGTAATGGGCGTACTGGCATCCCGAGCAGCACTTAACCTTTACTGGATGTGGATTGAGGCCACAACGATAGCAATAGCGGCTGATAAAGTGCGGCGCAACCGTCCAGACGTAAGGTGCAAGTTCGCAGACAACGTCACCTTCCTTGAACCAGACATTCGCTTCTGTCGAGTTTGCTGCCGTCGATTTGGTGACAGCTCCGGTGTTGGTCGAAGAAAGCTTCCTGGCCGGCCGTGCTGACATGTTGATCCGCAGACGACGCACTTGCCCTCCTAAATGTCCAAACTACCGCTCTCCGTCATCACTGGCCGTTTCCACTGTCACACCTTACTCTTTCACCCACCAGGCATCCCAGGTTTGACAGTTTCAATCGAGTCACAGACCTCCTGAAGTGAACCTTCGGGAGTTGACAGGAAGATTCTGCCAGTGGCTTTTCCCGCTTTTCCATTCATATGATTTTTTTGACGACAACCAGGCACCGAACTGACCGAAGGGTGAAAATCGAAGCCCTGGCCCCGGGGTGGTCAGTTTTTCGCACCGGAAATGATCATTTAAATTAATTTAGATGACGTGAACGCAAAGCTGAAATTTTCTCGTTCATCTGTTTCGTGACTTTCCTCCCGAAATTCTTTGGCCATTGTCGTTCGTTATCTTTGGCAAAGAGGATGAAGAAGCAGAAAGGGGCTGTAGTGCGAATGAGGGATTGCCGCATCTTGCGAGAAGGTCGCATTATCAAAGAGGACTTATGGATACGCAATGGCCACATCATCGATCCCGAAGTTCTCTTTTTTGAGGAACGGCGCTCTGCGGACATCAGCGTCGACTGTCTCTTCTTAATCGCACCAGGTTTCATCGATATCCAGATAAACGGTAAGCATTCGACCTTCTTGCGACCTTATCGAGCAGAGTGTCCGTATATAGCGTCCGAAAAAGCTTTTGGCGCTTGACGTCAGGAAACATGAGCAGTGAGATCGATGATGTAGCGCGACTACGTATATGTTATGCGCAACTTGGGGAAGGTGTTAGACGAAATTACTGTATTCAGTACTATTTACCTTTTCTTCATTTGCCTTTGGCAGGTGGCTTCGGCGTCGACTTCAGTAGCTGCACAGAAGATTCTATCGAAGAGGCAATAGCTTTAGTACGGAAACGACTAGTAGCCTACGGAGTGACTGCTTTCTGCCCGACCATCATCACGTCGTCACCGGCACTCTATCATCAAGTACAGTAGACACATCCATCAGTGAGTCTGGCTTCCCAGCTGGCCCACCTACACATCCCTAGGACGTGCAATTCAGTATGCGCCAACGCTGTCCGCTCTTTTGCAGTTACTTCCACATATCAAGCGCAGCGAAGGAGGATTACATGGAGCTGAAATACTCGGTAATAGCTGTTAAGGTTGGGGACGGTTCTTCAGATCTGTGATTATCGGCGCGTTGTTCGTCCAGGTATACATCTTGAAGGTCCTTTCATTAGTAAAGACAAGAAGGGAGCGCATCGATTAGAGTTGGTGCGACAAGATCTTGACGGTGGTATGTCCGAGCTGGAGGAGACCTACGGTAGTCTAAAGGAGACAGCCATCATTACCATCGCACCCGAACTGCGTGGCTGCATGGAGGCCATCCGCTATCTGTCTCAACGAGGCATCGTGGTTTCTCTCGGTATGGTATAGTAGCGTTGCAATGTCCCTTGTTAAGTTCGTGCAGCCGATCGTCATGTTGGGTTTCAGGCCATTCGGGAGCCGACATCGTCCTGGCGCAAGAAGCTGTGAGGAACGGGGCGCGCTGTATGACACATCTGTTCAATGCAATGCCACCGGTATCAAAGACCACCCTCTATAGTTTCGACCTTGAAACTATACCTGTCTGTACCTGCCGTAGTTTCATCATCGGGATCCCGGCATGATCGGCCTGATTGCCCAGGCTAAAGCTGCCCCTGCCCTTGGCCAAGGATGCCTCAAAGCTCTCGCTTCGGACTTGACTTCGGCCTCCGCAGCCCAAGAGGACGTCGTCTACTTTGGCTTGATTGCCGACGGCGTTCATACCCATACTGTAAATTGCATTACTATCTTTCAATCACTTTCAACTGACACGGACAAGTTTGTTCTTAGGCCAGTTTGAAGATTGCCTATCGTGCTCATCCGAAAGGTACGAGCACTCACTTGTCAAATGAGGACTCTGCCGCAGATGGCAGTCTTTGCTTGTAGGTGCCATACTGGTCACTGATGCTATTTCGGCCATGGGAATGCCCGTTGGTCGGCATAATTTAGCCGGAGTGGAGATTGAAGTGACGGGCGACACGGCCCACATTGCGGGGACAAATACATTGTGTGGCAGTGTCGCGACCATGGACCGTTGTGTCCGTTCCTTCCTGACGGCAACTCGTAAGCAAACATTTTTCCGCTGGTTGAACGTACCTTTCTTCCTGCCAGTATGACATGTTACCTTTGGCAGAATGCAGTCTGGTGGAAGCGCTGGAAGTGGCCTCTCTCCATCCAGCTCAGCTTCTGGGCCTGGACCGACGCAAAGGTACTTTAGCCTTTGGAGCTGACGCCGACTTCGTCGTTCTCGATCAAGACCTGGAGGTGCTGGCAACTTTTATTGCTGGCCAATGTGTCTGGCGCCGCGATGAGGAGAGGACGCGACACTTCGTCAGTACTTTATGAGCTTCCGGGTCGCAGTTCCCGGTTTTGCATGTTTCGGCGCTGCTCTTCATACTCTGTGATATTGTATATTCTTCTATGTACCTTTCTTACCTGCCGTTCCCAGATACGGTCAGACTTTGATCTAATTTCCTCTGCAACTTTACTTTTAACTTTGCCGAAGTTATTCCCCTCCCAGGTCTACAAGCTGATGATAGAAGATTGATGACTGCTGTAGCATTTGATGTAGGGAAAAAAAGTACGGGAATGCGACGGCAAGAAGCAGTATTTTCCCTCGAAGAAGCCAATAAATGTCACAGTACAGAAGACCGCATATGCACTGTTATGCAGGTACGACATTCTTAATACAGACAGGAGTTGAACATAAGAAGTACATCATGTGATGCGACCGTGCAAAAAGGCTTTGATTGGTGGGCGCTAATCTTTCTTGAGCGTCCGGGGTTTCAGCCCTTCCCGGTACGCTCGGTAAACCATTACTGCTAGTACCACATGGATTGAAATGACGGCAATGACAGCCCAGTAGATGAAACTCTGTCGCGAGGAGAAGCCCATTATATCTGCAAACAGCCCGTGGGGTATCAGCGAAAGCGGGAGCAAGAAGTGCAAGCGGTGTATATAGCCTGTACCTTCGAGGATGTACTTTTTGCCGCCGAAGTAGGTAAGAATGGGAATGAAGATGATCATCAAGGTGTATCTGATCAGGACGGCGAAGATGCTAGTTACTTCCTCATCGGTCACCAGTGTCCTGCACCCCAAGAAGGAAAGCTGACCATCACAGAAGAGAGTACGAGCCACGATACACTTACAGTTGGGCTGCTTGTCCGTCACTGGCCGTTTTGTCGCTCTTCGTCCGCTGTGTCAGCTTGTTGCTCGCCTGCTCCATGCCACCCAGTAAGGGCTGCTCGCTGCTCATTTCTGAACCTGACGTCCTGGACACTCCACTTCCAACAGCAGGAGAGAAACAACAAAACCTTGCCCTGCAGTGAGATGAACGAGCATAGAAAGGCAAACTCAAAACAAAAGCAACCACTGACGAGCTGGTGAACATTGTGCTGCACTTTTGATTGGCTTGAATGCTGCCAGAACATATGGTTGATTAGTTGATGGGCACTACTATCAGTTTGTGCAGCACGAGCTGCACGATGTTCAGCAGCTGGTCAGTGAAAGCAATAGATAGATTTATTGAGCCTCGACAATCTAGTCGACGGCTTCCTCGATCGTCAGAGGATAACAAAACATAAAAATACAGTACTAACAGCTTTGACAAGTGGAAGCGATCAAGACTAACTTCAGAGATTGACACGTATGGATTACAATCCGAGATCAGGCACCAGAAAGGAAGTGGAAAATTCGCACAACCATAGCAGGGAGAGCTAACTACCAAACAAGGAATGAGGGAGCGTTCTTTCCGCCTTCGTCCAGGTTCTCACTCGTCCATTTCCATGTCCGACTGGCTCCGTCGTTCCCGGTTTGATGCTCGAGCTGGTCCATGTGTGTGGTTGGGTCTTTGCTGTCCGTCGCGAGGGTCTTCTTCGCCGACTTGGGCTCGCCCTCCGAACCTGGTTGTACCGACGGGAGGGTGATCCGCCTGGCTCGGCGGGTCGAGGTTCTGGTGGCTTTTCGGGGGCCACCAAGTTACCAAACGGCAAACATCTTATTTTGAAATTTTATTGGACGTCGATGATAGCGAAGTTGCGATAATAGCGTGGCATTTGGTAATCCCTATTGGGTGAATCTTCCAGTTCCACCTACTGCTTCCGCCAACTTCCTGCTTCCCCCCTATCGATTTTCAAATGGCTGATCCAGGACTGAATACTATGAGCTGCTTGAGGTCGAGGACTAGGAGAGCGACATCTTTCATGTCTTCAAATACGAAAGAGCATGATGGTGTCTTTGAGAAAGTTGGCTCACCAGCTCAAATTCACAGGCGCTATTGCCATGTCGGGTATCCACTCTCGACCTGACCCAAGGATGAAGCTGCGAGCCAATGCCTAACATCCATACTTCCAAGACATTGGAGGTTATGGAGAAGGACACCATCTAAGTTAGTTATCGTTTCAACGGACTACGAAAAGGCCTGACCATTACGACCGTGGACCAGAAGGGCCTGCCGACGTGTCGTGGTAATCTTGTTCGGTTCGACCACTTTCTCTGTTGGCTGAATCGAGCCCGAAGCATCTTCACCTCCACTCGGGCGAAAACCAAGAGTAATCTTATACTAAACCGAAGCTGAAAGAGGAGAAGAGATTAATAGAACTTTTCTGGCGACAGCGTGATAAAAAAATGTGGACACAGGGACGTGGACTATTCCCTAAAACAACAAACCGAAATCCAGAGGCAACTCAAGAGCCAAAGCAGAAGGAAAAGAGAAGGCAGCGCCTCTTCCAAACGACATTCACAAGGTTTGACTTTTAGCTTTCCCTCGTATACACAATATACACAGCCAATCCGATGACAAAATTAAGGATGTCCCGAGCGTATCCCGAAACTGCGCTCTACTATTTGCGGACCATTTCCCAACAATGAGAAAGAAGGAAAAGAGCAGACTGATGATCTATGTCCCCTAAGCCATGGACTCGGCTTCGGCTTCGCGTCCAATCTGCATATCGAGCAACTCGGTGGCCAGACTGAAGCCTTCCTCCGAGTCTTTCAGCTCACTCCAGCCCGGCGTTTTGATGACCTGTCGCAGATTCATGGCCATCAACTGCTTACAATGCGTTCTGAGGCCTTCGGCGTTGTACTGGCAGGCCATCAGGAAGATCTGCGTCACATTCTCCACCGTCACGCGGTCAGCCAGGTCTCGCTCGCAGTGCTTCTTCAAGTTGTCAATCTGGTACTTGTCGGCAGCCACCAGCAGGTGCTCGGAGAAGCTGGAAAAGTTGGTGACTTTGTCCGTGTACATAAACTCCAGGAGGAGCTGGATGATGTCGCCCGGGTCGGGCAGGTCGACGCTGGCCTTGTTGGCTTCTTTAGTGGGATGGTTGAACATGGCTTCAAAGTATTTCGACCGTGTGCTGATCACCAGTTTATGAGCCGGATACGTCTTACCATCCCCACTCTTGATCAGCACATCAGCGTTCCGGCCCGACTTTAACAGCTCACCCAAGTCGGAACCCAGCGTCGAACCAGGACTTTCCACCTTGTTCGTGTGAGACTCAACCTCCACCAGAATTTCCAAATACCTACAAAAGAACGCATGAGTAACATTCTGTCCTGGAAATGATTATCATATGGAAAGTCGGTAACCCAACGCCACAAGATCTTTTTCCCCAAGTGGCGCACCTTTCAAGTCTTAGGGGCCAAAAACGTGCGCCACTTGGGCTAAGCTAAGGGAGTAATTCTTCTCCCGAGTGGCGCACGTCCTCAGCAACACTGACTGAAAGCGTGCGCCACCTGGAAAACCGACAAGGCTGAGCTTGTTTGCCCAAGCCCGACATTATCCCTACCACAGTATCTTGATGGAGTCGTTGAGCAGAAACTTTTTCTCTTCCTCAAAGAGGTCGTTGTGGGAGATGAATTCTGGCCAGCCCCAGCTAAAGTTATCACGGGTGAAGCAATCAACCTTGCCCATCTTGGCGCTTCGTTCCATCGTCTTTAATGCTTCGTGCATGTCATCCTCGAAAGACAAAATCTTGCCACGGTGCTTGGCTTGGACATGACCCTGCAACTAGAATGTTATGCCTTCCCATTTGCTATCAACCCACGACACTTGAAACCATGACACAAGCATCAGCAACACGGAAAAGCCTCTCACATTGTTGGGCTGATGCACACACAGGTACGCCGAGACGAAGTTCCGCTCCGGAACATCTCGGTTGAAGCCTAAAGGATGCACCCTCAGATACCTGTAACAAGAACAAGGCAACAGTAAGCATGGTCTATGTAAGATGGACATCCGTCTCTACCTGGAAGGCTACAAGTCTACAACGGAACTACGGTCTACGACTCCACGGAAGCATTTTCAGTCCGAGAAGATTCAACAGCCCAGAGGGCGGGTCGTTACATGTGCATTGTGCAGTCTTCCTGCGCACAATACGTCAGAACACAAAATGACGTCACGCTTTCTGCGCATGTGCAAGTTTTACCATCGAATCCCTACGCATCCACAATCTTAAATTTCAGATGGACCGACGGAAAACATCCCCAAAGGACACCAAGATGGACTAACCATTCTGTGCCGTCTGGTGTGGTGAACTTGGGACTCTTTATGGATTCATCCTTATCCTTGACGAAGGTATAGTTGCTGATGGTCCACAGGTAATGGCACTTAATGGTTTTGATGATGGTGGTAGCGTGAAAGGAAAGGGCAGTGTTGGTTAAGAAACCTTCGCGTTCTTCCCCCTGGTTTCCGCTCCCGTTACCAGCTGATCCGTTCCCCGCTGCTGCACCCGCACGTCCAGATGAGAAGCCCGTCCTGGCGTTTCCGTTTGACGACTTGCTAGCCCCGTTTCCTCCACTGGAGGCCATCATAATGCCACAGAGTCTTGGCCTAAATAGACCAGTTTGACACCTAAAGCACGACTACCCAATCAGAACTTCGTCACTCCGAATCCCAGGTATCTTCTCTACAATCCTGGAGGTGAAACAAAATGATTTTGTGGATTTGATGTAGAGGTACGGAATAGCAGCTTTGAAATTATGACAACCTCCATCAAAACAACTCGCAGTCGCAGCCTCGCATAGATTTTTCGATGTGCACGCATGGACAGTCATGGAAAGTAGTTGCGACCGTTTGATCCTTGACTGCTTTTCATGATCTGCAGAACGCTGGCGTTGCCTGCAGATTTATGGTTGGTAGAGTCAATCAATCAGACCGAAGCACCGACGTGACTGTGGCCGAGCACGAGTAGAAATCAACATTTTGTGACGCCATCGAGTTGAAAACATTCATGCTCTGCTGAGAACGTTTGTCACCATGCCTCCTACGAAAAGTTCTATTACGGACCGCTGCTGTTCCTGGATTTTCGGGCGACTCTTTGCCCGACCCCAGTATTCCAGTCTCGGACGATCCAAACACAAGATGTCATCTTTAAGCTGTAATGAGCCATCGTCTGAACAAATCAGTATACTCTGGAACCGTAGATTACGTTTTGGCAGAATTGTTTTGGCCGCGGAATCATCATGGTGAGGCTCCGTAAGTGCCCACTCCACTCTTTTCCTCCGATTTTGCCCACTCCACTCTTTTGTTTCGGTCCTTCTGTTCTTGCCACATTTTGTGAGGGTGGTAATGGAGCATATTTGGAGTAGGCCAGAAAATCTATGATTCCATAAGTCAGAGTCTAAATTTGCCGTCAAAGCATCCGTGCAAAACTGGTTCGGATCTGGCTGAATGGAGGTGGAGGTGGCGCCGTGGCTGCTTTCCAGGAAATGACACTATTTGGCAGACTCGAAAGGCCATTGACGTAGGCAGCCGCAGCTAAAGAGAACGAGACATAGGAGGCGCCGAAGGTGTGGCTGCGAGATCTGCCGAATGGCAAATAAGGGTGATAGTACGTCGGGAGGCCGGTATTCCGTGGTCGTAACGCTGACGACGGGTACAATACACTCGTCTGACGTCACAAGCCAATCGCGTGATCCATGTTGACCAGGCCAAAAGTGCGAGATTGCATCAGCCATGCATTTTTGCGCTATCGGACGGAAACGGGTGACTCGCTTCAGCACTTCACTTGCAGTCTCGAATTCATTTTCCTCCACTCCACGGTTTAGCTCTGTCACCTTTTCCCGAGGTTCTCGCGGTTTTTGGTCTGCCGACCTTGTCACATGCTTCTTTTGACGCGATAGTTTAGACCTAGCGTTCTCCCGTTTTTGGCCTAATTAATTACCAGGTCGAAGAATGTGCTAAAGCAAAAAAACGCCCGCACTTCGGTGCTCGGTTGTCCCTTTACTTGATGAAAATGACGTAAGTTGGTGCTCCTGTCGTTCCTGCCAGGAGGGGATGTCGTTACGCTGGGTTCTTTTCCTCTTTACAGGTCTCCCGTGGAAGCTTTAGGCGCTTGGTGCAGTCGCAACTCATCCATCCGCCTCTCCGGAAAGAAAAATGTCGTTGGGATCTGCAGGATATTCCGTGTGGGGACGGATGGGACCGTCGGGTCAGGTGATGGGACACAAGAGTCTGCTGTCAAGTGAACAGCAGACCGATTTAAGCCTTCTGGAAGCTATCTATGGGTGTGGAGAGTCTAGCTTTGGCCATTTTGGCTTTGAACTCTGTGACAGTGCTTTTTCACTTGCCGAAGTGACGCGTGATGGCTCGGCCGGCGAAGGGAAGGCTCTCAGTGATCTGCAGCTGATTATCGATGGATTGGACATGTCTATGGAACAGGATCTCACCTTTACGCCTTCGTCTTCTGCGGCGGAAATACACTTTACAGGTAGGACAGGTCTGAAAAAGCGGCGATCTTTAGGGTTCGAACCGAAGGCCTGGTGGGCAGGAGGCAGCGCCAAATGCCCTCGAGCCTATATAGGGTTATCATGATGCGCACATTTCGATGGCAGAACGAGTTTTTAACACAACGGCCTGCAGGGTACTTTTCTCGAGTACCAGCCTTTTACTGCATTGTCCCCGATACTCCATCTAAATCTCTCCTTTCGTTGCAGGTAACAGTGGGGGTGCGAACAATGGGAAGCTGGGAGAATATGGCTCGTTCAAGAGTCCGCTGGAGGTGTATGGTGTCGATGGCTACAAGAATTCATCGTCAAGGATGGAGTTGGATGACGTTCTGGAGGGGTGCTTGTGGGATGGAACCTTCGCCGAGCCTTTTCACAGTGGCTATAACACAACTGTCCCTTCGGTAACACCTTCGCTGGAGGAGGATGGTGCCTTCCTGGCTTCGTTGGAGAAACTTCGCCAGATGCTGGAAAGCACCGTTCCCACTCTGGCTTCCATCAGCGAGTCCTGCAGCTATGCACCAGGTGTGACTTGCACCTATGTACTTTCCGAGTAGTAGGACATGTCGCCAGTATTCAGTTGATTGAAGAGGCTAATATTGTTATTGATTTGCAGGTACCTCGACCGTTGGACAGCATCGTGCCACATCGGTGGATTCTTTCGACGACTCTCCATTCTTCTCACTCAGCCCTTCGCCTGCACCATCCAACTTGCCAACCTGCCCACCAACGTCGGCCATTGAGAGTCCTGTCCCCACACCGCCACCTCGCAAGTCGGCTCGTCAACGGAAAGCTAGCAGCAAGGCCAGAATAGCCAAGAGTCCTTCCACCAGTTCGCTGGAGAGCACGGCTTCCAAGCGAGCGGGCAAGAAGGTGACGCCAAAGAAGCGTGGCCAGAACGTCAAGGCTGCTCGCAACTACCGGCAGAAGAAGAAGGATCAAGAGCAGGACCAGACGAAGGAACACCAGCTGGTCATTGCCGAACGCGATCGCCTCTTGCAGCAGCACAACTCGCTCCAGCAAGAGCTCCGTTTTGCTCTCAAGATGGCCCAGGCTCGCTTGGACCGTCTGGCATAGAGGCCAATTTGCTTTATCGTAGCTGTTCAATCATGTTTTTTATGCTTTAATCAGTTTTCGCAGTTGTTCCAAGTTCCTTATGTTATAGAATGGGATCTACCGGTCACCTTTGCACAACAAGTTAGACATTTCGTCATCAGTTTCAAGTGATGGCGCTCATTGTTAGCTGTTCTCGTCTGTGCACGGTGGTGTTTTATGTTCGGTTCTGGCTTCACTGAGCAGCGTATTTAGGTGATACAGTGTTGCCACTGATTACTTTGCTTTATTTGCGAATAAAGGATCAACGTCTTTAATTAGCACCGGAGGAATTCGATCACACAGCCGACACCCTTCGCACTAGGTACATCTGGACAGACGTGCAAAAGCACTCAGAGAAGACAAGAAGCACGAATTCAGGATAAAAAAATCAGATTGACACTACGAACACTACATCGAAGGAACAAAGAAGAGATTCTGTCAAAGAGGTAAAAAGTAAAAACGAAACGGGAAATTCGGACGTCAAAAGAGACTTTTGCAGCGTTATCTATGCAGAATAGTCTCGAAACCGGTCATCTGGATATCATTCTTGTCCATCGGGGTCTGCATCAGTTCTCGCCAGCCAGGCTTGGCAAAGTAGGTTTTAGCACTGGCGCTGTGGACGGTGATAGGGGCTGATGGATGGTCAACCGTATCGTAGCCACTTGCAGGTTCCACCTCGTCACAGTACTCGTGAATGCGCAGGTCCTCGCAGTAGCACAAAAACAACGTATCGATCACCACCTGCAAGAACAAGAACGACGGCCATGCTCCTCTTGGTTAAAACAATGGCAGCTAAGTCGACGCACCTCGTAAAGCGACAGGACGCAATGGGCAATAAAGTAAGCAAAGACGCAGCAGATCAGCAGCGGGATACCAAAGAGATGCAACTGCGGGTCGTACTTCATACTGACAATACCGCAGATGGCCACGATACTCGTCACCGCCACCTTCCCTGTAAAGTCTCACAACCATGTTCTCCTGATAAGCTGGGACAGAAAGGAATACGGACGTACCAAGAAAGAGGATAAAGTCAACTAGGCGGTTAATTTGGATCATCGGCACTACTTCCGTGTACTCATGCAACAAGTCGTGGGCTTCAGCAGCAGCTGGGAAAAAGTTGATCCCTTGGACGGCTGTAATGACATAAGACCCCCGCTGATTAATGCCCAACATGAGCGTAATACACAGAGCGATGGCAAAGACTTACAAACGATGGCGTAAGCATTGTGATTGATGTCGATCAGCCAGCGCTGAAAGTGGCCCCACCAACCGGAAGTCCGCTCTCTGTGCACAACGCTGTCCTCCGGCGTCCACCTACGGAGAACAAAGGCATGACTCCCTAACGTTCACAAGCATGACGAAACAAGATAGTGGGTCGACTAAGAAGATACAGCTTTTTGATGGCGAGGAGCAGTAGGCGAGGGATCTTGAGGGCAGTGATGGTAACGGCACCCAAGGCCACCGAGCCCAAATGGTAGAGGATAAGCTGCTTGATGGAGGAGATGACAGGTCCTTGACAGTCCTTCTTATCCCTAAAGTCATCGACGTCGATATTGTAAGTAGCATTGGAAGTGAGAATAGTAGAGGCAGAAGTTGGCGTACTTTTCAAAGTACCACATGGAGACGGCACTGGCCACCACCATCTGTTGGGCGGCCAGGATGAACTCGCTAACCCAGATGAGGGCAAAGGCGTAGCAGACCCACAATAGCCGCAAGATGGTGTGGTCCTCGTACTCCACCACCGTGAAGGTCGTGTTGGAAATGGCCCGCTTCACCGTGTCGTTGCCGAACTGAATTTCCTTCTTGACAAAGCGCGGTAGATCTACAGCAGGCACTTGTCGCAGAGGGTCAGCGCAAGTAACATGAGCTGGATGGTACAATACCGGAAGTGGCTAGACAGAGCATGACGTAGAACCAAAAGGCGAAAAAAGTCGCCAAGAAGAGAAAGGTCCACAGCGGTTGCGCCAGCAGGCTGGGCATTTCCCCGATACAACGCGAAGCTTCTTCAAAGATTTTCACCACTTGAGAGCCATGTCGACGAGCAAAGAGCAGCGTCAACAGCAATATGGCCTGCAAGAGATGTCGTCACTGGAGGTTTGTGCTTGACTGAAGACCAAGACTTCGTACCGAAAGAGCAGTGACAAAGATGGCGAAGACAAACAAGACCACTTCGTTCTTGGTCTCTTCTTGAAGTACATCGTAAGGTCCGTCGAACAAGCGGTTATCCAGCGAACGCTTCAGTGTCGACCAGGAAAACCACAATAGGGCACTGGTCACTGTAAAAACAGATCACCCTTCAACACCGTCTCTCGTCTCACTTGCATTTCACATGGTACCAACCCGTAGTTCCAACAGCGGCCACGCTTAGAATCATGTGGACCACAGCTCCCGGCGCAAATCGAAGGACGACAATTATCAATATCGACGCCACTATGGAAAGAAAGTTCCATCGTGATGCGGTCAACTCGGAATTCTAGACATGCAACAGGCCAGTGTGCCACCTAAAGCGGTAATGGTCAAGCCGATGACTTGTCGGTAGCTGGCGTAGAAATCGGCCATGACGCGCTTATGCAGATCGAAACTGTTCAAGTAGGCGTAGTAGTCGTAGACGGTGGCCATATCCACCTCATTCTTGCTGGGAACGCAACGGTTCAAAATTACGTCGCTGCAAAGAAAAGCATTTGATAGACAGGATGACGGACCATGCGTCATCTCGCATACACAGAGCATGGGAATGCATTAAGGTGTGGGATGCGATTGAGGCTTACCTGGCTTCGACGGGAAGTTTGGGACACATGCCAAAGCCCTGGCGCCACTGCAGCATCTTCAGGAGACATCCTCGGGGCCCGTAATCGTCGACGACCTGAACAGCGACGGGGTCGCTGCGGATGGCTGCGCACTCTTCAGCGGTAACCATCACCGAGTCGCTGTTGCGATACTGCTCAGGCTGGACGTTGTACATGCACAGGCCCGAATGCTTCTGCACGGCAAACTCCTCCAGTTCGCGCAGCGTCGACAACCGACGATCGGGGCATTTGTGGACACATAGTTGTAAGGCATTGCGGGGGTTGCTGATGTCGAAGGAGAAGACGAACCTACAAGAAGCGCAACAGCTGGATGAGCCTCAACTCCCGCCCAACAGGGAAAGAGACTTACGGACGCTGGCTCATGTCCATGCCAGTCATGGTTCTGTTCTCAATCTGCTGGTTGGCAGCTCCGCAGACATTGCCGAAGGAGTCCTGTCCGTACAAAAGACGTAATGGCGCTCCAAAGATGGCAGCCACCACTGCCGTCAAAATCTGCAACCGAATGGACACGTCTATATAAAATGACGCGGGACCAAAGGCTAAGCTTACTAGGAAAATGGTAAAGAGGAGGAAACAGAAGCAGCAGGGAAGATCGGTGCAGCGTCGTGGTTGATGCTTGACACTGTGGTAGCAGACAGGCCCGAAAACGCCAGGTCTTTCTTCTAGCTCCACCGCCGAATCCATCTCCGATAGCACCCGATCTGCAAGATACAACAGCAAATGCAGCTTAGAAGGCTGGCAGTATCAAGAGGCATGAAAGACAGAGCTTACCGTTTTACCTTAACTGTTATATACGTAGCTGCTGCAGGTTTCACCAGGGTCTGGTTTCACTTCCGGTGGGCTCTATCTATCATTGGCCACCCACAGATGCCACGCTCCTGTACGGATATAGTTTCCAACGCAGTGTTTGGTCGTCAGTACCGTGTCAAGCTGTACCCCTCAGTCCGTTAAGAGCGTTGGAAAACTGAGGGACATGCAAAACAGACTTACTGCGAAGAAAAGTTGGGTGAATAGGAACAACTACAGCAAGAGTTTGTTGCACTTTACCAGCTTCCGTTTGATCTATCATGTCGCCTTCGTTTGATTGTTGATTAACTTAACTTAGCTGTCCGGCCACAAGACATCACTAACGCATTGTGCAACCAGGAAGTAGAACTACCCATTCTGCGTCTGCTTGTGTACCGAGGCTAAATGGTGGCGCATCCTGACGTCGCAGTACCCGTAATCCTCTCTTCCATCCAAGAGGACACGACCGACGACTGAGTTGAAGCAGTCAAGGTTTTGCAAACCACAAGCATGGCCGCGGTAACCGGTTAGATGGGCTAGAGTAAACGTTACGCCTCATCAATCCATGTCAGCTTGCCCAGTCAGCACAATTATTTCCATCTTTTCCCACAGTATACCGCACCCATGTTATGCTATTAATGCATAGTAACTTGGTCGTTATGCTTTACAGCCGCTGCGCGCTGGTACGAGCAAGTGGCGACAAAGTACAGAAGAAAAGTACACGCTCGACGGGAAATTGCGTGTACTGTACTTGAACCTTGATCGAAAAGGAAAGCGACCAAGGTAGTAAAGTTCAGAATACGGGTATGGATACATACGGATTCGCAATGACAAAGATAGGTTAAAATTAAAGGCTACGGAATATTAAACAAGAAAGGGCAACAAAAGACAGTGTGTCCATCTGCGGTCATTGAAAGCCTGCACAATCAAGTGACAGAAAGAGTTTCAACCGTAAATGCAAGTGGCTCCTCTATCCAACCTTGCCTCTCTCTCACCATGTCAGTTCGCAAGCTAGAATACTACAAAAGTCAAAAGAGAGCAAAGGAAAATAAGTAGTAAATAAAAGGGATTAGCCACTAGCAGATTCGCTATCGAGTTCGCTAAGGACGTTGAGCAACTCTGCGCGTTGCGCACCATTTAACCGGGTGACAATATGGCGAGCCGATTCAAAGTGGATGTCTGGGTTGACATCGAGCAGATGCTGGATCTGATTGATGGCCAGGTCGGCTTCCAGTACTCGTAGGTTGTCGCTGATGGCCGAGTCATTGCGTTGCCGCTGATCCAAGTACCATTCAACCATGGCGCGGTTGTCATCCCATTCGTGAGCCTGAATCAAAAGCACATGTGATGCATACACGCTTTACTGGGATCTAGCAAAACAAACTGAAAAAGGTCGTTTTTCAAGTGGCGCACGGCTGCAGCTATCCCGTTCGAAAAAGTGCGCCACTTGAAAACGACCTTACCCAGTTTGTATATTACTATACCTACAAGCAGTAAGGTCATGTCATAAGCGCAGGATGGCCTGTCATGTTATGCTATGTCAGCATGATATTCTCACCCGGTGCACGCCGACGACTTCAATGAACCATCTGCGGAGCATGGCCCGATTCTGCCCCACCGACAGTGCACCATTGATGACCGTGATCTTTTTGCGCAGTTGGTTCTCCAGCAGAAGACGGTGCAGACGAAAGTAGAAGAAGGTGCGGGAGCGACGCCAGGGGATAATGTCCAGGATGACGCCCTTCTCCAGCATGCGGCCGGCCGTGTCGTGCAGATCGGCAAACTTGAGGGCCACCTGGTGATAAATGGGCAGCAGCCGACTTTCCCGCTCTCGCATGGCCTTTTCCAGCTGAAAAAGGGGAAGAATGAGCAAGAGAAGAGGTCGACCGTGGGCAATGTTGACTTACCTTGTCCTTGTCGGCTTTATTGGTTGCAGCCGCCTTCTCCTTGTTCAGTTCCATCATCTTGGCATCTAGGCGATGCATGGCGGAGATGAGCTCCTTCTTGCGGTACTTGATCTCGACGGTACCTTCCGGTTCCAGGACGCCGCCGCGGCTGTCGTTGTCGGCGTACATTTCCATAAAGTCGGCGTTGATGGAGGGATCAACGACGACCCAGGCCCCACCGCGCAACTCAGCGTAGGGCGGAATGTAGACCAGGATGGGCTGCTTGTAGCTGGTCAAGCTGTCGACAATGTAAGCGCCCATCTTCAGCACTTGATCGTACATGTCCTTCATGCCGCCAGAGAAGCCGCGCCAGTTGGCAAAGATGATCAGTGGCAGCTCTTCGTGGCCAAAGTCGGTGATGGCTTGTGCCGTCTTGTAGGCCGAGTCGGGATACCACACTTGACCGGCTTGTTGCACACTCTACCAACAAGCGCTCATCAAGGGGGCTAGGTAGGAGAAGCAGCTGCCTACCACAACATACCTTGGCTTCCGAGTCAAAGTTGGCTGGGTCAGCGGGAATGTTGAGCTCGACAGTTCGTGTTTCGACGGCGATGACGCCAACCGGGATGCCGCCTAGTCGCGCACGGCCGCACACTACCGTTTGTGCCCAGTTACTCAAGATCTCCCGGAAGGAGCCACGATCGAAAAAGCTGCAAGAGAAAGAGACAGAAACCTCTGATCATCGTTAACACAACGTCGCACTTTCCTGTCCCAACAGCCAAGATGGCCGTGCGCTGCAGGATGGCAAAGCACATGACAGACTCAGCTAGAAAAGATCAGTGTTCAGTGTCATTGACAGCTTTTGATCACAGACACGTCTCGGACGGAAACCTAGTTCATCCATCATACACTGAGGGAAAATAGGGGAAGGAAGACTGGTACGGGACTTTTGAGGAAGAGCGCTGTGGAAAGGGGCAATAGCTGCCTTTTGATGGGCCAGTAAGGCATGGCAGCGCCCCTTGATCACGAACTTACCCGTTTAGCCACTTTTCATAGTCGTTGTCGTCTCTTTTACCGGCCAAGAACCAGCGCGGATCGTAGGGTGTTTTGGTCGGTACATAATCGACGTCACGCTCGATGGGGTCCACGGGGGCCGTGATGGGCACCATCGATCCTCGTTTCTACAATCAAGCACCACACAACCTTACATGCCTTCAAGCATCTCCATCTCTTGCCGGCAGAGGACAATAGAGAGGGTACGGGTCTTACCTCGGGTACGTAGGATAGCCAGTAGAGGATATTGGATACGCCCTCAAAGTCATTAGGGACGGTCAAGTGGGAGACACCGTTGGCAAACATGATTTGCGGCCCACCCAGCTGGTTGTTGGAGGTGTAAACTTCCTTGCCCAGCACTTTGTTCAGGGCTGGTGCGCCGGTCAGGATGATGTGCGACGTCTCCACTTGGATTACGCGCTGCCCTAATCGTACCAGGTAGGCACCGATGCCAATGGAGCGGCACGACACCTAAGACAGAGCACAGCTTCCAGTCAGACACTGCCAAACACAAGATGTGTCTGTGACCTTCAGTCAGGACTTGACCAACCAGGCTGATGGTGACGATATCACAGTAAGCTCTGGACGTTTCGCCGGCAATGGCCGCCGATCCCCGCAAGTTCTCCACACCCAGGCCATTGTCCTTGCCGTAAATGTCCAATATCTTGTAGTGCGGCCCCAGCTCTGCCGTCTCGGTCAACTCGGCTCGCACACTGTTTAAGGGGCTGACTTTCTTGTAGTCATCCGGCGACAAGTACAGATACTTGTAACCCTGTGTGTGGTCAAGACAACATTGGCGTAAATTGCTAGCCATACTTTCTCTGTCATTGGCAACCATGAGGAGGGCGCTGCCACTTACGCGATCGGGATCGCCACTGTCGTTCCAGGCGATGCGATAGATGGCCTTGACTTCTTCGGCTAGGCCAATACGAGCACCGGAATTGGCAGCCAAGTAGATGCGAGGAATTTTCCGCAGTCGCGCCAACTCTGAAGCTTTCTACAACAAGAGAGCAAGGCTTTGATGGCTCGTTGGCTTCCATGACAGCAATGGCGCTAAAAAGTCAGGGCTACCAGAAAGAGGACATCTTCTTTGGGTCCAAAGGAGCCAATCTTGTGGGTAATGTCGTTGGCGATGACGATCAAGTGGCGTCCTTCGGGGTACTGTGCTGTTTTCAGCGTCATCCGCCAGGCCACCATGGCAATATTGTTCTCGCCAGGCAGCCTATTATTCTCGTAGAGGTTGTCGTGCGAGTCCAGCACCAGCTCGATGCACTCCATCACCTGCGCCGGCACTTCACAACCCCCCAGCCGGTTTTCCCCAAACTCCCGCCACTGCTTCAGCAGTGCCTAAAGACCACAAGACAACATTCTCTATTTATGGTGGCATCGAGCATCTTGGGGTCTTACCTGTCGGAACATTTCGGGGAAGTCGTAGACGTAAGTGGTGCCGTTGGTCTGGGCTGTGAATCGCTTCTGCTGTAGATAGTTCTTGGTCATGTACGGCGTGTCTGTCGATCGTCCATGCAGAAAGCCCTGCTTAACGCCCCACGACTCAAACTGCAACAAGACAAGACCACATCGGCCACTCGTCAAGCAAGTACTTTTGCCTTATTTCATCATCATGTACTTTGGTCATGCCGACTTTGGCATCTTTGACTTCCTTGTACAGGTGCAAGTCCAGGTAGTAGCCGCTTTCGTTGGCCACACACAGCCTGATGGGGATGGATTCTTCGTTAGCTGATAGGCGAATGTTAATCTTGATTTCCGCTTCCAGCACTCGCAACTTCCACAGCCTGTAAGCAAAGCCCAGAGCTGCATATAGTCTGTCACCATGGTTGACGACAGTCGGCACATACCTGCTGCCATAACGCATAATCATGCCGCGCACACTCTCTTCAATCTTGTTGGGGTCCATGATGACGGTGGGGACAAAGTTGAGGAAGATGTGGTTACAGTCCGTCTTTTGAGACATGGCATGGGAGAAGCCCACTTCCAGTGCATCCATGGCTTCCAGCAGCACGCGCTCACCTTCCGTCTGCAAGAATTCGGCCGAAGCTTCTTTGGTTACCAGGTCGGAATGGCGGATGATGGAGCGAACGAAGAAGCGGTAATCGTTGGCTTCGTGCCCTTCCTGCCGGTCACTCTTGGCTGAACCCAGGTACAGGTTAATCTTGTAGTTGGGCGTCGATATCACCTGCAACAACAACATCGACATATCCCTATCTCCATTTTGTGGCACCCAAAGACACACATGCAGCATTCGCCGCTACTACAGTATCGATCGACCATACCACCCATATGGCTGCATCAGCAACCTGCGTACGTAAACAGCGGACACATCTGTATGGATGGTGCATGGAGGTGCATGACAGGGTTGGCACAATACCTCGAGGTTGTACGTTCTCAGGCGGTTAATCTCCAGCTGGAAAGCTAATGCCGGCTCTAAATGTCGGTAGATTTGATCCTCGGCAAAGTTGTCGCGTGCGCGAAAGGTAAAGTATTTGGGGTACTGTTGAGGGCGAAGTACCAAAAAGGTGATGCGACGCAGGCCCTTCTGCAACAGGTTACGATTGAGCTGGGCCCCAAAGTAGGCCTCCAACGTCCGACTGAGCGTCTCGTCGTCGTCCGTCAGGCTAGAGTGCTTGAAAGCCACGTTGAGAATGTGGATGGGCTCGTGCACTTCGCCGTCCACTTCCGACTCTGTAACAAGTAAGCACACTGACACATGGCAAGTCTAAGCAGCGGAGGTGGTGTACTGACCAACTAGACTGGACCTTCGCGAGCTGGGTGCCTCGATCGTCTGGAAGAGCCTAGAATGGTCATGATGGTGGCCTTCCGGGGGGAAATTGGGGTAGAGCTGCAGCAGCTCATCAATGTTCTTCTTCAAGTCTTCAAAGTCACTGAAGGCCGCCATAACGCCGACACGCGAGCAGCAGACATCGGGATCGACCAGGGGCGACAGTGCCGTGTTGGCGCTGTCCGCTGGCAAGGCTGGCGATCTCAACAGGTCGACCGCTACGCGGTTGGGGTGCGAGCTGGGCAAGACAAACTGAAACTGCAGGACACACTTGTCGCTACCCACCGAACCAATCGAACGATGCTGCAGACAGTACAGACCTATAAGGGCAGATCACAAGTCATGAAATGTCACTTGCAATCACCTACTGCACCTGCATACAGTCAGGCAAGGCTAGTTGGCCGTGTACATGTATGCAGGAGCCTGATGACGTATGCAGGGAGTCCCCAATACCGACCGTAGGCAATGTAGGCGCGACGAATGTACACTTCGTAGGAAGCCATGCGGACGATGGGGTTGACGTGGAAGAAAAAGTCGTGCAAGACATCAAAGATGGACGTCTCCGAGTCAATCAGCTTCTGCAAGTTCTCGGGGTGGAAGTTGCGTCCATACTGGTCGATGGCTGACAGGAAGATGGATTCCACCTGGTTACGGCGCAGCTCATAGCTGGGTTGATGGGCGGAAATCAGCACTTGCCTGCCAATGACAAGGCCAAAGCTCTCAAGACTATATCACCATTGTTTGATGGTAGAAGATCTTACCGTGCTTTGAGGGCCACTTTGGAGTTTTCCGACTTGCCCAGTGTAGTCAGTTCGTTGAGGATAGGCGAGAGCTCGTCAGCCAGGCCGGGTTCGTAACGAATGAGATGGTCAATGAGAGCGATAATCAGCGTGTTCTTCTTGACGACCTGGCTGTGGGAGAAGATGGCCTGCACCACTTCCGCTGTGTCAGTCTTGTGCTTCTCCATCAGCTTGGCCACACACTTGTCATAGTGGCCACTCTGGAACATGACTTCCACACTGAGGTACTTCTTCAAGATGTCCTGGATGACTGCTTTCAGATGTCCACGAACTCCGTTTCGATAACGTTGAACCAGCTTGACAATGGCTGCACATCACACACCATCATTGAAATACACAGCATACGCCTTACACCATGGTAAGTGGCCCAAAAGTCCAGTATGCAGGTAGCTGCTGGATGCTTACCTTGGGTGTTGAGGAAGAAGACGTCGCGGTCAGAGCGTTTCTGCAGTGTAGCAGCGTACGAGTCGATGATGTTGGCTATGGGCTGGCTAGGGAATTGGCAGAGGACTGAGGTGATGTTGCTAGAATAGTGCTGCAGCTGCTGGCGGATGGAGCGTTCGACCATCTGAGGAAGTCGACCCGACACTGTACTAATGACTTCCTGCAGCTCCAGCAGCGGCAAGTGCGGGTCACGAAGGTTCCTCATCAGGCTCTCCACCGTCTCCACCACCGTTCGGCCAAAGTGGGGTTCGGGGGCGGCATAGCCGGACAGAATCTGGCCCACGCGATCTCGACACTTTTGCACCACATGGTTCAGCTTGTCCAGCTGCGTCTGTGCTGCCTCGCCCACAGCAGGGAAGGGCTGCGTGAAGAGCTGGACATCTTGCACCTGCAAACAACTGACTCGTTACAAAGCCCCTAAGTCGCCTATCTAGGTCTTTGATGGGCCTCATGCTCTACCATCCAGTTTCCTCGTCCAAAAGACATTAGTGTTCCTGATAGTAGGCAGGTTGGTGGTATGGTACGTACCCGTGAAGGATCGTCCAGCTCGAGTTTGGCAATGACACTGCCACTTTCCAGGACAGCGCCAGCTCGCTTGACGTAGGTGATGGTTCCGCTAGCGGAAGCCGTCAGGGTCATGACCATCTTCATCACCTCCATCTCTGCATAGGGATGGTTGCGAAAGACCTTGCTGCCATCCTCGACGACAAAGTTGAGTAGCTTTCCCGCCGATGGAGCGCGCATCAGCGTCGGGTCGTCTTCCTTCTCAAAGACGCAGGTCTTGTTGCCAATGATGACCCGGTACCGGTCGACTTCCTCCTTCATGTAGGTACTGTGACTGGCGCCGTCCACCGATATCAACAAGCAACCTGCCAAACACATGGAGCCATCCTTGTCAATGGTCAAAGTATAAAGACCATGGCCAAGGAACACACACCATCTTTCAGTCGATGTACTTCGGCGTCTTTGGTGGCACCATTCATCACTAACAAGTAGGAGTTGCTGCCCATCTTATTGACTTGGACCTAGGGCCACACAGACAGCTCAAGGCGTAGATCGATATACAGCCCGAGGCGGCCAAGTGACTACCACCTATAAAATTAGCGCATTTTCGAACGGGTTTTTGCCCAACTTCGAAACTGATTTTCTTTGGTGTAGAACTCTTTTTGCAACCTACTAAAAAATTACTGGTCAGAAATCTGCCCAGTCGAAGTTGAAATCGGCGTGAAACCAGCATGGTGAACAGTGGAAACTGCAACCAACTTTTTTAGTTTTCGGAGTCCATTTCCAAAATGCATTCCTCAGTTTACAGTTCACGGCCCGCAGTGATCTTTCCCAAATAAATAGAACAGGGACCTGGCCACACGGAAAATGGTCGAAAACATGAATCTACCGTTTGAGGCAAGAGCAAAAAGTTTGCCGCAAAGAGGGATTTCCCTGCAAAATGGCCAAATTCAACAGTTTTAATTTCCTTGCTAAGTTGGTTTGGCTATTTTATGATATTTTTTGGTTTTAAATTAAAAGCTTGACAGTCTCATTTGCGTTGAGATCAAGCTGGGGCTTTATAACCGAATACGGAATTCTCAAAGCAAGGTTTTGGTCATGAAAAGGTATCTTCCCCACCGGAAGTCATGCCGATCAACTTTCCCAGACTATTTCTCAACCGATGCGAGTTTGCCATATTTCAGTGGAGACAGCTTGAAAAGTTCTTTGAGCGGTGTGAAGAAATGGACGATAAGACGTAAACTGATTTTTACATAGCGCTTTGATCAACTGGCAGTCACTTAGCCGCCTCAAGCTGTATCTTGATGGAGTATGGTAATAACAAGGCGGGGAGTGACTGACGTACACAATACTTGAGCCCATCCTGTAGCAGCTCCACATCAACCTGACTAATCAACGTACTGGCTGGCAGGACTTGTCCACGGTCCAGGGAACTCTACAAGGAATAATGCCCACTATACTTGCCCTTGTCAGTGTAGGTAAGGGCCGCAAAAGAGGCGGCACCTACTTGGAACATTTGGAAAGCGTTGGTAATGTTGGTGTCGGCAATGTGCAGCGAAGCACAAACAACGGCCAGCATGGCATCGGGCTTTTCCGCCTGCACCTTCTCGGAGATTAAGCGGTCCAACCAAGCCGTATCGACATCATTATTCTGGAAGGTTTCCGTTTCTAGCAGCGTCACCAGGTATTCCACCGTCGTACGAAAGTCCCCACGGATGGACAAGTCTTTCAAAGCCACGACCATGTTCTCCCGTGCATCCTCCCTGTAACAATATCGGATGGTCTCCGAGGTCTCTAGCATGGTCTCCGAGGTCAGAAAGGTCCTTACCGATCTTCGCCCCAGGCAAAGCAATGGCCGAACTGTGAGTCGGCAAACTCGTGTAATCCACCGGAAGCCGCCACGCTAAAGTAGCCCCAGACATTCTTCGTTGAGCGAAAGTTGAGTTCTTGAACGGTGCCAGCTGAGGGTTTGAAGCCTTCGTCGGGGTTCTCGCTGGTGATGCGACAAGCGATGACGTGTCCTTTAGGGTTGGGAACGTGGTACTGCGTCTCAAAGTCAATCTCGTGGCTGGTCCACGTCTTTTCTTGGTACAGTGTGCGGATGTCCTTGATGCGGTGCAAGGGAATACCCATGGCCACTTGCAGCTGCGCAGCAGGCAAGTTGACGTCGGCCACCATCTCCGTGCAGGGATGCTCCACTTGCAGACGTGGATTCAACTCCAGAAAGTAAAACTTGTCCTCTGCAAAAGACATTGCCCAATGGCCAAAACTCATGAACACTTCAAGCACCTGCATACCAAAACACCTTTCAATCATCTTGAAAAACGTATTCAGGTACGTCGCCTCTTTTCCGAATTTTCAAGGGAACGATGGGTTATTAAATACTTATTACTTATTTATCGTATGATAAAATGGTGACTACCTTCTGGCATGTAGAGGTATTCGACGGTTCCGGCGCTGACATAGCCGACCATCTTGGCCAGACGTACTGCGGCTCGTTCCATCTCCTGGAACTTTGCTCGACTGGCGATAGTCACCGGGGCTTCTTCGATAATCTTCTGATGCCTCCTCTGGATGGAACAGTCGCGGCCGAAGAGGGAAACGGCATTACCGTAGGTATCGGCTAGGACTTGTACCTCCAGATGGCGCGCCGAATGCGCAAAGCTCATGATGAATATCGGTGAACCTAGGGATACGCGTACAAATATGAGCCGGCGGCGTTGGCGTCATCATCCTACATACATACAAGCATAACATGGCACATATGACAGGCCGAATTATGCATACCGGGTATTTCTGCTTGGACTTGGCGAAAGAGTGTGGGGAAGTCGTCGGGCGACTCGGACTTCCTTATGCCTTTCCCTCCACCTCCCTCGGAGGCTTTGATCATGACAGGGAAGCCGATCTTCTCGGCCACAGGTAGTCCTTCTTCGGCATTGTCGACACACGCCTGTTTGTACAGAGCTTCGGGGACGGTAGTGATGAGCGGTCCGGTACCCTTCTCATTGCCGGCCATAATCAAATCCATTCCGCTCCAGGGGAGGGTAGGGACACCGGCAGACTGGGCCAGGATGGAGGAGGCAATCTTGTCGCCCAAGCACCACATGGCCGTCTCCGGTGGACCCATAAACTGAATGTTGTGTCGGCGCAGCGACTCGGGCAGCTTGGGGTTCTCCGAAGCATGGCCCCAACCGGCCCACACTCCGTCAGCACACACGCGACGCGCAATGTCCACGATCAAGTCGACGTTGGCGTAGTTGTAGAAATTGCTTCCCCCCGGAACTGGCACATACTAGGGAAAGCAAGGCTTATCTTTCATTACATCATCTCCCTACTCTCCACCCACAAACAGTGGCCATTGATGGTACCTGGTCGGCCATTTTAATGTACTCGGCATTGGCGTTCATGTCTTCCGGCGTGACCATTACCACGAAACGGATAGCCCGATCTAACAAACCACAGCAGACTTCCATTACGATAAAACATTTCATACTAAATCAATGGACAGTTGCCTACCGTTGTTGAACATTTCATAAGACCAGCGACGAATAGAGCGGATACACTTGACGGCAGCAATACCGTTGTTGGCAATGAGAACCTTCTTGATTACGTTTGTCCCCCCGAATCTACGATAGCGACATCCTATGCTCCACAACATGTTCGTTACGTGATGTAGAGGGATGAAGGGATGGGCAGCTTACCGACTAACAAATTCCTCGGGTGTGGCCACCGTAAAGTCCTTCTCGGACTGAGAAGCCATCCTGGAGACGACGGCACCAGAGAGGTTCCTCCGGCCGAAGCGTGAGCTCTTGCGCCTGACCGACAGATCGCTCTCCGAAGCGTCAAACTGCTCGGCCATGCTGGCCGTAGAGGCCGACATGGCCAGGGCAGGCGACATGCTGCGCTTGGCCCCGCTGACATCCTCCTCCAAGGAGCCACTCCTGGCCATGGGCGTCACGCGACGCAGCAGGTTGTGGGGGATGGGCAGGACATTGTCGTGGAAGCTGTCTTCATCGGGCACCGTCTGCAAGTCGTCGGGATAGCCCACACTGAACAAACTCTTGCTGCGCTTCTCCTTCATCTCCACCGGGCTGCTGCTACTGTCACCGCTCTCACCCGTCGGCGAAACACCTTCCATCATGTTGCACTATCGGCCCAAAACACTTCAAATGTCCATAACAGAACGGGCCGAAATATCAAAATTACCCACAATCCCCCAAATCAGCAATCCTTCATGGTCAATACCTGCAAGAATAAAGAACCAATTAGGCAGTCGCGACGACTGTCATGGAAGTTGTCCATGCGCATACCAGCTCGTTTGTAATGCCTACAGCCTTTGCATCATATTCTCCAGTGGAAGCATGAAGTGAACATGTCCCGCAGCGTTACACGCTTCTGCCAGAAGGCACTGATGAAGCATGTACAGTACTACACAAACCAAATCGACGCTCCAAAAACCGCTCAATACCACTTTCTTGTGTCGCTTGTCTCGTAGCCACAGTAGATATGTATGTCAGCCTGTGTCAGGCATCACAGTTGCACCCACATACTGGGCAGGTTTAGGGGTGAAGTTTTGGAGATTGATACTCTGTAGAAAATACCATAAAAATGTGTTGACAAAGGTTGCCGCGACCATGTGCATTTTTGCTTCACACATACCAGCTCAATGCGCTGAATCCTCGGCAGTCCAGGTTGCAGTCTTTAATGGTCTTTCTCGATCACTTGCTATCAACATCTTCCATGGAGCAAAGAAGATTTACACAGAATTAATGTTACTCCAGCTTTCTCGAGATCCAGAAGAAAACGATTAAGGAATTTATTAGGACATAACTTTGTGCATGCTTGTTTCTGCCAGCTGATTGTTCGGTCATCGCCTTCGGCTTGCTACCGCTTACAATACGTAGCCTGTAACAGTAACGTAGGGCTCGAGCCGATTCAGCCAGCGGTGGACGGATGATTTTCTCAATTGTCACGCACGACATGCCATGACCTATTAGAACGGCCAGTTTTTGTCATCGGTGCGCAACTCTTACCTCTACTGGATAGAAGACCTGATGTTCGAAGAACGTTTGGAACGGGTTTTTTTATGTCAAAAATATTAATCGACCGATAACTGATTGCGGCTGCACTTGCGATTGCGAATCCGTTCTGTGTTTTGAATAATTCACTGACAAAATCATCCGTCCATCGCTGAATTCAACCAAAGTTGAAATTTTCTGCAACTTTTGCTCTTCTGAATCTCAAAATGGCCATCGACGTACCTGAAGTGACTTCCAGTGATAATCCTGATAGGAATGAGAATGATTCACCAAGGGAGTCGCAGGGTAGCGGGAAGCGAGACAACAGCGGCCTGGATGGCGCAGCTGACGAAGACTGGACGTCGGTAAGTCGACTATGACGTCAATAGTTTGGTGGTTTGACGTCACCAAAATATACATAGTCAACGAGGACAGTCAAGCTTGTTTTGCCCAAATGTGGACAACGTCAAGCGTCAGTCTTGCCAATTTACCTAGAATTATGGTACTTACGGTTCGGTCTATGATGATTTCCGATCGAAGGAGGAGACAGACGGCGAGGAGGACGATATGAACGATGCCGAGGACAGCGGGAAAGATGACAACGAAGAAGACGATAGTGACGAAGACACGGAAAAGGAGAAAGAGGCTGGACCGCCGAAAGAAGGCCTGTCGGAAGCAATACTCAAACTGTCCATCGATGTCGATGCAATGCCCACCGACGTGAGATTCGGCCGGGAGAATGATGTCCTGGCTACTTCCGACATGGAAGGACGGATAAAGCTGTGAGTTACTGAGCTACACTTTCGCCGATACCTTATTCTTACTTCTGTCTTCTTTACAGGTGGCAACTGTCGGAGGACGGCTCCTCACTAAAACTCGACTTAAAACCGCACAAATCTCCTTGTCGAGCTCTTCGGTTTCTGTCGGTGAACCGTATTATCAGTATTGGAAAGGATAGGCGCATCTGCATTACTGATTGTATCGCAGAAAAGATTGCACATACCCGCAAAAACGCTCATCAGTACGAAGGGTGTTGTGGCCAGTAGCTTTACCGACCGGAAGTTAATCTTTAACGCTGTTTACAGGACTGCAATGTTTTGTTTACTTCCGCTTGGAGAGTCGGGCCTCGTTACCGGAGACGATGACGGCTGCTTAAAGGTAAGGAAACCGTCAAAATCGAAAACGTCACGACTGAAATTACGTCTTACCAAAATTAATAACGTTGTTCAACAGGTGTGGGATTTCCGGAAGAAGGATGCAGTAGCAGAATTCCACGACACCAATGACTACATCAGTGCTTTAGCGTGCGATGAAAAGAGAAAGACTCTGTTAGCCACCAGGTAAAGCCATGGTTCTTTCAAGGTACTTTTCTGGTCCAGGGACCTACAGTTTATGTATTTCGTAGTGGTGACGGGACGCTGTCGGCCTTCAACCTGCGCCGCTCAAAGCTGGAGCTGCAGTCGGAAGCCTTCACTTCGGAGCTCTTGTCCATTGCTATCATCAAGAACGAGTCGCGGGTCATATGTGGAACCGGCGATGGCGGCTTGTTGATCTTCAAGTGGGGCGAGTGGGGCTTCTCGCTGGACCAGTATCCCGGTTCGGAAACCACGTCCATCGACGCCATCGAAACCTACTCTTCCGAGGAAGTCCTCACCGCCAGCAGTGACGGCAACCTTCGGTCAGTCTATTTACAATCTCGGCGAACAAGCTCGACAAGAGTGATTTCCTAAGTGGCGCATGTCCTCCATGTCATTGGCCGGAGGCTTGCACCACCTAGGAAACACGTCGACAAGATTGTTTTCCCAAGTGGCGCACGCTTTCAGCCAGTAACGCTGGAAGCGTGCACCGTTTGGAAGAGCGATGCTGTCTAGTTCTTTTGCCGAGCTTCGGAGTCGACTTGCTCCGTTATTCGGATCTGCGCTCGTTGTCCACAGACTCCACACTGTATCAATCTGTAGGTTGGTTCATGTGGCGCCCTACCGGATGGTGGCATATGCCGGTCATCATTCGATGCCCTTCGAGCGCATTTCGCTGTCTGTTGACCGACAGGTGCTAGCCAGCACTAGTCATGACGATACGCTTCGTTTGTGGGATGTCTCTCGGTTTGCTAGCCGCGGTGGCGAAGATGATGAAGACGAGGCGGGTGTACAGTCAGACAGCAGCGAGGAATCTCCCGTCAACAACGCTGGCAAACGCGGTGCTGGTCGCTCCATAAAGATGCCCAGGCAGAGGAAAGTTGCCTCTAATGACTTCTTTTCTGATCTGTAGAAGGACAAGAAAGCCTATAACGCATCTACAATAAAGACGCAACCTGTCAGTTTTGAATGGAATTGCTGTTTTGTCGGATACGTGGGACAAGTTTTTCGCTGCGGACTTTTGGTTCTCTATTTCGTTCCTACGCTATAACTCTCCGCGGTCTGAGTAAAAGATGTGAAGTAATTCCTTCGCGTATGGAAATGGAATAAGGTTTGCGGTTCAGACTCGGCGGTAGGTATGGTTTAATATTGGAAATGACAGCCGGAATGTGGAAAGAAGGAGCACACATGCTGGGAAAAGCGGTACAACAGACAGATAAATAAAAAAGAAAGAGATGCTCCTTTTGTGGATAAAAGGCGGCCTCTGGAGTCTTCTGACGGTGTCACCGAGCCAAAACAGAAAACGTCGCGCGCTAAAAGACGAACTGAGGTCACAATCACTAGAAGAAAACAATTAGCGGAAGAAATTACTGCAGCAACCTTAAATATGTAAAAAGAGGATCGACTCAGGCTGACTTTTCTTGCTTGAGTTGAAGAATGATGGAGCGAAGGCGAGAGACGTCCTTGGTCCCCTTGGCCGACTTGGGGTTGAAGTCACACAGGCGCGACACCCGGTCCCACTCTTCGCCGGCTTTATCCGAGTCTCGCTGGTTGACAAACTCCTTCTCAGCTTCCCGATTCGACTTCTTCATCTTCTTTGTAGCATCTTCTTGCGATTGATACCACTCCTGCAAACGAGACAAGACCGACGATCATCAACATCACGCTCATCACCATCAAGAAGCGGACACCAAACTGACTGATCACAGCACCAGTGTGAACTTACTTAATGCACCGAAAGGCATCTTGGCCATCTTGGACAGACCCACAATTATTACTGCCAGAAATTGTACTACAGTAGTTCATACCTGCAGTTCGCGTTGAGCTTGACTTCGCAATTCGGCCTTTTTCTTCTCTTCCTCGGCATCCTTCTTTTCCAGCCGCTCCTTTTGATCCTCCCTCCACTTGCGAATCTTTTCCGGTGTCATAGGACGAATTTTCGGAGCTTCGAAGACACTTCGCTGCAAGGAATAACAGAATCTGGTACGGAATTTCATTCACATAGGAATTTCATTCACATAAAAACGAAACACAGGAAGAGCCACGTGGTTCAACTTACCTGCTCGTTCATGTCACTGCGACGGTCTTCGCTGAAGCTGTAACTGTCTCCTTGGTCTCCATCCGACAAGTCATCCCCGTTAGCAAAATGCCCATCCATACCGTTCTCTCGCGACCTTCCGTCGCCATCTGGCAGTGGCAGGTTACGCGAATTACGTAAAGGTCGAAACGCAGTAAAAAAATCAACAATCAATGCAGCGTCTCACTTACTGTATCCATTCTCGACGACACCCACTCGTTCAAAATCATCGTCGTCGATGCCAGCAAGACGACTATCCTCTTGAGCTAAGAACGCTGCCGCGGGATCCTGCTCTTCCTCCAGCATGCTCTGATCATCGTTGAAGGGATCCATTTCTCTAGCCTTACACGTATCCGCCTCCTGACCGTAAGATGCCTTGCGCTGGAGCCTCGAGATGCGGACAGCCGCTATCAATGGTCCTGCACAACAGAGGTAACCTTAGAGCTCAGGGAACCTGAGAAGACTAGAGAGGAGTTGTACTATTGTGGGAGCGATACTGTCCGAGGATGAAGTTGGACTACCTAGGAAGAGCCGGAAGAGGAAGAAGTCAAGAAGATGACTGGACGAAGTTAAATAAAGAGATTGCCATTTGCTCTGCAATGTTTTGAGGTCAATCAATCTTGTTGATTGTTCTCTCCCGAGGAATTTGAGTATTGTTTGAGATTGAGAATTCCGACTTTGCTTTTCCAAAGTTCAGAGTCTGCCTGAGTGCTTATTCCTTTTGTACTTGTAGGTTCTTTTGTTCCTGAATCCTTATCAGTTAACCCAGACAACAACCACAGTGCCTGAGCATTCTGTGGATATTGGATTGGGCATCGTTTCCACACGAGCTGAGAGTCGCAGAGCGCGGGAGATGGGTCCCAAGAACGCACCGGAAGTGATTCAGTTTCATGATCCGGACAAAGCAGCTCGCGCCTTGATTCAGCGGAGAAAAGCCCAAAAGCAGATCAAGCGTCTCAGTCGGCAGGACGAAGCGACGGAACGACAAAGCGGTAAAGATGTGGGACCACCCAAGTCGGTGAAGCTTCGCCAGACCGACTATCACGACATGCTGCGTTACGGAATATCCAATCTGAAAGGCTCCGAAAAATCCCAGGTAAAAGTTGACAAACGGTGCGTAAGGTATAGGTTTTCGAGTGAGTCGCTATGGTTGTTGTGCCTGGGCAAACAAACTCTGAAAGAGCTGTTTCCGAAGTGGCGCACCCCTTCAGCATACAGCACTGTAAACGTGCGCCTGTTGGGAAAGCCAGCTTGTCCTTCTTTCCAAGTGGCGCGCCTTCTCTACCGATGACACTGAGCATCTACGTCACTTGGGAAAATTATCTTGTCCAGTTTGTTTGCCGAGCTCGCAGTTTACGATCGAAATACCCCACTGACGTTTCTTTTTGACAGGCGAGAATGCGATTAGCCATCGAGTTGGGCGCCAAACGACCGAAGCAAGACACCGGCCACTTCAAGACATTCCTGAAGCAGTACCAATCCCAGAAGGAAGAACAGCAGCAGGCCGCGCAAGAACGACAAGTTGTTCAGTTGGCACTTTTGAAGTCTAACCTGACATCCAAAGGCAAAGGCCACAAGAAGAACAAGCGAAAGTCTAAGAAGGCGGGAAAGAACGAAATAGCCGGCAGTCTTGACGGCCAGGTTGGCAAGTACAACAGGGGCATCCAATTCATCTCTCCGAAAGATTTAGCCGGAGACCGGAAGAGCGGTCCGTCACAAAAGAAAGGCAAGAGGAAATAGATGTCTGTTCTCTCGTCTCCGAAATGACATTACCATGAAATTTTGCCAACCTGTGATATTTTAATGCATGTAATATCGACGGCGAATTACGTACTAGCTGTTGGTCGGTATGAGTTCATGTTTGAAGCAGAGCTTCAGTGTAATTCGTTTTACAAAACTTAACATACTGAACTGACTGAAACAAACAATTCCAAGCACTGAGAAACCTTATCAGAAACACTGCTGGCAAATTAACAGCGGAACATCGGTTGAAAGAAATCAAAACAAGAAGCGTTGTGTGGACAGGCAGATGCACGTCAAAGTCATCAAAATACTTTGGACAAATCAACAAGAAAATGCAGCAGAAAGGAGAGACGGGTTAAAGTCACAAACGACTGGAATAAAGTGCACAAGTGACAAGACCAGAACTATGAGGTTTCCTTCCGCGTCGTTCAGGGTTGGGTGAGAGTGGTGTAGATGCCGAAAGTCAGCAAGCAGGCCGGGGACCAGCTCTTGCCACTGTGACAGTCGTGCTTCTTGAGGTGGGCCAGCAGTCGTTTACTGTTGCGACTTCGAAACTGGCAGGACATGCAGTAGATAATCTTCTTGTTAGTCACCTGGGTATGCGCGCGACTAGCCACATGGCGCAGAAAGGCCTTCTGGTCCGCGGTGAAGAGGTGACAACACCAGCACTGGAACCTGTGGAACTGCCGGCCGGAAGTCACACTCATTGACGGACTAGAGACTTCCGACACACTGGTTGCTGCCTTGTCCGTCTTGGTTGGAGCAACATTGGCTGTTGAAGGTTGGCTGGTAAACGTGAGAGGAGTCTTGCTCTCCACCTAAAATAACCCGATATTTACTTTCATCAATTTCTTGAAGAGAAGGAGACTCGAACTCATCCCTTGATCTTTGAGGGGGACATGGGATTATGCTTGATGGGAGATGCGGGGGTTGAAGTTGTGACGGAAGTCGGCATGGCGGAATCCTCATCTTCAGCCATGGCGTCGAGCAGAGAGGAAGAGGCGGAATTTTGTAGGCGACCACCCTCGGCCATGGAATGACTGGGCCTGTATCGATCTCCCTCATTGCAGGTCAAGTCTCCCTTCTTGATCAGATTCTCCACTGCCTGGCGAATGGCACCTTCCAAATCAGCCACTTTAATCCTGCAAACGTAATCCAATGCTAGAGCTGTCGAACAGTGGAAATACTGTTGGAGTTTAACTGTTCAATCGAAAAACTGATGTTCGAGTTGAGTGGGGTGACGCCTATACAGCCGACGAAGACACCCACTTCAACTTGCGCACATATCAAATAAGAACACGGGTAAAAATGACAGTTTTTCACGCAAGAACAGCATTATTCTCCAACTTACGTGAACGAGTAGCGGACATAGTTGAAGATTGTCGGCAGTTTAGAGCCTATGGGATCGCCGATTTCTCTGACAGCAGCTTTGACAGCACGTCGTGTCTCAGCAGGCGACGTCACGGTGAACTTGCGTAGTGAACGAAGGTTATCCGGATCTTTGTAGCACTGTAAACCTTTGGTCCACACCGTCAGCAGTAAGCCATCACGCACAGCAATGTCCAGGTTTTGCTTTATCGAATGCAGGTCACTGAAGGAGTGGTGCGTCTTGAGGGTTTGGGCGATGCGATCGAAGCCTGGGCGTTGCTTCTGATTCTTGATGCGCTTGATGGCATCCTTGAATAATGCCAGGCAGGAACTGCTGATCTCTTTCTTTGGACTCCCTGGTGCAGGTGACGGTCCACCACCCAACGACGAGCTCCTGGGATCCATCCTTTTGCAAACAGACGATGGTTAAATCCAGAATAAAACTAGCCGTAATCGGGATGATGAACATCGGACTGTGACGGACACGCAAAAGTTTCTCCATCTTCTATCAAAATAAGTTTGGCTTTTCCCGGAATCTTGATTCCATGACATTTTGATTTGTTTTCAGTTGATTGGCTTCCACTTACAACATTACGCTTTGGTGAACCGAACGGATCTATGTATGTCCGAACGTGAGCGGTGTCAGTTCACGTCGTTTTGCGCAAACCCCGTTATCAACAAAACCGGCGAAACCGGAAATTGTGATTTTATAGTTTTTATTAAATCACTATTTTACTTTCTGTCACTCTGGACTGTGGGACCCATGACATCTTTCCAGTCAGGACATAATCCCTTTGTTTCTCGGTAAGAATAGCAGAATGGGTTCTTATTTGTCCACACCGGTAACGAGCAAGGAGTCGGAGAACGGTAGTGGGAGAAATGGCTTGTTGTATGGGGCATCGGCTATGCAAGGCTGGCGTGTTTCACAAGAGGTAATGTCATCTGCACCTGCTCCGACTCTTTCAAGCCAAGGCTGAAATGGGACATTGTTCTTACAGGATGCCCATGTGACGTTACCAGAGTTCGACGATCAGTCCATGTTGTTTGCTGTCTTTGACGGACACGGAGGCAGCGAGGTAGCCAAGTATGCCGCCATGCACCTGGGTCAGCATCTCAAGTCGCTGGACAACTATAAGAAGGGCAACTTTCAGGAGGCCCTCACGGAAGCCTTCTTGTCATTCGACGAGCTTCTGACTCAGCCACATGTTCTCGAAGTCTTACGTGCCATAGCCAAGAACAGCAACGACTCCGATGCCGATTCTCAGACCGACGATGGTAAATACAGCGCAGTCGATTTTTTCAACCGACTACGCGTGACGTCTCAGATGAACCATGAGAATGGCAGCTTTACAAGATCCTTGGTCTGTTTCCGATGACGTCACGTGCGACTATCATGAATACGTGATATCTTTGTTTTCAAAGTACCGGTAGATGTCATTCTTTGCCAGTCCGAAGAAATCGAACTTTCATACACCTGATGACATGTTTTTGACGACGAAAGTTTAGGCTTGTGTTCTACAGGAAACGAAGTGGGTGAGGAAGATAGCGACGAAGAAGAAGAGGATGGAGAAGATTTAGCCGAGTTGCTGGACGAGGCAGATGCGCCCATCGAAGAGCTGTTGGCCAACTCCAGTGCCGACCAAGTGCGACGTCTTCTGTCCAACAAGAAGTTGGACCTGAAGGGGATGCTGATGAAACATCTGGCCAACATGGACGACGATGAAGAAGACAGCGAAGAAGAGGACGACGAAGAAGAAGGCAGCACGGACGACGAGACGGGCCATTCCGAAGAAAGCCAATCGGTAATTTTGGAGGCTCCTTTCTTGGTTGTTCATTCTTGCTTACGATCCTCTTCTTACAGACGGTGTCGAAGTCATCCGCGAAAGAAAGTGGCGAAGCGAAGAAGGCGGAAGGCGATATCGTCCACCCTGACACTATCGTCACACAACTTACAGCGACGGAAGTCAGGCTTGATCACCTGGTGGCCGACGATCAACAAGTACAAAAGACCGCGAACGAGGAGGGAAGCTTACCGAACGGTATCATTACATCGTCAGCTTCAGAACCCGAGCATCCCTTTAACGGTAACCATTGCATGATCGATTCAAAGAATAAACTGAGCATCTGTCGAACTTGGTGATACGTGCGGGAAAACAGTCAGCGGTGTTTTAACATACCGTTGCAGGCATGTCAAAGAAGGTGGAGGAGGCAGGCGATGACGCTAGCAGCACGGTGAGGATAGCCGGCAGTGCGGTGGGAGAGGGTCCATCGAAGGAAGAGGTTAAGCCGCTGCGTTCGGTCATCATCGATGACGATCAGGCGGCTGGCCCCAGCACCAGCAGCAGGTTCCTCGACCCCGACCAGCCTTCATCCTCCTCTGGACTCTCCTCAGTATTAAACCTACCGCCGGACGACGCTGAGAATGACAAAGACTACCGACCCACTGAAGAGGCTGACAGTGATGACGAAGACGACGACGACTTGGATGACGAGAAAGTCCTCAAACGATTGTATGCGTTACACGGTGTCATGTAATGTGTGGTGTGGACATTCAGTGATGTCATATGGTGTTGTCGACTTGTCATGTAGGGGTACGTGATATGTAATGCCAGGTAATGTATACCGTGTTTTTTGCAGGTCTCCCGCTGGTCGACGTCTTCTCCTTCCACCGGGCATGTTCGATTTCGGAGAAAGCCATACAGCAGTGGTAAGTCGAGGCACTACTATCACGTTAACAGGGAATGGTGGCTGCAAATTGGGCTTTGTCTTTCATGTAGGCTGGATACGATAGCGGTGCAACAGCCTGCTTGGCCTTCATCAAAAAGAACGTGCTGTACGTGGCTAACGTGGGCGATTCTCGTTGTGTGGTCTCGCAGAATGGTCAAGCTGTGGACATGTCCATCGACCACAAGCCTGACGATCCCCTGGAGACGGCCAGGATCAACCGTGCCGGCGGGAAAGTCACTTCCGATGGGCGTGTCAACAATGGTCTCAACCTCAGCCGCGCTCTGGGTGAGTCCAAACCTTCTTACTGGCCGTGTTTTAACCGAAAGTGAAGTGCGAGAAACACTATGAAGGCGTGTTTGTTAGGTGACCACAACTACAAGCGGAACGAAGAGTTGGATTTGAGCGAGCAGATGATCAGTGCCAAGCCCGACGTCCGAACCTTAGCGCTAAATTCCTCGCATGACTTTATGGTCATTGCCTGCGACGGCATCTGGTCAGTTCACTTTGTGCATCTGTTCCACTGACGGACACGGGAATACCAGTGTGTTGTGTGTTTTGATAGGAATTCCATGAGTAGCCAACAAGTAGTGGACTTTGTCAAAGAACGACTGGACAAGGCAATAGCTAACAACAACCTAGCCAGCATTTGCGAAGAGGTGGGCTTTTTGTCTCAATAAAGTAAATATGATTATGAATAAGAAGAGCTATTCCAAGTGACCGGAAGCTGGAAAACTAACCCGACAAGATCACCTTTTCAAGAGGCGTAAACTTTAGGCCAATAATACTGTAAACTTGCGCAACTTGCAAAGGCGATCTTGTTGAGTTGTCCATGTGACGCGCGCCGTCGGCCATTAATATTGACAGTGCGCGCTACTCAAGAAACAGTCTTGTCGAGTTCTTTCACCCAGCTCGCATGTAACGAGCCAGGCTTGAAGAACATGGAAAATGTGTGGTTTGTAGTTGTTCAGCGTAGTGCTGGCGCCCAACGCTGGCGGAGATGGGACAGGGATGGACAACATGACTTGCATCATCGTCAAGCTGCCCGCTATCACTGCCGCCAGAGATGTTCCTGCAGCAGCTGAAAGTGCCAAGAATGGTGGCATGGCAGTTGGCCCTGCCGAGCAGATACAGATAGATGGCGACAGCCACGTCCAGCAGATGGGGCCTCACAGCCTACCCATGACCAACGGGAACCACAAGAGAACAGCGGAAGAAGCCAAACTGTACAGCGACCCACAAGGAGCCGCCGACGGACAAGAAACCACCTCGGCTGTCAAGAAGGCTAAACTGACCGACAACGGCTCGTCTCTCAGCGTACTGTAATACTACTTTGATTCCTTTCTCTTCTTTCTCTAGTTGGTTGATCACTTGTGTACTTTTCATCCGGCATATTATAGCAGAGCAGAGCTTTTTGTCGTGAGACAACACGAGGGCGCTTTTCTTTTTCGTCTCTTTCTTTTGGCCTTTGGACGGCAAGCACAGCTATAATGGCCCATTGACTTTAGCACTGTCGGACAGTCGAAAAGGATATGACATGTTTCAATGTTTCTTTTGAGGTAGGTTGCTGGTGGGAAATACGCAGGACGATTGGATTATCAGTTTAGGCAGTCTATTAATTAATACAGGCCGTAAATAGCTAAAGGCGTCAAAGGCAACTGTATACAGCTGACATATGTGGACAACAACAATATTTATGCAGTAATTGAGCGCCATTTATTAGCTAGCAATGGCGCCTTTGATGTGTCTTCTGTCAGCGCTTGTTCATCTCAAGCTCGTGCCACACAACGCAGCTTGTGCCAAATGGTTCGACGCGATACTTGTCGCCCTGTTATCATATACACTAGCATAATCGACGATTGATGCATGGGCAAACTAATGCACTACAACAAGTGACTGTAAAGGCGAGCTGTTGGCAACATGGCCGCCACCAAAGATGTGGACCGGACTAGATGGGCTGTCGAAGGAGAGTCGCCTGCATGGATGCATCTTTCTTAAATTGCCATTTGCCAGTCGGCATTGGGCACTGACTGCTTGCTTGTCAATCCAATTAGAATTATTCACCATCCTTTTTATTAAATTACTCTCGCTAATGGCTACAGTACACTGTACAGCATGCAAATATAGCGATAGTATGCGCTGTACGGTGGCCGGGTTCTTCATGATAGGCACGTCGTGACGTCCTAGTACGGTATATACTTCACATACGTACACGCCCAACATGATCGACTGCGCGAGCAAACGATAAAGTACGCACCGGAATATTGCCGAAAGACCGAGGGCAGACATCATAAATCTTCGCTCTTCTTTCCATTTCATCAGTGGTACATTTAACGAAGTGCTGGTGGCGCATAGTGTATAACTGAAATCTGAGCTGGTCTTGGGCTGAAGTATGCACAGTTTGAATTGGCGCTGACCTTTTGGCGGTTGGAGCTCATTATATTTGATTACATAGTGGAAGGGAAAGTTGCCGTAAAGGAATGTCTTTTTGAGTGAAGGAGTGAAAGTGCCAGCGACATTAGCCATCAAAATACGACCTCCTGCTAGGAGAATGCGGCAACGGTACTATCTCCCATTACTCGACACTGACCAACAGCCATGATGTTACTATCATAAACCATCGGGAAAACTGATGTTTAGTCTTTCGGAAAGCTCCGGCGGACTTTTCGAGGTCGATGGTGGGGTTGCATCGGACTTTATCTGATCTGCCAATGACTTATTCCTCCATCAGGTCATCATGACGAAGAACGGCGGCAGTCGCAATATTCTATATAATCGTTGTAGCAATCAAGAGCTAAAGAGGGGGGACGACGATGAGGAGGAAGAGAAGGAGGAGATGCTGGCCGATGGCAAAGAGGAGGAGGACATAGTGGGCAGCCGGCGATTACGGCACGTCCTGACTCCGCCACCAGCCCACACTTCGCCCAGGTGCGCCTCCTCCACCTGTTGCTTACCCTCTTTATCCACTTCCTCGTCTCTCCTACTCAAAGTCCAATTTGCCTTATTCATCACCCTACTCCTCTCGGCCATTCCGGCCTTTTATTTACTACGGCGGGAGTGGCAGATTCAGCAAGAGCACCTCACCCTACAGATGGCCGATCTCAACGACAAACTTCGGCTGTATTATAGCGAGCTCGATGCATTTGCTAATGGCCAATATGCTGATTTTTACGCCGAACCACAGACGATGGTCGACCATCTTCCAGCTGAGGATGAGACGGAGGGAGAAAGTACAGTGGTGAAGAGCAGGGGGCAACGTCGGCATGTCATGCCAACGCAGAGCAGACGGACAGTAAAGAAAAGGTTACCACCCGGTGTGCCGGTTATAAGTAGAGTAAAGGTGGCCGTCGCCGCCTCGACCTCCAGCCCGCATGGCAAAGGCAAACGGCTGGTGCCCGGTTCGCAACGAAGGTCTTCGGTCCATGTGGGCAGCTGGGATCAGGGCGCCACTTCCACTGCCAAGGCGCCGACCAGCGCTCAGCACATGACTGACACGGAATATGTCTGGTTAACTAGCCACAGCAGGATACCGGTAAGACAACACTTCCATCCCCTCTTTGACTTATCCTCCTTCGACTGTCATCTGCACCAACGACAAGTCCATCGCCCTTGTCAGGCCCGGCTCGTTGGGCGGGTTTCCATCGTCCTGCACATGCGACCCTCGCAGCGCTTTTCTCACTTTAGCACGCAGTCAAAAGATAATATAGTCAAACAGGGTCGGGGATATGGACATGGATTTAATCGAGTTTGCCCAGACGTCAAGCAAAGTGAAGGGACGTTTCTCCCTAATTCGTTGCATTTCAAATCAGAAAATGTCTGTAGGCCGCCTTTTCGGGGGGCCAGTTGGCCATGCATGTGGAACACGTGGTGAATTTAGTCATCTTTTAGTGGAGAAAGGCTCCTTCCGAAGGCAGGCAGGCATACATTATGGAAATGAAGTAGGCGGAAATAAAGAAGCGGCAAATGTCCTTGTCTAAGGGAGGGACATTTGCAGCCTTTCATGACTGTCTTTATGGAAGAGGAAATGCTGCTCCACTTCCTCCTTTGGATGAAGAAGGCCCTCACCGCAGAAAGAGTCTACATTGCCTGAAGTGGCGAATTATAGGCCTCTTTTAACCCAATGGTCATTTTTCCTGGTTATCGTCATTTTTCAAGTCGTTAGTTGGGTTGGCTGGAATACCAACTTGACATTGAAGGAGGGAATGTCTGCTTGATTGTCAGGCAATTATCGTTCCGGCCACAGTATGCACCACATCCCAGGGTGCTAACCTTGGCCAGCTGTTGTACGATGACAGCCGCAGATACTGTATATCAGTGGAGTACGAGTACCACATTTAAATTTGAACGAGCACCATCGACATTTGACCAGTCAAGCATGCAAATATATACCGCAAATTTTCCCATCATAACTGTGGCCTGATTAATTATTCTTTTGCCTCCTAGATCATAAGCAATCGGGTCGACACACAAACATATCTACAAAGTACAGTAGATACGGTTTGCGCCTGAAATGAATCAAGGAAAAAGCCTGGCTCTCAACGACTCTGCCTAACAGAACCTCGACAGTGGAAAAGGGGAAAGGTTTTGATGAGGGAATCAACGAACACCAAGAGCCTGCCCGCCTTGACCGCGGCCAAATTTACGACAGGGGTTAATTCTCTTTTTTTCATCCTGTCAAGCCCGCAAAGCTAAAAGCCCAACTCCAGTACAGTAACAGCAAGGAGAGACCACATGAGAGAGAAGCCAATTGTATTCAGAGTAAGAGGGGAGTATAGGTTTCGGCCACAATCTTAATCCCAGCTTCTTTCAAGTTATAGCGCGGAGATTAGGCTGGATTCAATTGCAGTTTGAGTGCTTTTGCCAGATCAGTTGTGTAATGAGGAGCAAACCTTCCAGACGGACCACCAGAAGTATCATTCAGGACAAGACGACTTAATCCCACTACCGATTTCATTTAAAAATTCAATTCTGCTCTGACTTTCACTTTGCTTGATCCGCCAGAGAGTATTACATGACAGTAGCGAATCGAATATTTGTCGCCTGGTCATTCAAGCGAGATTTGAGCTGTCGAGAAACTTGTACCATCGCTGAAATGCGAAACAAGTGCCAATGTCAAGAACTTGTGGCAAACTGACATCCAGCCATCTAATGCAATTTGTCGCAGTGAAGTCAGCAAACCATCACAGTCATGGCGATCAATATTACAAGCAGAAAGAGTTCTGGGGAGGGACAAGTGTGCAAGTTGCTGTTGCCTGATGTTTGTCTTCTTTTCTCCCACAGTTGTACGCCCTGAAAGAATTTTGCCAAGCCACTCGCGCCCACTGCATCCAAGACATGGAGGCCTTTATTTCCAGTCCAGAAGGTAAGTTACGTTGCCTTCCATCAATGGAAGGCTGTAAATGTCAGCAAAGTAGCGCGGAATAATCGAGTTATGGTTAAAGCTAACTGGGTTCTCCGTGTTGCTCTCTTTTGGGCGGTGAGTGACAGGCGCGGATTATAACTAGGTATAATTGATGGAGGAGGAGATTTGAGGAATGGTTAATGATGGAGTGGAGAATGTAGAGCGCTTGTCAGGAGCCGAGTGGCTCGTTGAGCTAGCGTCAATGTCCATCGTTGGCCACTTTGTCCGCCATCACACCGCTCACTTCATTATCTTCGCACCCACCGCCACTGACACTGATCATATGGACGATTGATGGCTATATTAATTACCCACACCATGTTCGCTGCGGGCAGCATAAATACTCCATTACCATATGCCTCTCTCACAAGTCGTTGATGAAGCAGTTATATGATCATAATTGGAGACAATGCACGCATAACCAATGACAAAACACGCTCTCCCACTGTGTCGCATACGCAATCGGCTCAAATACAACTTGCCTCTACTTCTATACTCCAATGTGAAAAACTTGACGTTGAGCGGTGTTGGAATATTGAACGGAGATGAGGAGGATTAAGTTGTCGACTTGTCGGTCCTTCATCAGTGGATTGTTTTCATTAGTAAGATGGGGCCGGGGTATAGTAACCCGTGCAGTCAGTCAAGCGAGGAAGATGCGCTCGGTGGGCTTTTAGTCTTAGTCTAATGATACGGAAAGCTGTCGTTATGGATGAGCTCTCAAGCACAACGCAATGTCTGCAGCTCCTCCAAAATCAATTGAAATCCTTCCACTGTGTTCAACTGAAACTTGGAAGGTCTCGTCGTCCTGTCCACCCCGCCAAGCCTCCCAAGGCCAACTCCTTGTCCGAGAGGCGTCGCCTCTCTTCCCTGGCTCGGATCATGTCAGAAGATGGGCACAGGAAGCCTTCACTTTCATGGTCGTTTCTTCTTAGCCATAGATGGTAGCCAAATTTTGCTGGAAGACATGGATGGGTAATTGTAATGAACATTGCTAGTTAACGTTCTTCCGCCCATGCACTCATTGATAAGCCGCCCACCATACAGCTCGGCGCACAGCCCGATCATGCTTCGATGGCCATGTCATGATTTGGTACCGTATAAGCCTGACCACCAACAATATCTTGTTCTTCTGATGACTATCATCAAGGCGCGCAAGACAGGAAATGATACACATTGTCTCTAGTAACTGTGAATTAAGAGGTTAATAAACAGGTCAATTATGACAGGAATATATCTTGTATTGTGCTTCTGCAGTGAACATTCGGCTACGCGGAGAGAAGGGTGAGAAAGGAGCTGCTGGACCTGCGGGGCATTGCACTTGTCCACAAAGTGCCAGCACTCTCCGTCGATCGGTGCCTCATCATGCTGCTGCCGGTAAGACTTGCCCTCTCTGCTTCACCATATATGCACCATCATCATCAGAGCACAACCAGCCGCAAGTAAAGCACAGCTGGCATGCCCAAGACCGGTCGGTGGTGAACAACACCACCGTAACTGCATGACCAAGTCCAAGTTGACATTTGCCGCATTTTGCTGTTGGAACAGAAGCTGAAAGTGGAACGACAAGCAAACTTGGTAAAGGAAACATTAACTGATTGTAGGACTCATGTTGTTGCAGAAAGTGGCAGTAATGGATTAAACAAAAGCCAGGCCGTCTACGTCGAAGGCAGCCGCGGTCCTCCCGGTCCACGCGGAGCCAAAGGGGAACGAGGGCCGCCTGGTCCGCCGGGTGTCTGTGCCATCAAGTGTATCGACGAAGACTTGCTGCCGCTCCGTAGTTCCTCCTACTGGTCCAGCTCCTCCATCAAGCAGCAGCCCACTCCTTCGGCCGGCTCTTCCCTTCTACTCTCAACGACCAACAACCCCTACCTGGCCCAGCCTTGGCCGCAGGACATGTCCACAGCCTCTACACCCCTGCACCATCCCCCCCAAGACCCTTCACAAGAGCATTCGTCGGCAACTCACCCACCTACCGATGCAACCACTTCTTCGCCATCCGCTGGGTAAAGTCCTCCTGACACAATCCACTTTCGCTTGGCCCCCAGATCTAACTGTACTGTCTTATGCAATGTCTTGTCGGTTAGGGATATGCAGCTACCCGAGCCGCCCCGAATCTGGCAGGACAAGGACGTAATTACTACTTCCACTAGCCAAAGTGCCAGTGCTGGTTCAGATGGTGCCTCGATGGTCGACCAACCCATCAGCTCAAGTACCACAGCGCTGACCTCCCAGCAGGACAATGCCTACTCCGTCTCCGAGACGACCAGCCGCTCCCTGCCTTACGAGGAAGTGCTTGGGCCAATGGTCAACGCCGAAGACCTGCCTACTCCCTCACCGTTGCCGCCAAATGGCCTGACTGTAGCGCATTCGCATGCAGCGTCACCTGTAGGCCCTCTTAGTGCTGACACCCTCGCTCATGGCGATGGATACTCGTCTTACCCCACCGCCAAGCTGGGACTTCCGCTCCGCAAACGCAGTAAGATTAAAGGGAAAGACTGATGGCTATTGTCCGAGGGCCTACTTGATTTTTTCCTGGGTTTCGGATAGGTTGTTTGATCGAGGCCATCGGCAAGCCCGTTCTGTTACGAAGTCCGCCGGTGGCCGGCGAGCAAGCCTCGACCACAGCCTGGGGTTCGGTCATGCGCGATGCTCATCCAGCCACAGCCGAGCAAGCAGCCAAGTATTACTTAACCGAACAGTTCACCGGACGACAATTGCTCGAGTACGCCAGCCTGGCCCACTTTAAGCTCTTCACACCCACCTTCAAGTATTCGCTGCCCAAAACATTCCGCGGTGTGGGCCACCTAGTCTACAATGGCTCTTTCTACTACCACGTCGACACCCAAGTAAGTCAAGGCCCTACCCATCCCCGTCTCCAGGCCCTTCTCCAACCAACAGCATTCTTCTCTGTATAGCCCTTGATTGTCAAGTTCGACTTGGCTACGGAACGCATCACTGCCAAGAAGATAGTCGAAGGTAAGTCCCTCCTTGACCTACCCATCTTCTTCGCCGGACACACACCGCGATCTTGACTAGGTGCTGCCTATCGTCACGGTCACTACATTTATAACCTGAACAAAAACTACGACTACATGGACTTTGCGGCCGATGAGCACGGTCTCTGGCTCATCTACACCACCGACCATAGCACCAACGCCATGGTGGCTCACCTCCATCCTCTGACCCTGGACGTTCTCTTCACCAGGAACATCTCCTTTAGCCATCGCCATATGGGTCAGTCTGTACAACACCACCGAACACCCCAGGAAAAAGATTGGCCCAGAGAGCTTTCCCCAGGGGCGCCCGTTTCTGGCTGATAATACTGCAAACGTGCGCCACTTGAGAGAAACAATCTCGCCAGTGTTTTATTCTAGTGGCGCATGCTTGCAGCCACTATCGAAAAGACGGCAAGCCACTTGGGAAAAGCAGGCCACTTGGGAAAAACCATCTGGTTGGGTTCGTTTGCTGAGCCTGTAAGTCACCAAACTGTACAAAAGCTTATGCTGCTCGTTGTAGGCAATGCTTTCGTGGCCTGTGGTATCTTCTACGGCTTGAGCACCGTCCACTTCCCCTATTCCCACCTGGTCTTAGCCTACGACCTGCTAGAAGATCGCTACTATCAACCGCCCAAAGAAGCGCTCTTCACCAATCCACGGCAGAAGAGTGTCATGGTCGACTACAACCCCCACGACCGCAAACTGTACAGTTACGATGACGGATGGCCCCTCTTCTTCCCTCTCAAGTTCACCCAGCTCAACGTCGACAACCTCTAACCATCTCTCCCACAACAGACACAGCAACCTCAACGAATATTTTTGGCCTTACTTTCCTCCTCTTTCGCTGTGTCGATAAAACATGATTTAGCCACTACTGGAACAGTAATCCTAAGGAAAATGAAACATGTATATCTGAAAGACCTGTGTAGAACAGAAGCACCGAAAAGAAGTCATTAAATCTATCTTCAGTGAACTTTTGTTTTCCTACTTGTACAGCTTCAGCGTCTGTCCATCAGCGGTGTATGTCCCGAAGCGCAGGTGATGGCTTGCCGTAAGAGAAGCTCCGTCTGACTCCCGTTGTTGCCGTTGGGAGCGGCACTGAAGACAGTATGAGCCAGAAGCTTGGTCTTGCCGACAGCGGTCAGGCAGTGCAGTTGGGCTTGGTGAGCAGTCAGGATCTGATGCAGCAGCTGCAGACAATCCGCTCGAAGTGGTGGGAAGGCGTTGGCGAAGCGGGCTAGACAGCGAGCGGCAGTCTGTAAACACAAGAGAGAAGCAGCATTATTCCAGAGCTCCACCAACTCCAACAAGAGTGCTAACTCAAGTGACGCACCTTTGTTATGTTATTGCGTGGAAGCGTGCGCCAGTCAGACAGACATTCTTGTCGAATCCTTCTGCGGCGCACGCTCTCGGTTAATAACACAGGAAACATGCGCCGTTTGGAAACTCGATAATACTGTTTTCCCAAGTGGCACACACTTGCCGTGTTATTAGCTAGAAGGGTGCGCCACTTGCGGACAACGATCTTGTCGAGTCTGTTTGCCAAGCGATCCAAGCTGCCATTCAAGAAATATGCAGTGTAATGCATTGAGACCGTACCTGGACAATAGAGAGTTGCCGCAGCTGAGCAGGGAAGGCTGTCAGAATGGTGGCGATGACGTCGATGGCCAGCCGTGCGATGGCCAGACTTCGTGTCAAGCGGAAGCGCAGACAGAGGCAGGAAGTCAGCTCCAGAACAAAGAGTTTCTTGCTGAGGGACGGTAGCGCCAAGGCTTCGTGCAGGTAGTCGAAGCAAATGTGCAACGATTCCACACCGGCAACGATCACCGCTACTGCCGCTATCGGGAAACCTGCAAAAGTCATGGCATACTGTCAAAATTATACTAGATACTTATTGTATATTATAGCACAAAGCCAAAGCAATTCAGATAGAGCTAATACGTATCATGTAAGACAAAGTCCTCCTCTTTTCTATGACTTTTCATCACAATGATAGCTTTGCCCTTTCTCCTCATGATTATGGATAAGTATTTACTAGGAAGAAGCTTACTTTGAAAGACGACGAGTTTGGCCAAGGTGGCATTGTTGAGGATAGCGTGGTGGATGTAGCCACAGATGGCCTTCTGGCTGCTGCTCAAGTCTTGGGGTAACTGGAAGGCCGAGCTGTCGTCGAGAGGGGCAGTGGCCTTGTCGGTGGTTAGGGGTAAGCAGTGCTCGACGAGGATCTGGATGGCCAGGCTCTCTTGCAGCATGAACATGGTTCGCTTCTGCTCTTCGCGACCCATCTCCCCCTTGTCCAACCCTTGCTTCATCACCAGCTCCAGTTCGGCCCGTTCCAACTCTTCACTGAGGTACTTGTCCGAAGCTCGCAGGAAGAAAGCAAAGGTCCGAAGCAGTATTCGTGTCAGGAAAGCTTTCCTGTAAGAAGAAACCGCTAAGGCTATTATCGCGTCTTCCCTATCATTTACTGCCTCTATTTTCCAACGACCGAATTTGATGGAGAGTAATGTGTGGGTTTGTAGAGTGACTAACCGGAAGACGAGAGGATGGCAGCGCAGTATGTGCAGAGGCTCAAGACAGAGGTTGTCAAAGGTAAGATTCTGTCCGTCCTTATGGCCATTCAATGCAAGAAAGGACCTGGCCGTCGCCAGTAACAATCTACAGCAATGACATCTGATAAGGGACAAGTTGGAGCAAAGTAAGGAGAGGCTCACGTGTTGGCCTCGATGTTGGCTAGCTGCATCCACACTTTCTCGAAGGCCTCAGAGGTGGAGGAGGGCAGCTCTTCAGCCAGCGAGGATATCCGCGGCAGCAGCCTGACAAAGACGTCCAGCAAGAGGGTCAAGCTACTGGGCGGACACGTACAGAGGACATCCAGGAAGCGAGCCATATCTTCCACCGACAGCTCCTCCAAGTCTTCTTCAGTCAACTCTTGTAACTTGTCTGCAAGAGGAAGACATTCATCAACCTAAAAGTCACATCCTTGACAAACAAGGAAAGAGCAGCGCAACCTAGGCGTAGAGGCATGTAGGAACCAACGAGAGCTGCCTCGTTGAGCAAGGCTTCGCCCGCTTGATTCAGCGTCCGCATTTGCGGAAGGACTTGCACCATCAGTCGGTTGAGGATGTCGTGCAGGGGATCGTACAGCGTCGAGTAACGCTCGGCCAGGCTCAAGTAATACTGGAAGGGAATCTTTTCCATCACATCCAATCCGTAGCTTCCAATATCGCTCTTCGATGTCACTGCAATTACATACAAGTAGACTCATCAAGTCATCATCGTCTGCGTACTTGGCAAACAAACTGGACAAGTTCGCTTTCCCTAGTGGCGCACCTTCTCTGTGTTGTCTAGTGACAACGTACGCCACTTGGAAAGTCGACAAGACTGTTTTTCTTAAGTGACGCACATTTGCACAGTTATTAGGCGGAAGCGTGTCATTCGGAAAAAGATTTTGTCAACGTTGTTGACTCAAGTCTCGTTCAGCTTGGCCGGTACGTACGGAAGGTTTTGAGGTGTTGTTGATAGAAGACCTTAAAAGCCAAGAGGTAGTAGACCATGAGGATACTGGGACAGTGGCTAGCGGCATCGTCATGGCGGGCAGCCAGTTGACGGAAGAGGTCGGCAGGACGGAGCAAGCGTATAGCTCGCTTACTGGGCACAGGATCAATGCCGTACAGCACCCCGCAGATTTCTTCGGCGCTGAACGGTTTCTGCAAGCTGACGTACTCTTCTGCCATACTCTCCCCACTGCTTCTCCTACTCGTAAGTGAAAAGTCCATAATTATTTACTTATGATGGAGCCAGATGACATTGGCCAATGAAATTTGCATGAGGCCAAACGAACGTTGTTAGTGGTCACGCGATAATTAGACTCCAGTTTAAATGTCACGCTCATTATCGACGGTTAATTTTCGGAACCCAACTCAAGCAGTCTCAGACTACAGCATGCCAGACGTCAGCAATCTGTAGGTTACCTGATGGTCGGAAGGGTTCGCTCAATTTGTAGAGCCAGGACTTGCAGCATAGCGGGATGAAGAGGGACACTGCACTTGCGGACTTGCGTCAAGATCCACTCTTTGATCTGCTGGCTGTAAGCCACGTTGTAGTTTCTGTTCTGCAGCAAGCTGTGGATGCAGTTGATGGGCAAGGCACCGGTCAAGGATGACGTCAAGTTCTGGGTTGGCGGTACACGCAACGTGTGTCGTAGTAGTGCCTGTAATAGACCAGTGTGAAGCCCTCGTAACTTTACACGATGACCCAAACAGACGACAGTCAACCTCTTCCTTGAAGACTTCGTTGTTGAGGAGGTTCCTTAGCCGGACCACTTGGTTAGCTTTCAGGGCAATCTACGTTGTAAAAGATATCAACGACTTCCGGGTAGGCTTCATCACAGAAAGAGCAACGGAAGAGAATTTGCTTACCTTCAGGCCTAGATGCTCATTAAGAATGAGAGAGACATCCTTATAGTGAGCTGCGCGAAGGTGCGACGCCAGCAGGAGGAAAATTTCTAGATGAGTACCGCCCTGCCAAGATGAAAACCATAAATTAGGCGATACATCGGATATGCTGCAAGTACCTGCATACAAAGAACCATCAATCCACACTTAATGTTGTATGCATGTTTGTGACGAAATATCAGCTGCGGCAAATACAACCGGATGATATGTACTAACCTCGGGGATGACAAGATCCAGGGCTTGGACATCGACGGCCAACTGCCATTTAACCCAATCAATAAACTCTACTTCGGCCATATGGTCAGCAAAAAGGTCTGGCAGAAGCGTGAAGGCACAGAGGGTCAGGATGATGTACTGGTTGGACAGGACCGACAACTGCTGCGGGCGACACATCAACAGGCGCCGTATGAGCCGGTACTCTTCCGCCGTCAACTGCAACTGCGTAGACGTTTCCCGCAAGTGGATGTAGATGTTGAGCAGGGAGATGACAGCGGCCAGATGCGCTTCACTGGAAGGAGGTTCGTCAGGCTGTGGAGAGGTGGGCGATGTCGTTGCCGCGGTGGAGGGCAGGAGACGACAGGCATGCACCAGCAGCTGAGCGCGACAAGCTGCAAAAACCGGCGTTCGACTCTGCATGCAAAAAGAAACACTCATCCGTCGGATGTATTCGTGCGAAGAAAATTAGCACAACATCACACATACGCAATTAACGAGGCATTTGGACCGGAAGTCACCAGCAGCGGTGTTTGTGCCAGCGTCATCGGAATGAAGTAACTTCTGGAAGAGACTGACCACGTCCGCATCCGTTGTCCCCTTTTCCTGACCACACAGAAGAGTGGTAGCCATTAGCAGGCAGAGAAACCTCTGTTGGGAGACCTAAACCGGAAACAGAAAAGTTAGTTTTTCATTCAACGCTAGCAATCATCACTCTAGGGCTCGGCGGTCAGATACTCACAAGTATCCGTTGTATCTCCGTTGCATACTGGGCAAAAGATTGGCACAAGGCCAAGAGAACTCGACTGAAGAAGATGCTGGCTGCGTCGGCGGCATCGTCTCCGCTGCACTGATTCATTAGAAGCGTACTTACTGCAACAAAGTTAAAGTTGAGACAATCAACCCCAAAAAAACATGGTAAGTACCAAAGCCATACTCTTTCTTGCGCAACTGCAGTCATCACTCACCAGTCAAAACGTGCTGTGGTTGGCGTGCGAGGACGTCACGCAGAAGGAAAAGTCCATGCGGTGTATGCAGGATACTCAAACAGACGTCCTCCAGTGAAATCACATCTTTCAACTCTGGAAGATGCAAAGTTTGGGTTACGATGACCAGGACGACCTAGACACAGACACTTAAACGACTGACTGGGGTCCAGCACCTGTGGAGACGAAAGTCACTGTTTCGGACAGGAGGTGGATGGTGGAGGTGGACGAAAAGATATCCGAAGGGAAGATGCGCCATCCCCACTGTCCCGAACCCTTTCGTCCAGCAGCTCCTTTCGGCGCCGACGCACCGCTGTCGCTCACAGAACCGAGGGGCTGCAGAAAACAACCAGGTTAAATGGCTGCAGTTGTACACAGCATAATACTGATATAACGTTGATGGGAGCTCGGCAGACAGAATCGGCCAGATTGTTTTCCCAAGTGGCGTACATTCCCGGTGTTGTTAGCTGTAAGCGTGCGCCACTTAGACAATCTTGTCAAGTTTGTGCACGGGATCCGGCCGGAAGTCGATGGAGCAACCCACCCGTGTTACACTTCATCGACATACCTGCTTATGCTTGTGTAAAGTGGAGAGTCGAATGAGTTCCCGAACAACGAGGCGAACTCGTAGAGCCATATCTTCTTCGCAAAAGCTGACGTTGAGGCTTTTCCTCTGACCGACCACATGGCCGAAGTTTGAGGTGTCCTCGGGCAATAGGAGGGAGAGATAGTTCTCTTGAGCGATCTCCTTAGCAGTGAGCTTCTTCCTGTGACGGAAAAAGTTAGATAAGGTAGCACATGGGTTAACCTATCAGGTTACGAGCAGACTAATCATCTTACTGCGCTTGGATGGAGGCAATGGCATCTTGTCGAATGGAGGAGAGATCCAACGCGCGCAGCTGCTGCTCTCTCAGCTGGCTTTGCGCACTTACACTGCTGCTCGAGTATGAAGGGTAGCTCAGCAGCACGTCGTGGAAGATGTCCGAACCGGAGGCCATGTTCGAGGTCCGGAGATTCCACCTGGACTGGAGTAAACGAGAAGAGCTCTTTTCTTATGAGCTCATGGACGAGCTCAGAGTGATAGATGAGCTGCTTAATATGGCCTTGCGTGGCGTTGATTGGCTTGGATGCTGCAAGCACTTATGGTTGATTGGGCGAAGGACACTACAAATCGTTTGTGCAAGCACTGGAAGGCCATATTCAGCCGCTCATGCATGGTCAACTCAACTGTCCAGTGTCCACAGGTCAACAGACTCAACTTCGAAGATCAAACGATTGATTGTTTTGTTGTTGATTTGCATGCAGAACCGTCTTGACTCTTCGTTGTTCATTATTCTTGGGGAATTTCTGGAAAACTTTGCACTTTGTGGACGCCGGTTGTCTGTTCTTTACTTTGCAGGTTTGCACACTGTGGAATCAACGAGTACAGCGGCGGCCATGGCTTCAGCGGCGTCGAAGGTTAAGGAGCAAGATCGACTGGAGAAAGCGGTGGCCATCGTGATGAAGCATGCCGTGACCATCACGGAGAAGAAGAACGATGTGCCAACCATGGAAGGATGCGTGGCGCTCTTCCGGGAACATGGACAGAAATGGCTTGACGGCTACTTGGAGGATTCCAGCCTGGTCAAGTTCTCGGTTATTGGCTGGAAGATGGTGGTTAAAAGCAAGAGAGACGCGGACATTAACAGTAGCACGCAGATGGAAGGCGCTGTCCTGCAGTCCCTGAAGGAAATTGCTGACTTCCAACCCAAGGGAGCCACTGTCGATGATTTGTGGTCTTTCTTCCAAGCTGCATACACGTGAGTTGAGCATAGTTTCAGTACGCACGTACGCTGAATTCCGGATAGGTGATTATCTTCGTTTGTTTTATAGAATGCCGGAATCTGTGGATGGTCTGAAGTAGCTGGAAGTCAAACTGAAGTGCGGCGTGGACACACTCAAAAGCTGGGACAAAGTTTCGTGCAAGGGCGGATATCTGGCACTGACTCCTTCGGCTTTTGTGGAAGCAAAGTTGGGTGAGTGTTATGATTTATCAGTTCTCTGATGAGAAAAGATTGACTCGGTGGACAAACTAGGATACTTATCACGATGGATCTCTTACAGGTATGGTAGACAAGTCGGTTGAGGCAGATGTGAAGAAGTTACGAGCAGTTGCCGACGTTGCCTCGAACGTCGGTTCACAGAAGAAGCAGTTTTGGCAGGCACTGGAGAAGCTTCGCGTTGACGGCTTCGCTTCGGATGATGTCTACAACGGCATAAAGCGATACGCCGAAGTAAAGCATCGTCCGGACACGCTGGTGCAGCACAAGAACCGTATCGTGTCACTGCGGAGATCGGGAAAAGTTGTGGTGGCTCAAGCCAAGGTCTTTTTGAGAGGTAGTAGGGGGCATTTCGGCGTGAGGACGGCAGTGGCCTACTTGCTGTGGAATAAGGACGTGCTACAGTTCCTGGCAGGTATCCCGCTAACCTTGGACGAAGAGACCAAGACGGACATGTACAAGAAAGCGACAGATGAAATACTGCAGTGGTACAAGAGTGTTCCTGCGCAGAAGAAGGAAGCTGCCACCAAGAAGGTCGAGCCGGAAGTGCAACAGAAACGCAAGTATAACGAGCAAGAAATTGAAGACTTTTGTAACACGTTAGCGAAAGCTCGACGTGACGCGACTATTACGGAAAATGTCTACCAGGCCATTCACAGGTACTCGGAGAAGAGACATGCTCATCTGTGGATTGCCAAGTTCAAGAACTCGATACTGCCCGGCACCAAAGAAGGCGAGCGAACTGTGAAACGCCTCAACAAGTTTTCCAAAAGCGCGCAAAGTATGTGGCCTGTCAGTCTGGCTATAGTCTGCTTACTATGGACTGGAGAAATGCTCAAGTTCGCCCAAGACTCGGAACTCTTGTTGGACGAGGAAGCAAAGACCATTCTGTACAAGGGCGCGGAAAAGGCGGTTCTGGATTGGTCTGTTACTAATTCGCGTGTATTGTAATTCGTCCATGGTACAAACAGTGTGCCGCTGTACAAGAGCGATTTTTGTCGGATGATTCGATTAGTTTTCTGTTGCAGTACTTCTTCGGTTCCTTGAGGTTTTCAGCGCGGGGAAAATTTTTAACGATAAGCTCCCTTCTTTCGGTACTCACACGGTGGCTTGGCAGTACTACGAGATGCCGTATCGACCGGTCATAAACATTATCGATACGATCTGTCTGGAAGATTAAGTCCATAAAGGCGTTTCACTGCTTCTTCGCCAAAGTGCGGTAGACTGCACGTGTGTTCTGGTGTAGTACTGAACTTCTTTGGCCTTTCCACTTTCCAGCAACATCATCCTGACTTAGCACTTTCTGTCTGCCAGTGTGTTTTGGTTTCTCGGGCTGTATCGTCCTTATCAATCTCCATTACATGCTGTAGCTGACCAGTTCCAGGATGGAAATGCTAGGATCTTCCTCGACGATATGGACTTTCATCTTCGCCTTGCCGCTGGTTCTCTTGTGGATTGTGTAGGTTTTTCCCTCTGACCGTGAATATCACCCATTGAACATTAGCGATAGTTTTCTCACATCGAAGTAGCCATTGTGTTTTTCCAGGTATCGCAAGTCAAAGTTTCGCTACTTTTCGGATTTGGGAGTTCCGGGTCCGACGCCAAGCTTATTCAACGGGAATTATGACGAGCTGATGAGTTCGGGAAAGGTGATGCTTTTCTTCCCTATGGTATTCGTACTCCTTCTTATTAATCTGACGAGATGTCGAATTGGGCCTCTGCAGGGTTCCTGGCTAGTTGTGACGGACTGGATCAAGAAGTACGGGCCGGTGTTTGGTTACTATCGAGGAGGACCCTCGCGCATCCTCATGGTGGCCGACCATGAGATGCTCAAGACCATTCTCATCAAAGACTTTGCTCATTTCTCCGATCGCACGGTAAGAATGGCCATCAATTTTGTTAGCACCAACTGCCTCTTTACCAGGGTTTCCCACTTTTACCCTTCAGATTATGACGAGTTCAAGGAAGAGGTTGCCCGTCTCGTTTCGAGGGAATCTAACCGTTCTGACGGGTGACGACTGGAAGCGCGTCCGCAGCACTCTGTCGCCCACTTTCACGGCCAAGAAAATGAAAATGGTATTTTTATCAGACAGAGTTGTCATTTTATGCGCGGCCTCAAATTACGTATGCTTACGTTGTTGCGTCGTTCCTTTGCAGATGTCGCCCAAAATCAACAACATGATCGATATCTTGCTGTCCATTGTGGAGGAGAAATGCGCTGCGAATGAAGTGACTGATATTTACGGGTGATGCAGCAGTCTTTTCTCTGTGGTGAAAACTATGTGCTGAAGAAACTTGACCAGAAAATTGGTTTGACTTTTTCTAGACTCTTCCAGGGACTGACGCTGGACGTGATCGGCAGCTGTGCGTTCGCCATGGAAGTTAACTGCCAAAGAAACCCCAAAGATATTTTCCTGGAAAATACCAGAGCCCTTTTCCGCAACGCCAACAACTTGTTCATCAGAATCATCCGTAGGTTTCATATACTGTGTCACCCTACAACGTTATCAGTGTAAATTGGATGGAGTAATTGGTCAACCAAGTTTCGCTCTCCTTTCTGTAGAAATGTTTCCCGAGTTCAACTTCCTGATAGGACCCATCATGTTGCTTGTCGCTCCCAACTTCAAACGAGGACGTATCCTGACCAGCAACCTGCGCCAGACAATCGAACTTCGGCGAGCTCAGATGCAAGCCGGAAGTGCCACCAACCATGCCGATATGATCCAATTGATGCTAGAAGCCAGCGAAAACAAGGAGGGAGGTACTGCGGAAGATGGAAAGAACGGCCACGGGGAAGTGCAGAAAAAGTACTTGACGGAGGAGGAAATGATCGGCAACTCGTTTGTCTTCCTCCTGGCGGGCTTCGAGACTACGGCCAACTGCTTAGGCTTCACTGCTTACCTGCTGGCCAAATACCCAGAGATCCAACAGCGACTTTACGAAGAAATCGTCGAGCTCTTTGGCCATACCGAGAAGGTCGACTACGAACAAGCACAAAAAGCAGCCTATTTGGAAATGGTCATTGAGGAGTCGTTGCGTTTGTTTCCTCCTGTCACAAGGTACCGCACCATTTACATCACAGAATCACGTTAACGTTATTTTTGTGTTACCTCTGTAGTTTTGTAACGCGAGTGGCTTCAGAAACGGTGAACGTTAACGGCCAGATCGTTCCCGAAGGAACCGGCATCGAGGTTCCCGTCTGGTACCTGCAGCACGACCCGGCCGTCTGGGACCAACCTTACGAATTCGTCCCCGAGAGGTTCTCCGAAGAGAACAAGCCTTCCATCAACCCCATGTCCTACATGCCCTTCGGTGCCGGACCCCGTAACTGCATCGGCATGAGGTGAACAATCGAGTCGCTGGTCCTTGTTCCGCCCTTCGCTTCCGAGACAGTTCACCGGTACGTCATCAGCCATCTTGTTTATTTGCAGGTTCGCACTTCTGGAAGTTAAGATTGCTTTCATTCGCATCCTCAAGCGATACCGGCTGGATACATGTGAAATGAGCGAGGTATGTGGGGAGTAACGTGGCGAGAAAGCAAGCTTCGAAATGCACCATTCTTTTGAGACCGTCACTGACCGTGGTGCTTTAACCATGCTAACGGGCTTTTCGTAGCCGGAAATTCAACTGCAGCAGTCCACAGCGACGATCAATCCTAGGAACGGTGTCTTCGTACGGCTTTCGAGACGCTAACCATTTTCAAGCTACTGAAGTTACTATACACCTTTTCGCGATGAGTGTTTCGACGGAAGTGATGGAGTTTCTCTTAGCTATGGCCTTTTTCACTACCTCGCATCGATAATTTTCACGGATACTGTGTAACAAAGAACTTCACTATCATGAAGTTGCCACTGATGAGCTGCTGTAGTACTTCGCCTTGCCGGAAGGTAAAATACACGATGAAGCGGTTGACTGATTAGACTACTTGCAATTTTAGCTTCAGTTTGTCACGCTAAATCTTGTCATGGCAAAACAGTTACGGTAAATGCCTCTTAGGCGGAGTCGACCAATCACTTAATAGCATAAGAAGCCTGGTTGGTCAAAACCGGCGTGCGCAGCCAGTTAAACTTTGGCATAACATGTTTCGCCACAACAAGATTTAGCGTGACAGGCTGAAGCTAAAATCACAAATAATCTACTGTGTTATGCAAATATCAGAATTTGTCATTACGTCATCTTCCATACAGAAGAAAACTCTAGCGCCAATACGACAGGAGAATTTCTACCGTTGATGATCCGTAATAAGTTTGATCGTCGCTCGATCCGCCACTCTCGGCGTAACTGCCGATGGGCGTTCTTCAGTTATCTACGGCGGCTGCTGAGTCAACACCTATTGTGGCAGGCCGTTGCTTCCAGACGGCGAAGTACTGCTGCTCTACAGTGAATGCCCCTGAATTTTCGTGAGAACTCCTTCGGTGGTTTTCAACATGGTTGCATCGATCGGAACCTGAGAGGACAAGCCCATGTGTCTTGTAACCGGGAATGGACAGCTCATCTGACCTAAGGCCGAGACACTCTCAGGAGGCCACGAACGGTAAGCAGTGATCTCTCTCCGTTTTCCTCCTAGCTTTGTTGGTTGTCGCCGCTCGCTCGGTAGTCTAGTAGTATCTTCTAAAACCAGGCCTGCAAAGTTTACCGAAAGAAAAGATTGCCAACATGGCTCGGGAGGTGTATCGCATTCGGATGGATCTGACCAGTCGCGAATGCGAACTCAAATATTCCAAGGTATCAATGTCATCTGCTCTTTGATACACCTTGCTATACGCGATCCGTGCCATCTTTGCTTTATAGGCTGCTGAAGCCCACCTCAGATCACAGTTACAGCAATTGACAGAAGACAATTCGTCTCTTCGACAACGTCTACTCCGTCAGGAAGAGCAAAGGATAGCGGCGGAAATTTATCACGACGCACAGCTGAAGCAGTCATCGTCGCAAGTTGATCAGGTGCGCGACAACTTGCGGACAGAATTCAGTAAGACGGCTCTGCTGGAGCGCCAGCTGACCGAACGGACAACTCGGCTCACCGCTGCCCAAAAGCTCCTCGAAGAGGTAGGTAGTTTCGTACAGACAAACAAAATCTACTTACAAGCTAACCGACCGGTTTCAGTCGTGCGGGACATTTATGATGTTGCTGCGTTTAGTATTTATGAAAGGGACGTAATGCGTGAGTGCATCCGAGGATATGATACGGTCTTATTTTGCTGTCGTTATGTAGTCCGAAAAGTCCAGGAAGAAATGGATGGAGCATCACACAAGCCACAGTGGCAGACAAGAAGCTGTGATCGGTGCTCTTAACGAACACACTCGGAAGCTGTTGGAAGACCAACTGCAGTTGGAAGCGGAGGCAGCGGAAGCCAGCAAGGAACGGGAAGAAGTTCAGCGTGGTGAGTACTCACTTCCGGTCGTCGTTTTCTTGAGCAGAAACCTTCACGTTTTTGTTTTGCTTTCCGTAGTACATGTGGATGAGCTGCAGACGTTGCAAGATAGCAATGCCAAGCTACAGGCGGAACTGAGGGAGAAAGATGGACAGGTGGGGGAACTGAGCCGGCAACTGCGAAATGCCCGGGGGCAGCTGACGCAGTACAGCAATGCGCCCAACGGCCAGTTCAAGCTGACTTCGGAACTGTATGCCAGTCTTGTGGCCAGCGAAGACAAGGTGGCTGCGCTAGAAGAGGAGAATGCTCGGCTGAAAGTCCAACAGAAGCAGTCCTTACAAGTACGTTACCTTACTCATGAACTCAGCTGGGTTTTCTTGATACCCTACTTTACAGACCGTTCAAACTTTCGGCGAGGAGCTGACCGAGGTGCGTAACTCAGCAATGGAGACTGCGCAGGTGCTGCGCAAAGCCGAGAAGCTGATCGTACGGCTGAAGAGAGAGGGCGCCTGGGCTGAGAAAACTGTCAGCTCCGACCGCTCCAGATCTTTGTTGGAAAGTGGGAACATGGCTGCAACGGAGCGTGAGCTACAGTTGTACAGGGAGCAAGCAGAAGACGACCAGAAGAGAAACTTCTTTAGCTTGATCGCCCACGCTCCTGAGCGTTACGACGAGGTACAGCAGCTGCGGCCGACAAATTTGACAAGATGGCTTTCCAAGTGGCGCAGGCCTCCAGTATTACTGTCTGGAAGGGTGCGCCACTTGCGATGAAATTCTTACCGTCTGTACAAGTGGCGCAGGCACCCAGCATGCCGCACTGGTGACGTGCGCCACTTATGGAAAAAATTTGCCAAGTTTGTTTGCTCTTAATCAGCTTGATACAAGCATGTAGACGGCGATAGAAATAACAAAGAGACGGTCGAATGATGGCTCTGTATTTTGCAGGTGATGACGGTAGCGCGCGATCAAGCCGTGCTGTGGGCGTTCGTAGCCGAGCATGGCGCTGAAGCTCAGGTCCGGCAGGTCGAGTCATTAAAGAATGCCATAACAGTACTACAGCAGGCCAAGACGGATCTGCAGACACAGAACGCCCAGCTGTGTACCAGCCTCAAAGATAGCCAGCACTTCTCCAGCAGTGAAATAGAACGAGTGAGGGCCCAGCTGACTGAAGCTGACGAGTCGATATGTAGCTTGACCGCCCAGTGCTATCAGCTCCGCCAGGACAAGGCCACGCTGGCGAGCCAACAGAGTCGCCTGGATGATGAGCTGAAGGAAGCCAAGGCGAAACTGGAAGAGGCGGACAAAGCACGCCGACATCTCGCTGAGGTAAGCCCAGGTCGAAAGTTAGTTTCTCTCTGTGGTCGTACAGAAATGCTTCCCAGTTATTCAAAGTGTGACGTTTAGGGACTCGATAAGGAAAAGATGGCTTCCATGCAGCAGTCTTCGGAGATCAGTCAGATTCGATCGTTGCTGGTAGAAGTAGCTAGCCAAAAAGAGCTTCTCTCAATGAAAGAGCAGACTTCACGTGGGGAAATCCAACATCTGGAAAATGTTATCGTAAGTCAAGCCAAAGCCACGTTATAATAAGCATCTTTGCAACGGGTTTTCTGAGTCGAACTTGGGAATCAGAAAGAAATGCGAAGAGATCCTAGTATGGTTTGTTTTCCCGACACCTGCTCGTTCATGTTATGTGGAGTAATTGTCTTGTAGGAAACACTGTCAGCTCAGCTGGCCAACGCTGACATTGTGTACTGGGTCAGCGAGAGCAAGCGAATAAAGAGCGAAGTGGAAAGTGACCGTCTGCTGCTGCACCAGGCGTCGGCTAAGCTGGCTTCGTTGGACAACTTGGACCGTCTTCAGGCGGAGAACCAAGCTCTCCAACAACGCCTGTCCTCACTGCAGGCCCAAGTCTCGGGCCAGCCAACGACCAAGCCTTCGGGTGATGCAGATATGGAGATGATAGCAAATCTCACTAGTCGGTACGGAATAAAATGGTCTTGTATACGGTCCGTAAACTTTCTAGACGAAGGTAAAATGGTGGAAGTTGAAAAGGGGACTGTCATAGACTTTTTTTCTTTGCAGGGCTCGTCTTGCCTTGGAGTCTCAGGCACATGAAGCAGCACTGGCCAGTTTGCAGGATGCACGTGCAGAAGTTGCTACACTGCAGCTGGCTTTACGCGAGCATGAAAAGCAAGAGCAACACTGGAAGAATACCATCACCTCGCTCAAGAGCCAGGCAGCAGCTAGAGAGAAGACGTGGCGCGAAGAGGTGCGCTTGCTGACCGAGCAGATTAACAACCATCAAACCTGGATGGACTCCACCCTTGCAGGACGGCAGGAAACTCAAGAACAAGGTCGGAAAATATCCTGTTCGATCTTCAACCCTTCTTCCGACCTTCAAACCTTACTGACCTGAAAATTTAATGTTGCCGATTTGTTAACCACATTTTTCATAACTGTCTACTGTAAACGATTGACAATAGTAGTTGATAGTGACGTTTTCTTTTCGCAGGTTCGGTTCTGTCGCACATGGTCCGTCATAGTGGTCTTCTGCAGCAGCGTCTGAAACTAGCTCAAGAAGAGCTGGCTATGCTGAGAAGATTAGAAGATGAGAGCGTGGCAGACAATGTGGCCGCAGGGACGATGTTGCGAGACGAGCAGAGTAAGGATGTGTGGCAGAGCATGTACCAGAAGAAGAGTAGTCTGTTGAGCAGCATGGTCGAGTATAGCGCCACACTGCGAAACGAAGCCTTGACACTGAATGAGACTGTAAAAGAGCTGAGACAGAAGGGCGAGCAGATGAGTAGACAAACTGAGGTGTTGGAGAGCGAAATGGAGAGATTGAGGGCTGAAAGGAACGAGTTGAGTGAAGAAAAGCGAAGGCTGGAAGGTGAGCTGAAAGCTTCCATCGAGCGCTTCGATACGGGGGCCCACAGAGCCGAGCTGGAGAACCTGAAGAAACAGAAGGCAGAGTTGGAGAAGAAGCGAAGGAGCGACCTAGAGAACCAGAAGGAACATTACCGTAAACAGTTCGAAGACATGAGAAAGAAGAATGTCGATACGCTGATTAGCAAAACACAAGAAGCAGAAGCGGTGAAAGAGCAGCTGGAAGCCTTGCAAAAGGTCCATGGTGAGTGTGGCAGTACGGAACAGACACTGCGGGACAAGATGAGGAGTGTGGAAACGCAGCTGGCTGCCAGGGACCGCATGTGTCTCCAAGCAGTGGAGGAGTGCAACAAGGCCAGGGTGGAGCTGGCTAAAGCCCGCGATGGGCAGAGTAGGCTGAGAGCGGAAGTGCAGTCCTCTCAGGCCAAAGAGAAACAGCTGCTCGAGCAGTTGAATGCCATGGTCCGAAGCGGCGACCGAACTGATGGGGCGGCGGCGTCGGCCTCGGCTGCCGCCAGGATCAGACTCAGGCCGGCATCTTCCTTGTTGAGTGGAGGTGCCAGGAGTTCGGCGGCACCTGCCCCCAACCTCTCCCTGGTCAGTTCTTTCGCTTTATAATTAGAGCTTGTTATGAGGAAGCTCACCCATAAACTCGACAATAGTGATGTACCAAGTGGCGCACGATTTCAGCATTGTTAGCTGGAATCCTGCGCCATTTTTGTTTAAGAATATTGCCGAGATTCCAAGTGGCGCACGTTGTCAGTCTGGTTAGCTGGTAGGTTGCGCAACTTGGGATGACAGTCTTGTCGAATTATATCTTGCCCATATAGGAGATACTACGACGTTATCTTGCTGTGAGTGTAGGATGGAAGTGGCAGTGCTACGGCCAGTGATCCAGCCGTTCATGAAGCGCCGCCTCACATACTGCAAAGTCCCATGGTTTCACCACACCCTTCCATGGAGACTAGCTCCAGCACCTCGGCGGGACCTGCATCTTTACCGTCCACCAAACGCTCTCGCCTCCCCTCCACTTCCGACCAGTCGCAGTGTGTACTAGCTATTGCCTTTAAACGATCAGCTCTCTAGGCATGCTCTTCTCTCTGAAAACGATTGCTGCTTTTCTTTTCGTAGTTCCAAGGATAGCGCAGACAGTCAGGAGCTCTTCAAGCGGTTACGGCGCGATGTCTCCTCCAACCCCACTTCGTCCGACGTCATCAGCAGCACCAACTCGTCGCTGGCCCAGCGTACCCGCATCAACTCGCGCTCGGCCGGGGCCGTGGAGACACCGGCTGTTAACCGTCCGCGATCTGACTCCCGTTCAGCTCCCATGTAAGACTTTGACAGTGGCCTCAGTTAGCGTCAGTTCTACTGACATCCTTGTCTAGTTGTGGAGAGAGAAACAAAATGATTAGACTTGGTCTTGCAGAGACGAGGAGAGGCAAGAGGTAGCGCAGCAGCCCATCCAGTCACCCAAAGTGGGAACCGATGGGGCTACTGGCGATGTCCAAGGCGAAGACGTGGCGCTGGACATGGAGGAGGAAGAACAGCAGCCTTCACCCGATGACCAGATGGAGGTCAACGACGAAGTCGACGCTGAACGACCTGACGAGGGGGAGGATGTCGAACAAGAAGACGTTGCGCTCGACGACGGACAGGTATGTCCAATGACGACCCTTTAACCGTCTTTCTGCCTCCACTGCATAATTCCAGCTTGTCTGCTCTTGCAGGAAATTGGTCAGATTGCTCCGGACAATGACGAGGAAGCGGGTGAGAAGGACGTTGAGGACTTGGTGACCCAGTCCAGCGAAGGAGCCGTCAGCCCTTCGGGCGAACTCTCGGACGAGCTATCCGAAACAGCTGATCAAGCCGGTATGATGAGCAAGGATTGGGCTGGCAAATGACTTGAACCAGATCGTTTTTGCAAGTGGTGCACACTGTCAGCCAGCAACAATGGAAACGTGCGCCACTGAACATAGCAATCGGGTTCATATCATTTGCCGACGTCCCAATCTGTATATGACGTTTCGGGGAAAAGTCGAAGCGGAGTAATTCAGCCTCATGGTGCAATCGATATCCTAAAAGGCAGAGAGTTTTGTGAAAGAGAAATAAATCAGTTGGGATTTTTGCAGAGGGTGGCATATACGACGTGACGCCACGGGAAGACGAAGAGTCATCATCGGGCAGCTACGACGAGGACGACGGTAACCCCAGTCACCCCACTTCCAGTTCTTTCCAGTTTACCTCTCCTGCCCAAGCTGCTGTACATGAAGCCCCAGAGCAGGCTCGAGCATCGGAAGGTGGCGCCCTGCTGCCGCAACCCTCAACCTCCACTGGGCGATCACGTCCATCCTTGACTCCTCTGGACCGACCTTCCTTATCTCAGAGCCCACGCTCCTCAGGTCCCGCACATTCTTCCGGCATGTTGGGCATACCCTCCAGCTCTCTGGGTCTGCCACCACGAACACCTGGCCTATCAGTGGTACGTAGGTGACTGATAAATTCATGTACTGTAGTTAAAAGTTATCAAGGGACTACATACTTGTCTACCGTGGTGTGAGCACGGTTTAGAGTATGCAGGTTCGAGAGATAAGCTGATTACCTTGCATTGTATGGTCTTTTAGTTGAGTGGACGATACGAAAGTGGACCAGATGAATACGGAGTGGTGCCATCAACTCCCAAGCTGATCACGCCCTGTAGGGAAGACGAAGGCAATGCGTATGTGCAACTTTACTAGACCGTTCTTTCGCCCTTTAGTCTTTAGTCCCCCCAAGTTTTTTACATAGTCGCACGTACCTACATCCGAATGCATTGTCGAACAACTAAGGTGTATGCAGGCGCATAAAACGCATTGATCAGTATTGATTTTCACGAGCTAACAAGAATGATGGGTTCCGTAGGATGCCGCACGTTCCGCATTTCTTCGGTGAAATGTCGGAGGCCATTGAAGACGTCACAGCTTCGCAAGTGCCACCGACTCCCCACAATATTCGCGGCCAGTTCTTCGAGGACGCACTGAACGCGGCCTCGGAAGACAGCAGCTCCTTCCAAGGTGCCGAAGACTCGGCAGCTCCCTCTCTGCCATCGGTCTCTGTTGAAATGGCCGGTGAAGGCACGGACAACGTCCCAACTTCGCAAGCCAATGAGCAGCCGGCGTATGTCAGTCCGCGTCGCCCTACCAGAAGAAGCCAGGTGCCGGAACCAATGGTCCCATGCCCCGGAGAAGCTTCAGTCGCTTCGGCTGACAGTAAGGATAAGCATCAGATACAACAAGCGATGATACCAAATAAGAGTAGCTCGCTTTTCCAAGTGGCGCGCGCTTCCGAAAAAGTGCGCCACTTGGAGGCAGCAATCTTGTCGTGTTTTTCTGAGTTGCGCACGTTATCATGCAATAACAATGGAAGTATGCGCCACTTTGAAAGAACGATCTGGTCGTTTTTTCAAGTTTATTTTCCGGTGTCCGAAATGTTGCCTTTATTCTTGCAGATGATAGCCTGCCCTCTGGGAGTGGTCAGGCCGCATCGCGTCTTTCGCCCTCAGCTGGTCGTCCTGCTCGGCGTCCAGCTGGTCCACGTGCTGGCCGTGCTGGACGAGGAGCATTGCGCCTCAGCCCTGGCCTACTGTCCTCGCCCGAAAGACGTCCCATCATGGCACCGGTCGTCGCTTCAACAGACTCTGCCACTGATCAGGTACCTCTAATGCCACGGGCTGTGGTACCACGAGGCGCTGCTCGCGGAGCGATTGCTGCTGGTCGCTCAGCCGCCACTCGGGCTCGTCGACGACGCCGAAGTAACTTGATGTAGACCTTGATGTATCTCCTAGTTTTCAGTCAATTTTACTTCTACTATATGAGTGACTGTGTCGATAGACTTTCCTTTTCGACGTACGAACTTTTCTGCTATATAGTTTTGGCACATATCGTCGTTCAGCTAAATGCTGCATGCCAAACGAGTCGATAGAATCGAAGTGGAAGAAATTCTTACAGATTAACAGAAAAGTAAATTGTTCTGTTGACCTTCAATGTCATTATCATGTGACAAGAATAAAATTAAAATGAGATCAGTTGGGTGAGGATCTGAGTAGAAGGTTGCTGAAACAATCAGATGTCCATGGAGGTGAGAGGAGGTGTCGCAGTAGCGGGAGGAGGGAAGGGATAACTGGCCGCGTCGGAAGGGTTGTCGGACTTGAGTCCTTCGAGCCAGAAAGTGGTCATTTCGCCCTTACCCTTCACCGGTACAACGCCGCGCAGAACAAGTTCAAAGCTGGAGAAAAACTGCAGGATGTTGCGAGTGGCTTCCGTTATCTGAATCTTCATGGCTGTGAAAATCAACCAACAAGTCGACGTACACGCCGAGAAAGCGGGAGACTAATACAAAGTCGTCTCACCTTCGCCGGTACTTTCCATTCGACTGGCCGTGTTGACGGTATCTCCGAATCTACAGCAGCATGGTCTATGCAGTACACGCTCGACGAGATATTACGGGCCAGTAGAAATTACGGACCAGGCCCTTTCCCTACGGCGGCACGGGCAGGTGATTCTTGCTACAAGTAAAAACCAACATCGATTCATCGAAGGCTGGACTGCTGTACGTACGTGCTAGATATTGGGCCGAAGAGCTAAAGCTTGTAATATTTGCTATAGCAGTTAGATCTCCATTTTACCGGAACACACACACCTTCAACAGTTCAACCTAGTCCAAGGCTTCTCCGGGACAACATCGACAGCAGCGTTGAAGCGTTAGAGTAAAACAACTGATCAGCTGATGGCCACTGTCCATGACGATTTTCTACGGTTGAATTTAACTCCGTTATGTCAATTGTCCGATTTCTGTTTCTCACTTCCATACATAAACTTGCCGTCTTTTCCGCCTGGCCCGTAATTTCTACTGGCCCATAATATCTCGTCGAGCGTGTACACTACTTTTCGAGGGTTCAAGACTTGTGACAGGGATGACCTACAAGCAGTATTTAGGTGTCTGGAAGCCGACGACGCCAGCCACACAAGGTCCGGAATTAAGGCCTATGCGCAGCTCGATGGGCGTTCCTGGGCGGTGGCGAATCTTGAAGCTTTTAGCGGCTTCTCGTAGCGTTAAGGCCAGACGCCCCATTTCGCTGGCGTGCTTTTGGCCGTTACGATTTGGTAATCCGCTGGCAATAACGTAACTGCCAAGAACAACCGTCACCGTCAAAGTCTTTGTCGTACCCAAACCAGTGAAGCTGCTTACCAATCGCCGACCGTTTCCACCTTGTATGCGTCAAACCCAGCAATGATCTGATCAAACTACAAGAAACTCAATTTAATATCATAATTTTCTTGTGTGGCTGATGGTCAGCGAAGCAAAGAGCTTACTTGATAGTATAGGTCGTTCATCAAGTTGACAATCTCCATGGGTGTACTGCTGGAGGAAAGGCGGGTAAAGTCCACGATATCACCAAAGTAGATGGTCACGCCTTCGTAACTTTCGGGGAAGACGTTCTCTCCACGCTTGAGCTGTTCGGCGATGGACCTGCACACATCAGCAATATACATACAGTCAGTTGATCTGTATTCGGATGGCCAGCTGTAGACAGCAGAGTACTTGGGTAATATGGAGTAGAGTAATTGGTCCGTCTTCTTTTTCTCCTCCACCAGAGCCAGCGTCTTTTCCTCTACCGAATCTTCCAGACTCTGGGCGTGCTGCTCGATTCTCTCCAGCAGCGTATCGATGATGTTGCTTTTATTTTCATTTCCGTTCGACCTGTAAGCAGACGGAAGTGCTCTAAGGCAGAAGAATAAAAGCAAACAGGATATGGTCTTACTTGGAGAGAAGGCGCAGACAGTTGCGCACCTGTGGAATCTTCAGTCGGTTAGCGGGTGAATCGGCCCAGCAGGACTGCATAACGAAGAGGATCTCCTGATTAACGAAGGGGTCGTCGATGGTCGGGCGAAAAGGCGGATGCTCCGATCGCTCCACTCGCCGAACAATTTCTGCAAGGAACGGACAGTCAATGCAGAAGTGCTGGTTGGAAGGCCGGCTAAGAAAAGTTAGGAAATATACATGGTCATTATCCCAAGTGGCGCACGTTTCCAGTGAATCGCAATCATGACGTGCGCCACTTGGGAAAACCAGCTTGTCGGGTTTTCCAGGTGGCGCACATTTCCTGTCAGGAACAACAGAACAGTGCGCTCCTTGAGACAGCGATGTTGAGATGTTTCGTCTGCCTGCCTGCCTGCCTGCTTGCTAGAGATAGGGAAAGCTTGTACCTTCGGGACTAGCGTTGGATTTGTAGTAGGGAGACTCACGCGTGATAACTTCCGACAAGATGATGGCGAAGGCGAAGATGTCGCCCTCGGCACTGGCCTTGTTGGTGTTACGCGACCTCAAAATCTCGGGAGCACTCCACAGCATGTCGGCTGGTTCTCTTCTCTCGATGGCGGTTACAGTGTTGTAGAAGGAAGGAAGACCGTAGTCGCCCACCTTTAGGACGAAGCGCTTGTCGATGTAGCAGCACTTGGAGGTCAGTCGGCCATGACACTGCAAGACGGTGTTGGACTGCAGGTAGCTGATGGCCCGTAATAGGTCGTTGATAAAGGACAGCCGGAAGGCCCAGTCTAAGGCGATGACGTCATTGAACAACACATCCTGCAACGGAGCCTCTGTCAGTTTTCGCATCTTTTTTTAGTTCGGTCCTTATAATTTTTTGCACTTCTTTCGCCTCGGCCAAAAGACATTCTGGTAATGAGTCATCCCCTCCCTAGCCGGATCGCGGTTCCTGCTGTGTTCGAAAACGGCTCTTCAAAAATCCATAAGTTCTCCGGTATTTTCAGCTTGAAGTGAGCAGGATGCTCTGTTTCTGCTCAGATTAGGTCATGAAGACAGCAGAAACAGAGCTTTAAACTCAAGGCAAAAACGTCCTCTTTGAACCCAGCAGGAACCCCTCGGCGACTCGGTGTTTCGTTGGGACGGGTCGGCTGCATATACGAGGTATAGGTTGTAAACTTAGCCACGCCATACCGGGTTTGTAAAGTTATCAACGGCTGTAGCGTCTATTGCTTGATTGACTATTGGATTGTCAGTCTTGGCTTTTTAATATGAGATTTCAACGTTCTTTTAGTTGCGGATCTGTTGGATTCTCTGATTCCTCGTGTTAACTATGCCTAATACCACTCAACAGCCCATTATTTTATCTATCGATCTATCGTTAAAAGTTTGGGATTTAGTAGTAGAGAACAGGCGAACTCAGACGGCTAACTTTACTAACCCGGTATGAAGGGGCTAACTTTACGACCTTTCCCTCGTACAGAAAATTATTCATCATAAGAGAAATGGCACAACGCGAACAACCGGCCTTTGAATTTAGGATAACTGCCCACTTTGTTTGGGGGTGATAATTGCCTCAATAAGTGAGCATCATGCCCATTTACAGTAGAAACCAAGTCCCATCTGTCTTGTGAGAATATTCCCGAGCATTTTATGAGACACGGTCGAAGGGTTTGCCGCATAGGCTGATATGATTTGTCTGTACTTGGAAGATGGGACTTGCCGCAAGAAACCATGGAGAGATCAATGGGCATGACCCGCTCTCACCTGCAGTGTTCCTCTTGAACAGTATTCTCCAAAGACGGAAACGTGGTCGCTCTCAATGCAGGCGCCCACGAACTTCATTAAGTTTTCATTGTTGAGGCTTTTGACGGTCCTGACCTCTTGACGGGTCCTCGCACTCAGGTCGACATGCGCCCCTTCACACATGCGGAGAACGACCAACACTCCCCGAACTGTAGCCACCACCGTGCTGCCTTTGTTGATAGTTTCCCGACTCTTGATGTCCGATTCCTTCTGTGTCAGCGTACTCCTGGAATGCAACCGAAATGGCATCGGCATCATGGGCACCCCACTGGCCGCCGTCTTGTCACTCTTCGGTTGGTTGCTGGCAGCCGGCAGTTCAGTCATACCTTTAAACTCAGAACTGATCGGTTGACTCATAACAGAAGCGAATGGTAGAACACAACTGCTTCTCCAAAATATCATTGGGCAGCTCGGCAAATAAATTTGACAAGATGATATTTCCAAGCGGCGCACGCTTTCACCCAACAACAGCGACAACATGCGCCACTTCCAACACAATCTTGCCGAGGTCCCAAGAGGCGCACCCTTCCAGCTAACATTACAGGAAACCTACGCCGCTTGTGGAATAAAGACTTGCGGAATCTGTTTGCCGACCTCCCATTGTGGCATATTTTCTACTGGCTCACCTTCGGGAGGTACGCTCCCGCCACTCCGAATGCTGCTGCGGCTAGCGCTGGAACGGGCGCGCTGGTAGACGAAAACCTCGTTCCAGCTGACCAGCCAGTCTAAGTTGTTCATCTCCTTGCGATGGCTGAGGTAGCGAGCCACACCCAGACCGACGAGACTCGACACCAGAAGGAAAAGAAAAACAGCACCAAGGGATCCTCCCAAAATTTTCTGTCGTTGAAGCAGGCAGATTGGGTCGTTACCGTCAAAGCCACAGAAAGGTCGATTGGCCGGCGGCTTACCGTCGGCACTGAGCCAGGATATCGCCTCGGTCTCGCGATACTGTCCTTCCACTCCCAGCATCTGCGCCACAGCCTTCAACGTAAACGTTACGGTTACGTTAGGGCATCTGGCAGCGACAAGACAGTTTTACTTTCACCGGTTGACCTACCCGAAATTTACCGTCCGACGAGGAGGAAAGCTGGTACAGTTCAAAGTCGTCAACGCGATCTGTATTCGAGTTCATATAGATGGTTTCCGCCACACCTATACAAGACAAGCTTTAGTATAAGCAATTATGGCCATCCCATCGACGGCTGCATCGATTTACGACCAAATGGTGCAGAGTATAAAACCGCGTAGTGTTGCGGAACCATACGGCAGCAGTGCGGTACGGCCGTACGCAACCGCAAGGAAAATTGGAGGAAAAATGCCGCACAGTACGCGCCGTAAAATTCCGGGACGGTGTCCGTCCGCACCGCATCGCCCAGTGACGCAGGCGCCGTAGCTGGTAGCATGAAGTTTGTGACTGATTGCCTGTTTTGTCGGGTGTTTCTCTCTCGGAATTCACCGAATAAGCTGATGTCGGTCATGTAACGTGTGTTTTCGTGTGCTGTAAGCCAGAGACGGAGCTTCCTTTTGATTTTCAGCATCCTAGGCTTCAAGCACTCTTTCAGAAACGCTGTTTTAATGACTGTGGTGAAATTTTCACCGATATTTTTTGGCGATGTACCATCTTTCTTGGTCAAAAAGCTTGATGGTTTGCTGTTTCCTAAGATATCTCAATTCAGAGAAAAATTTGCCGTTATAACAAAATTTTCGTTGCCGTATGCCGTCCGTGCAGCATATGGAACAGTGTTTGCAGCATGGTACCGCAAGAAAAAACCACGGAAATGACCGCGTGCCGTACGTGCAGAAAGTTTCTGCGAGCCCGCAGTATATTTCCCAGGCAAAGTTCATGTGACAAAGCTGAAGACGCCAATAAAAGGTGTGATGGATATAGGCTAGAAGATGGACGTACCGGCAAAGGTCATGTTAGAAAGGTGTCGAATGATGGTTTCGATGCCGGCCGAGCCATAAGCTTCGTTATGGTTGACGGAGACGTTTTGCTGGGCCGTGACATTGAGAGCCATGGCGTACATGCAGATGGCGTCGTAAAAGGATAGGCTGTAGTAGTTGACATCCAAGGGCCGGCCATAAAGCGGGATGTGGGCTTTCTGCCGGACACGTCGTTCAAAGGCCTGGTAGGCGGGGCTGTACTTGGAAGTCTTGAGGGCCAGCGCAGAGAGAAGACGGTAGGCCGAGAAGGCTTCCTGGTCGAACATGTCGTTCTGCTTCCAACCACGCTGACTGCCCACATCGTTGTCCAAGTTGAACTCGCCGTGGAACAGGTCCAGCACGAAAAAGGCGTAATCGCCCTTGTTCAGACCCATCCGTTGTGCTTGCAGCATCATCTGGCGGACGCGCACCGATGTCGTCAATATCACTGCAACTGTCGATAACCATTCCAATTACTGTATTGCCAAATCGAATACTAAACAAATGGGAAGCTGATATTCAGATACAATAATATAAATTAGGCATTTTATAAGTATGTTCCGAAAGATATAAACACTACTTTTCTACAATGTAGAAAGTTCTGCCTACTCGTGCAAGTTTTCGATTATTAGTTGTGTGCACAAAACTGCAACAGACCTTGTGTAGCCCACAAGCCAGCAAACTAATCAAAAAACCGCACGAGTAGCGGAGTGGGGATTCACTTTCCATGCTGTAGTTTCTCATATGGTAACTAACAACTTTCATTTATTACGTATAACACGCTAAAACGAATGGATAAAAGCGGCATTCATTGATTTCCTTTGAGGGTGGCTGAAGTAGGCGCCTTTGATCTTTCGTCCGTAATGAATGTACGTTCCCTGTTTGAATTTGCAGTGCTGGAAGAAATACGATGAAAGTACGATACGATATTTTTCCATAAATTTTCCAATATCGTACAGCACTTTGCGATACCTCTGCCACATCGATATTTCGATTAGAGATATTTTCTTTTTATCGGATCGCATTGGTATATTATTCGATACGATATCGGGACAAATAGGAAGGATTTCACGAGGGAAGTCCTAGCATTAATTTTACTACCCACTGTCCTCTCTTCCCTCGCAGCCTTCGTTCTACTGACCAATGGTCAGTCGCTCTGACCACTCCTCCAGTTTGAAGGCTGCGCTGTACTCTGTGCTCGTTGCAACATCTCCTTCGACAGTCAACTTTAGTTTGTTCTTTTCGTTGTGCTGAACGGATCTTTATAGATTCGATTTCCCACCCTTCCACTCTTGTTTTCTGATAGTTTACCCTACAAGGTAGTAATGTTTCGACTCTTGTCCATCAGTTTTGCGCGCGGCTGCCTACATCTGCCTATGTCACACGTGCATCTTTGTTGTTACCAGCACAACTCGGTAGTTCAGTGCGCCACTGGTTTAAACGCCCTTTACTCGTCACTTCCGCACTCGCTCCCTTTTATATCCTCTACTCACAGGCCCTTGCTCGTGAAGGAAGTCAAGAAATAACGTGTTACTTTTGCCAGCACTGGGCCCCATTTGAGCATGTGACCAAGTTAGAAGACCGGCTTACTTCGTGCTTGCATCATGAGATCGGACAGGATGTCTTCCGCCGACCTGAATCCCGTATAATCCGCGCCCTTGAAGGCCATTTCCACTGCTTTGAAATTCTTGTCTAGTAAATGCCGGATCAAACCTGTCAATAGGGGATAGAGATCAAAAGCCACCTCCACTGCGACATAGTAATTTTGTAGACCCGATTAACGATGATTCCTCCTACGCATTGGCTTAGTAGAAGGCACAGCAAAGCCACTATAAGATGTGCAGTTTAACCGTTCTTGGTCGCAGCTAAACGGCTTATTTTATGTAGCTTAGCTGTGTCTTCTTTAATTGACTCTTCAACAAAATACACCCTGGGAGACCAGGTCAGACACACATCAAGGCGACGGCACAAAGAGCCAAATTGGCGTTCCGTGCGAACGAAAGATGGGTCATGAGTTTGCTTACTTTTGGCATTAGTGAGGTTGTTGTCGTCGTCGCGGTCGTAAATCACTGCGACGGTTCGCCAGTTGTAGCGAGCAGCCATGGTCACGAAGAATAACCACTGACTGTAGGTATTGTACGATGCTCTCGTTGTCCACGGAAATGCGTCTACGACAGCCAAAAGTACCTGCATAAAGTTGAAACCTAGCTAGGCGGACCAGAAGGTCATCTATTGATAGAAGGGAAATATTGGTAAAGGAGATTGAAGGGCAAAGCGGACGTTGCCTACCGGTACTATCGGTTAAGCTGCCGGCGCCAGTGAGGAGGCTCAGTTTGTAATAAGTGGTGATTTGGCTGACGGCGATCATGTCGGGTGTACAGGCCGGTCCGATGATGAGGTCAACATTGGCAATAATGGCCTGGACGGCTTGGCCCACGGCTTGGGAGACATTACACTGGCCCTGGTACAATGCCAGCTGCAGCTCGATGGAGACATCGTAGTCTTGTAATACTCGTTGGAGCGCCAAGTCGATCACCGGCGCCAAGTTGTAATAGTCAAAGGCCAGGTCACTTCCACTGGTCAATAAAACAGCAGCTTTGATTCGGATCTGCCCGCTGTACATGTCGGGCACCGTGCTAGAGTCCGCAACGGGCTGCGAAGCAGAGGTGCTTATCCACAGATTGCCTAGTACCCAGTAAAAGACTAGAGAAGGTAACGGCGTCACGGTTTGACACCGCATCATGCCTTTTCAAGTTAGGCCATCTTCAACCGAGCTGGTCATTGCAAATAAGCCACAAAGGTTACGACGATGGCGGAAATTGTCTGACATGATGTGGTGAACGAAGCTGTAAATGACTAGTCAGGCGGTGAATGCCCAAGGATATATAACCGTTTAGGCGGATGATGGAGTGTAAACCCCCTTCCCTGTTGCTCCTGTCTGTACTGCTTCCATCCCCAGAGACAAGTCTCTTCGTACCTCCCGCTAGCAGGTCGATGCAGGCCACGACCCACCTACCATATAATATCCGAGGATGCAAGTTCTGGCGCTAGCAAAAGTAAGATATCATTGTATCCTATCGAAATATAATATCGATATCGCTGCGAGACGTCATTGTCGAGATAAGGTAATATATCGCAGTGATATCGAAAGCATATCGGAGAGCTCTATATGATATTGCCTTATATCGTCATCGCATTTTATCGTATTTTTGCCAGCATTGGATGACGCCACAGTCTTAGGCAGGATTTGTGTCTGTGTGGGCCTGTGGAGACCAGGTGTTAATGAGCCAACAGGCGTTTTCACCCGTCAGAGTGGACGTTTCTTGATTTGATCATCTACACTTAATATGTGTGGTACGTACTCCGAAATCGGCAAATCCCATAGAATACTCAAAGAAGCTGCACACCTTCAAATCGATACAGTAAGTAGCGGTAATTAGCATCATCCAGCGACTGTTGTTATCACCAATGAGACTGGTTAATTGTCCTCTTTCTTTGACATTCTTTGCGGTGCGTCGATGTAGCGCCACACGTAGAGATGGATAGCGGTAGAGGAGATGCTAGGGTGGGGGGTCGTCTTTGCCAATTTCGCCGGAGAGAAGCCAGTAGGTGCGAATTTGTCCCTTGCCCTTGACGGCAATCATGCCGCGTTCCTCCAAATGGAAGGTGCCAAAGCTGTCCAGCAATTGCTTGGTTGTCGGGCTGACTTGAATCTTCAGCCCTTCACCGGTACTCTCCATCCTGCTAGCTGTGTTGACAGTATCCCCAAACCTGCCCATATACCAAACTTTCAGCTGAGGGAGGCCCCTGCGGCCGTAAATCATGTGGCCGTAAATAGGCAATAATTATGAGCTTACAGACAGTAGCGAGGAACTGCCAAACCGATGACACTGGCAACCACCGACCCTGCAACCAATAACCAAACCGTAAATCTATCAACGCGTGGCGCGACGGCGCAACTGTTGTACATACCCGAGTTCATGCCGATTCGCAGTTGGGCAATTTCTCCGGGACGATGGCGAATCTTGAAGGTGCGGATCAGCTCCATCAGCGTCAAGGCCAGATTGCCTTGCTCCTTGGCGTGATTCAAGCCGTTGCGCGTCGGAAGTCCCGAGGCCACCCGCACGTGCAAAGTCATTATAATTATAGTCAGCTGAGGTACTATATCGACTGGTGGTCTACCCGACTGAACCATGGATTAAAATTCTAACCATGTATGAATCGTGGATGGTTTCAACCTGCAAAGTGACACGCTCATTATGTATCGACTGCTTCTCCACAGGATTTTCCTTTCTGTAGTACATAAAGCAACACAACAGACACAAAAATGGTGACGATAGCTAGCTAACGCTACAGGTAACATGTATCACTACGCTGTACAGCGTCATATCCTGTACCTTGTAGACGTCGAACTTGGGTATGGTGGCATCGAAGAGCGAATCTAAAGGCCAAAGTCATTTCGTCAGGGAAAGTCAAGTAAGCTATGGTGAGCAGCGATGGACAGAGAGAAGGGCCAGACCATACAGAGGTCATTGAGGAAGTCCACAATCTCCATGGGCGAACTCTCCATGGATAGTGCCGCAAAACCCACAATATCACTAAAAAATATTGTAGTACTCTTGAAGACTTCCGGTGGAATAACCTGCCCTTTCTTCAACTTCTCCGCCACCATCCTGTTGAACACCACAACATCACTTTGCTACCACCACTCCGCTTCGTCGACAACTCTGTCCTTACGGTGGCAATATTTGGTTCAGCAACCTGCCAACAGACAGAAGGGAAGTCTGATTTTGTGCTAAGTGTGAAGGCACTCAGATAAAAACTGAGCGCACTCGTCGGCCTTCTTCTTTTCCTCCAGGAATGCGCGGGTCTTCTCCTGGGCCACGCCCTCTAGGTCGGTAGCGTACGTCTCCATCCGTTGAATCAGCAGGTCGACAATATTGCTCTTGTCAACGTCTCCCCTAGTCCAATGTGCATTAGTGGGACGGGCCTACTTCACTATTACACAATGGGAAGATAGAGCGAGCTCACTTGGTAATTTGTCGCAAGGACAGCTTGATCTGTGGAAAGCGAGGTCGCTCCAGCGGGTTCCTGGCCCAGCACTGCTCCATCAGGGCAAGCAGGCTATCGGGACACTCTGGCTGTTCTTTGGCATCAATCTTGGGCCGAAAGTCGTCGGTCTTTCTCACCCGCCACAAAATTTCTGCCCACACAGTCAGTCAACAAGTTGATGGTAGATGGGTATTGAGGAAGAGCCATGCAGGCAGCGCAAGTAAGGTACCTTTGGGGTCGAAGGAGTACATGGAGTAAGCTTCTTCCCTCAGGATGACTTCCTGCAGGATGATGGCAAAGGCATAAACGTCGCCTTCCTGTGAACCCTTCTGACTGGGATACTGCAGCACTTCCGGTGCTGTGTAGTACTGAGCTTTCATCTCCTCGTTGGTCGGTTCGCGACCAGCGGTCGATGGCCGCGATTTGGCATAGAAGATGGGCAAGCCGTAATCCCCGATCTTCAATACGAACTTCCCTACAGCAAACCCAAAGTCTTCAACATAGTCCCCAACCTCTCTCAGATTGCGGTTGGAACGACTGACCATTGACGTAGCAGCAGGCCGAACTTAGGCGGCCATGGTAAGTCAGTACCGTAGTATGCAGGTAGCTGATGCCGCTGACTATATCATTAATCAAGGAGAAACGGAAGAGCCATTCCAGTTTGATGCTTCCTCCCAAAAGCACATCCTGCAGTCAACAGACAGATTCAATAAGACCAGAAATACGAGATCGACACAGACACTCGCCGATACAAAGAGTTTTCCCCAGGTGGCGCACGCTTCCAGCCAATAACAGTGGCAAAGTTCGGCGCTTGGGAAAAGGATCTTGTCGAGCTTCCAAGCGGCGCACGTACCCAGCCAAACACAGTGGAACAGTGCGCCAGTGAGGACAACAATATGGTTGAGTGTGCTGGTGTTACGAGAAGGAATGTGTACTGAACCTGTAGAGTGCCTTTGGAGCAGTATTCATTGACGATGGACAAGTGGGCGGGTTCGATGACGGCTCCATACACTTTGAGGAGGTTGTCGTTGTTCAAGGCTCGCACCAGCCGCATCTCTTCGATAACTTGGTTATCCCACTCATCAATGAGGCGGTTCTTCTCACACAGCCTGAGCATGACAGGGATGCCCTTCCAGCTGCCAAAGAGCAAGTGCTGGGAGCTGGGCGGCGGCTGTCCATGGCGGCCTTTGCGGGTGCTGCGTGCCTCCAGCGTTACAGCGGTGACAGCAGGCGACTCTTGCAGGGAAGGCACCGACAGGGTTCGTCGCGAGCTGTTAAGGGAGTAGGAGCTCTGCATCGAAAGACGCGAGCCACCTTGCCAGCGCTTGTCCAGCTGAATGTCTTCCCATTCAATGACCCAGCCGCTGTTGGCCAAGCGGGCCTCTCGGCGAGCCTTTCGCCAGAAAACGATGGCCGCCACCAGACCGGCCAAGATCAACAAGGCCACTAGTACCGTAATGACGGTCGGAACAGTGACTACACAAAAGGCACTAATGCTTACCACCGTCCCTTCATACCATACCAAGAGTCCCCAAACGGACGCGCAATTACCTAGATCGGCGCACTTGTCATGGTTGTACCCGCACAGCGGTTCGTTGAGTGGCACTTGACCATCACTGGTTCGCCATGGGATACTGGCCACTAGCCGGTATCGTCCCAGCTCGCCGCTAAATTCGGCTACCGGCTACGAATGCAAAGCCTCTTCTATAACAGGCTGGTTTGTACGGTTAATGAAGTACACCTACAGCGAAGCTTCCGCTGCCGGTATCCAGCATGTAATAGATGGTCATATCCTGCACTCGATCGCCGTCGCTGTCCATATAGACCGTCCCGCTGACACCTTGGAAGCTGACGTTGCGCAGGCGCTGAGTAATGTTGTTGGCCAGGTTGCGGCTGGTCTCGCTGACCTCGCCCGATCGGTACTTGTAGGTGCGCGGCCACATCTCCACCCCGTCATCGATGGCTTGACGAATAGCTCGACCCAACATGACAACCACATCGTGAAAGGCACCTGCAACAGAAACTCACCGCACACGTGACAGCCCGATAAGCAAGCATACCGAAATACTTTCCCCAAGTGGCGCACACCTTTCGTGAATCACACTGGAAGTGTGCGCCACTTGGGGAAAGCGATCTTGTCCAGTTTGCCAAGTGGTGCATGCTATCGGCCAATTACTCAACAACATAGAGTAATTGGCTGATAGCATGCCTTGGACTAATAATCTGACCAAGTTTGTTTGCTGAGCTGCCATACATGTAATTATCTTACACGTGTATCTTTTTTCACACACGACCAAATGTCTTTACCCATATAATAATTGACGGTTGGGTAGAGAGGGGGCGCTGCTTCGTTGTAGCGCCGCCTAGCGTCGATAGAGCTGTGAACATCTTTAACAAACTGCTGATGGGTGGCGCTGCTGGAGGTGTTCTTCAAGCTGAGAACCAAGAGATGGCTGTAGGCTTTCTTGGCTTCGTCGTCGTAGCCGTCACCTGCAAGATATACAGGTGTAAAGAATAGACGATGGGAGGACATTGGGTCAGTGGCTTACGTTGTTGCCAGCTGGCCAGACTTCCCAGAACCTGCTCATGGAAGAGGTCCAGCGAGATGAAGACAAACTCGCCATCGCCCATGCCGATACGATATGCCGTCGTCAGGAAATAGCGGAATAGCTGACCGCTCAGCAGGATGATGAAGACTATGGGCCATTTCAGAGGGCAGATTAGAGAAATGAGTGGAGGAGGACCAAGGCATCGTCCTACCTCTTCCATTACGAGAGCCGTCGCGTAGTACGGTGGGAACAGAGTCGAAATTGTCGAAATGTGTGGCATTGATTGGAGTGTCGTATACCATCATTCCTCGCTCTTTCAGCAAGCTCCTCAGACCTGTCCCATTAAACAATGACGATTAAGCAGTGGTACAGCCGCACAAAGAGGGGCCAGATGACTGATTGACAGTGATCAAACTTTGGGTCTCGGTGGCAATGTCGTTGGAGTCACTGTCGTAGATGAGGACAATGTTAATCCAGCCATGACGCTTGGTAAAATCTAGGAGGAACATCCAAATGCCCAGTGTGTTGAAGGAGCAACGGGTCAAGTAGGGGTAGCCCGATGTGCTATCCACTAAATTACCGCCACCGGTTACACTGGGCATGGCAAAATACGTCACTGCAAAATGGACGTCTAAATCAATTATAGAGCTTCAACGAGCCCCTGACTGCTACAAGATAGGGGAGCAAGAGTGTTTCCTTACGCAGTTCGTTAGCTGCTCGCATGTCGTCGGTACAGGCCGGCCCGATCATGACGTCCATGGAGGCGTTGAAGGCCATGGCGGCTTGGCCGGTAGCGTTCCACATCCAACAGCCTTGGGTCCTTCCTAATTTAGCATCGGGACTAAGGGCCGAGGAGAGGGAGACTTCATAGAGGTAGAGGTGAACCTCAAAGAAGACATTGTAGACTTGTTGGGCCCGGGCAAAAGCCACATCCAGGGCGGGCGCCAGCAGGTCATAGTCGTAGGGGTTGGTGGTGCCGCTGGTCAGCACTATACCCGCCCTAACACGTATCACCTCAGGCAGGCTGTCTTGAGTGGCGGCGCCCACCACCGTCTGGAAGGCCGATACGTTGGGCACGAAGGCCGCGTGGATGGGCACACTACCTGTAGCACATCATATCGCAAAAAGTCCAGTCCAACTATCCACTTTGTTCTTGTAATTGTTCAGGAGGAAGTCAACGCCACTCATTAAGTCACTGGTTAACTTACCGTTTGCCGTCAGGTTGAAGCTTGTGGGTTCCTCGGTAGTACTGGTCGTATTCTCACATGCCCAAAGGGACAAGCTATAGATGAAAGTGCAGACAAAAATGAGTAAATCTAAGGGGGAACAGCGTATTTCCATGCTGCCCAAAAACACAGTGCGTCGATGAAGAACTCTTGTCCGGTGGATGGGCAAAGCGCTCAAAGATGGATGACAACGTCGGTAGTCAGCTCAGGTCATGTCTCAGCCTGGATGCATCATTGCTGGTAAGGCAGCGAAGTGGAGGCAGTGACACAATCTAATTCAACCCCGGAAAACAGATCTAAAGGCTGTAGTAAGGATATATGAGGAGGGCACTAATCACATCATGCAGGTGCCATGCATTAGCACGGCTAGCTGCTTTGATTGCATTAAGAAAGGAAGATGGGATTTGTTCGGCGAAAGATATGAATGTCCTATCGGGCTCCTTAGTATATATATATATATATGTGGTACATTGAGGTTGGCCGCATCCCATCGATGCCGCACATCATCTCGTCATTACGGGCCCCAAAGGCACCATTATCAGCGGCTAATATGACACGATAAATCACTTCATTTCCCCTCTATATTGTATGGCTGGTGAAAGCGGCGACGCAGGACAGCTACAGTTCGTGACCGAGCTAAGTGATCAATTCAACACTGCATCAGGCCTACAGCATGCAGGTAGACGGTTTATGGTGTTTTAGCCAGACCAAACCAAACCAAACTAGCGTGGTCAACTTTGGAGACCCGTTCGATCCCAACCGCTGCTGTATTTCTTTTGTCGTTTTATGAAAAGAGCGCGGAGCTGCACAGCTCTGCGTGCGCCACCTGTCATTACCGGCGTTTCCGCCTTCAAGCATACTGGGACGGATATTGGTCAAGCTTCCGCCTGTACGTACGGCTGTTCCTGTGTTTGATCTGACTGATAACCTGGGCCCTTCATTCGGTCCATCAGCTTAGTATTCTGCGGAAAGTGCTGAGTCAGCACGTAACTCGGCGTCTTCAAGTTTAACTAACAGATGTAATATTTTGTATCTAAATAAACCAACGATTGTGCTCCTACATAGCACATGCATGCAGCAAATGTTTGGCCGTTAATGGATTAGCAAAATCTCGCCTCCAAGTACCTCGAAGCTTTGACCGTCCTCAGCAATTTAAAGTCTCATCAAGGTCTGCGCCAAAGCTATACTTCTGTGCTGCGATCCCTACGTCCGAGCCATGCACACAAAGACGTAACGGGCCTACATACCTGGCGTAATTACTGCAAAAAGTGCCGATCGATCAATGTCTGAGCCATGCATGCAAATATGCATTCCATCCATCTCAACTGATGTACGGTGTACACGCGGATACGCGTATATACCCTCCAATGTTTAACGAGCTAGAGGCAACTCTTGTTAGCTAACAGGCTAACCAGATATTCTCACCACACTGGCGCTGGCTGGAACCTCGACTTTATTCCCCTGTTCTCTCCTGCTGATGTAGAGCCAAAGTGACATTTGAGGCAAATGTGCCTCACGTGAATAAACTATCCACTCTCACCTGCCCATCGATCGTTTTCATTTCTCCCCCATGACACGGGTAAACTGTCAAGAAAGCCACTGTGCAAGACTGCATAAACTACGTTGGATCATAACGCCCTTCTCTACTCTCAACCTACGCTGCATCAATAGGCAACATTTCTTTGGAAATTAAACCTCGATGCAGACGTTGTAATTATCGACTTGTTTGGAACACACTTGTCATCTGAGGCTGGCGTCCCGGAGTTCTTCAAAGAAGAAACTTGCCAGTTGTGCTGGCCGCTGAATGATTTGAGAGGATGATGATGTCGGACGGCACGTATCCCAGCTCCAACGGCACTTCGGGCCCAGGGACGACGGTCAACGTCATCCGATCAACTTCCGGTATCCCGCCAGCCATCACCCCCCAACCCAAAGCACCCAGCTTTTTCATCAGCCTTCCCGGAATCCTGACTACCTTGGCTCTCGTAAGGCCTGTAACACAACCATTGTTTGTTTTGTCTTCAAGTGCTCTTTCCTTTACGTCATCTGTCACATAACCAGACGCTACGTTACAAAACCCCCCTATATTCTTTGTAGATCTGTTCCATCATAGCCTTGATCTCGGTGGAAGCCGGCAAGCGCAACTGGGGAGGGATCACGACCGAATGGCTAGCATTCCACGAACTGACAACCATCACTTCCTTCTTCATGTTCTCACTCCTCCTCATGCTGATTATTCTGCAAAATCGACGCTTCATCACCGTCCCCACCAGGACAATGAAGTTCATTGTAAGTAGGGTCATGAAGCTTACAACAAAGCAGCGGCTTATACCTGGGAGCTCGGCAAACGAACTGAAGACGATTGTTCGCCCAAGTAGCGCACGTTACCGGTGCTGTTGGCTGGAAGCGTGCGCCACGCGATATCCTCGACAAGATTGTTTCCTCAAGTGGCACACTCTGCCAGTGTTATCGGGTAGAAGCGTGCGCCTCTTGGGAAAACGATCTTCTCAGGTTTTCCGAGTAGGTCCCAAACAGAGTTGCCTATCATGCAAGTTGCCAACGACTTGATCTGTAGTTGACAGCTATGGCGGCCTTCTGGGCCCTGCTTCTTCTGATATCGGCCTCGGTTATGCTGGACAACTGTCGGGACGCCGATGGGGACAACATTTTTTCTCTAAACGGCTTGACCAGCCCCAACTACGGAGCATGGAAGGCCAGCGGGGTAAAGATATGAACCTCACATGTCGGACATAACACCACCACCACTCTCTGTTTCTTTTGACGTTGACAGGCCTTCGCGCTTCTGGAGTGCTTTGCACTCAGCGCGGTGGTGGTGCTGATGATGCTGGACTTTCTCAACATTCGACCACAAATGATCTTTGGACAGTAAACATTACCTAACTCAGGCACTCCTCAGCACACAACGGGTTGATGGATTACTTCATGGATTAAACAGAGAATCTAACCAAAGCTACACCTGGCCATTGTTACATACTGTATAGAGAGCTCTATAGCACATATGCAATCATGCACTATTTCCATCCCGTAATTATTCCGAACCTCTGAATACTTCTCTCCCTATATCGCTGCAATACTTCATGACGTAGCTCTCTGAATAAACGCGTAACCAGCACAACCACGTACTGTGAGGCTCTGTTCATCTGCTGGCTGTCACCGAGACGTAATTTAGGGGGATCACTAAGGAACAGAGACCGTTGCATTCCTCCCCAAGTCACGTGACAACAAAGACTGCCGACACCATAAACTTGCGCATACGTTATAGCTATCGCTTCTGTTCCCAGTTCCTTCGCACAACCTTCCAATAAAACAACAGACGGATTTTTGCTCCCCCGAAGCCAGACGTCGGTAGCTCTGTGATCGTCAGAACAAACCTTGACTCCAATTTTGGCTGCATGGTTCGTGTTGTTCATACATGTTATGTTGAAATGAGCTAATCAGGAAGTAGACCACAGTACGGAACGTTGTGTTGACGAAGAAGCAATGGCAGACCGAGCTGTTAACTGCGCTCCTTGTTCATCCCCTTCAAGCTACAGTCCTGTGGCTAGTTCCAGGGGCGAACCTTCTATACCTTCAGCCAGCAGAGGGGGTGTCCAGAGTGGGACCAACCTCCCTCCCAGAGCTCACCTTCAACTGACGCCCATCAACGTTCGCCTGGGCCAGTTGCACATCTCCGTCGATATGCCAGCCTCTATATCCTCACAAGAGATTGAGTCAGCTGGCGCCACCATCCAGCGTCAACCCGAAGAGATCATGTGGAGCATCGCCCACGTTGTCCAGGACTTTCACAAACGCCGCCAGTTCAACGACGCCGTCGTCAAAGTGGCCAACGGCGAGGTCTCTGCTCACCGACATGTACTGTGCGCTGCATCGCCCTGGATGCACAAGTTTATCCATGGCCAAGGACGCCACGAGGCTGGCTACAAGCCAACGACAGAGATCCGCTTAGAGAAGGAGCTGGATGTGGCGGCCATATCCATGCTGGTGGACTACATGTATACCGCCAGGTGTCGCCTCAACTACTACAACGTCTATTCGCTATTAATGGCTGCCACCTTCCTGCAAATGCCCACCGTCATCGCCGCTTGTGAACGCTTGTTGGCTGTTCTCACCAGCGACGAACATATCGCCGTTATGCTTGAGGTAATCATTAATCTAACGAACCCATTTGGGAGCTAGGCAAAACAATCTTCAACAAGATGGCTTTTTCGAGTGGCGCGCGGTTCCAGCCAAAGACAGTCCAAGCGTGCGCCACTTGGGAAAACATTCTTGTGAAACTTGCTTGTGAAGCTGCTGTATTTTGTTGGCCGGTGGATTGGCCGAGGGATTATCAATACACATGTTGGCGCTTGTTACAGATTGCCGAACAAGCTGTAGGAAACAAGGCCGTGATTGGTTACATATACGAAATGTGGATCGACAAGTTCTACAACCAGATTCAACTGATCAGTTTCGTGGAATGGCCTTACAGTCGGGTTCGTCGTTTACTATCGAACGACGATGTTCGTATTCATGTATGTAGTATTTGAGCGTAAATCACCTAACTGATGTCGGTAGCCTGTTTTGTCGCAGTGGGGACTCTTGCACTACACTAACCTCGATTCTTTGTTGGTAGACGGAGTATGATGTCCTGACAGCTGCACTTCGGTGGATCAACCACGAGCGGCACGGTCGGATGGTCTATTTCGTCCCTTTGATGAAGCTTGTCCGCTGGGTGTACATGTCGCAAGAGGAGCTGGTCCAAGCGGTCGAGCTGGAAAAGATGCTCATTCGCCACAAGGAGGTCAAGCAACTCATCACTGATGCTCAATGGTATGCTGATCAGAAAGTACCTGACATTTCCATCCCTCTTGTTCTATTAACCCTTTGCATCTCCTCTCTACTGTCCACAGGTATAAAACATGCCAGGAGTTCAAGCATAACTGGAAAGAATACTCCATCCCGCCCAGTCGTCTGCTTGCCAATACCGCTTCTTGTCCAGCTCCCTCCTGAGAACAAAAATGAACCTGACCACATCGGCGGTTAGTACTTTCAACCAAAGACTCACTTCCATCGAGACATACTTCCGTTTGGGCTGTCTTGGTAATTCTAATATTTTTGTTTGATTTTTTATTTGATTGTAGTTAGGAAGAACGTTGTCTCATCTGAATGCTTAAACTTTTATTTTTTATCATTTCTGTTGACAGTACCGAGCCAGATTTCTTGTTTGAGGAAAATGACAGTAAAGAGATGTAGGCTGAGGTTGGATATGACAGTGAAAAGGGAAGCAATACGATACAGAACGGCGGCGGAAGTCAGGAGACCATATTGTCCAATGGGTATCCAAGGATCCGAACCATCGACAAACCGTAGTGGACAGTCATCAACTACGAATAAAAAGGCCGGTTTTAATGAAGAGCGCAGACATATCGATCAAGAGTTTGTACGTACACAGCCGTTCGTTCTCGTGCAAGTCCAAGGCCAAGGAGGCTCCGTAGCTCAAGTTAGCGCTATCAGGTTCTTGCTGGATGCCGCAGTAAGAAGCCACACCGCGGGACAGCAGCAAGCGTTGATAGCCAATGCGGTTGTAGACCCAACAGCGGAAGGGACTCAAGGCGTCCTCCTTCTCGTAGGTTACCAAGAAGGAGCGGGCGTTCTCCCGCCAGTAACCGATGCAGTGTAAGATGTGATCCGGCTCATCTACCAAATTATAAAAGGTTTACTGTTCAACGGAAACAATTGGGAAGTCGACAAATGAATCCACCCGGAACGTTTACGCAAGAGGCGCAGTCTTGCAGTCATCAGCAAAGAGGAAGTGCGCCACCTGAGATAATGATCTGGGTGACATCATTTGCTCAAGTCCTAATTACTAGCTATGAGGAAGAAGTTACCGTATTCGCCGATAGGTTTAGCATGCCAGTCCAGCGTCATACACTTGTCCAGATCAATTAAGATTTGTCGAGTATCGTACTGTTTCCGCCATTGCTTGGAGCACACCGACAAGTCTGTTTCATATTGCTTGCACTCGACTTGATCACGCGGAGACTTAGTTACCCCACCTCGAATCCGACTCTCCAGTGGGACATCACCGTATTGGGTGAAGCGAAACTTGCCACCGATGGGACATTCCACCGGCAATGGATTCTGGGCTACAAACACGGACAACACCACTCAACGTTAGGACCCGAAAGCCACTTCGGCCATGTGTAGGTTTACCTATTAACAGATCGTACTTCCAGTCGCGAGATTGGAGGAACGAGGACCACGAGCAGACTTGCCGGAAGTCTTTGGTAGCGAATGCCAACCCTACTCGGTAACGGATGATGTTGTGGTGGCGCGGCAGGAAGTGCCAGCAGACGTAGTAGACTTGACAGCCGCCGATGCCCACTCGTGCCATCATGTATCGCTGCCCTTTCTGCTCTTGACAGATGAAACTCGTTTCCACCGCCAGCTACAAACACAACACTAATTAACTAAAGAACCAGCGCTGGACGAGCTTTTCTGCCGATGGGAGCTAATAGACAAAGTGGACAAGATTGTTTTCCCAGGTGGCGCACACTCTCAGTGTTACTGCCTAACAGCGTGCGCCGCTTGGGTAGACAATCACCTATGTTCTCTCACGTGCCGCATGCTTTCAATTTTGTCGGCCGAAAGTGTGCACCGCTGTGAAAAACGATCATGTCCGGTTTCTGTGCCTAACGTTCAAATAAACTCAAAAGTCTGTTTTAGCCATTCGTTTACTCGCTGGTCCGGTCGGTGTTTTTCTAAGAGATGTGTAGCGTTGATGTCGATCCAGGAGTTGACAGCAGCATGAGCGGTATTCATCCATCGACCACTGAAGTTGGCCGGAAGTGAACAGCTTGGCGCAATGGTGGTCGTCTTTGCTACAAATCAGACTATTGTTTATCACTGTGACCTTCAGTGACTGATGGTAACTAACTGTACCGCGAAAGAGGTGTAACATGACGGGGGAGACTCGGGGAGCCAGCAGCGTCGAGCAGGTCGCCGCCAGCGAATGGCCAATGTACTGGTCATCGTCGTGATTTTCCATCTGCAGAATGGTTCAGGCTTATGATGTTCCAATGTTCTTAAGAACCTTTTACGCCTTTAAGAGACAACGGAACAATCCGTGACAAAGACCGAGAAGATACTTACAAAACACCGATACTGCTCTTCCGGTCGGTTTTCGCCCAAATTGACGGCAGCGAAGAAATGGTCGTTGCCGATGTACCAATCGCCCAGACAGACGAACGTCATCGCTAAAGTGAAAACCAGCAGAAAGTTATACCGTTATACTCGTTTCATGAAAATACACCATTCAGGTTCACTTGTTGGACCTTACCCATGTCTCTCAGGAAAGATAGACCTGGATCGCCTTTCTTCCAGGCGTAGTCATCACACGCCCCATAGGAGATGTAGAAGCGGTCTTCGGTCGAATAACGGTTGGCCGGGTCCGGGCAGGAGGTGAGGTTGTTCTTGGGATGGAGACACTTGTGCTGAGAGTAGCGCTGGATGGAGTACTTGAAAGTCCAGGAGCCCTCAATGCTGGACCGGCAGGAGACGCGAGTGGGCTTCTGCGAGAAGAGCGTCGTCCACGAAGCTCGCTCCACGTTGCCGTCCATCTTTGTGCCCTTCAACTTACCACACAGGTATGTCATGTCGGGTACCACATTCCCACCAAACGTTAGACATTCCGCTACAAAGGAGAAACATGACATTAGCGTCTGAATGGAACGTCGGCAAAGGAACTGAACATGATCGCTATTTCAAGTGCCGCAGGAAGCGTGCGCCAGTTGAGGAAAACACCTGCAAAACTGTTCCCGAGAGACTCACGCTTTCAAACTCGACTTGGAAAGCGTGGTCTCTCAAGTGACGCACGAATTGGTCTCTCAAGTGACGCACGCTTCCCTTCTGTTGCAGGCTGAGAGCGTGCGCCACTTGAGAACACGATAACACGATGTCATTTGCCCATGTCACCAACAGTACTACTCTGTTGGCAGGTATCTCACTTTCCCGAAGTTCCAAGACGTTGATGGTCCTCACCGCGATCTCCCGGCATCGATAGCATTTGGTACTTCTATAGGAAAAAATACGTATTACTGTAGGTGAGCATAGTGGCGGAAGTGGTTGGTCACTTTACTTACGTGTCATGAATGAGGAAGCGATATCGGTCGCTATCATAGACTATTCCACCACTGATGTCCGAGGTCTGTTGAAACGATTGGCAGCGTCCAGTGACTTTATTAGGACGGTTGCACTGCATCAACAAGCAGGTCTCCTGGACCTGCGTGTCCCGCTGAACCGAGGTCTCGACAATCGACCCCGGGATACTCACTTTGCGAAGGCGCGTAAAGCTGTTGGACTGAATGGTCGTAAACATATTCTGCCCATTCTCCCGACTGTAATACTTATTTTGAATATAGGCTGGAACGGTGCAGTTTTGGGGAAGATTACCCTCGAACGGACGACGACTGTCTCGTCCACACCGGAAAGATCGAAACACTAACAGAAAAATCACCGTACTCAAATGTCGCACCATCGCAGTTCCTTCGCCCAATTCACGAACCAAATCATCACGTATTTTTCATGGAAGAGTTTCAACGAATAGATTTCCTGACTGCCATTTCGTAAACTGGCCAGCTCAACAGGTTGGAGATGCTGGCACTTGTGGCTCATTCAGAGCGAAACTAATAGCATTCAAGGGCCGAAATGTCCTCTCCATTCTGTCCTATCAGTCCAAAACGTTACTCCCACTTCCCTCAAGCATCTGTTTCGCACCATTTAATTTTCATTTTTCACACAAAATACCTAGATAAATTTCCAGACCTGCAAGATCGGGAAAAACCTCTCGTCGGATGGATCTCAACGATATTTCACAAAAAGACAGTTACGATGGCCAAAACTCGCTCCCAAAAAAATTATTTGAAACTTCAAGAAAATAATCACTCCGCAGGTGGTCCTCACGGTAGAAAAAGATTTCAATTATCACATTCCCGTAGAAAGACAAATCCGATATTACCGATTGGAATTGGAATTGTAGGCCGCACGGTGATGCTGACCCAGTCGAACTTTCCGCCAGTTCTTGTGCAGCCATGTGAAGACGACCAACCCAACGGCACGCCAAACTTGTAAACTCTTCCCGTCATCCTCGGCTTGCTTTCACATCTCTCGCCGTTGTCTATAATGATGAAGAAATTCAGAAAAACACCAAGCAATCGGTCAGACATTGAATTACTTCTGAAGGAGGTATTTCTGGAGGTTGAGTGAGGCTAACGAGAGTGGTGAAGGTGAGCAAGCAAGCTGGGATGGACGCGTTAACGAAGTGGAATCTCTTCTCATCCAGATGTCTCAGGAGCTTCGACAAGTCCCTGCTGCGGAAACCACAATCGCCCGACTGACACACCACCGATCGTTCTTCCGTCCTTTCCCGGTGCTCGGAGCCTTGCAAGTGAGCGATGAAGAGGGACTGGTCGTGCGTGAAGCAGGCGCAGATATGGCATTGGTAGACTGGGAAGGGATCCGTCCTTTTCCTTTCGACGAATCTCTTTCTGAAGTCATATCCCGTGGTTAACCCGCACATCCCCGGTTGGCAAACGATGCTCTGCTTTTAGGTTCACAAATGTTCGACTGGCGACAAAACAGATCAGTGATTCTGGAACTTTAGAAATTTGTTCCACTTCGCTGCCAGACACTGTAGCGCAGGCTGAGCAGCAGTACTTCGCCGTCTGCAAACAATGGCGTGCCAAAATGTGAGTTGATTCAGCAGCCGCCGTAGATAGGAGAACAACACCAATCAGCAGTTACGCCGAAGATCAGGGAATAAAGCTATGATCTAGCTTTTTAAAAATCATCAATTGTGGAAATTCTTGAATCCGCATCGCGAAGGAAGCATTCTCAAATTTTACAACTCTAAAAAATTTGAAAAAGTGGCCGGTTGCAATGGCTTGCTCGTGAAAATCCGACGGAAAGGTGTATGCAGTTTTCTTCTGTTTCGTTTGTACGGTCGATGACGTAACGGATATTCGCTCCGCCTCGATATTCGTACAGAACAACCAATCAACCGCATGATCGTGTGTCCCACCCTCCGGCAAGGCGAAGTGCAGCTGCTCATAAGTGCTGCCAGAGTCGCATACTGCACCCATTACTTTTGCGAGAGCTCAGCCCAAAACGCTGGCCAAAAGGAATTGCTGCGGCCCGAGGTATTCTAATTAATCGTTCGTGCAATTAAAATAAAAAAAGTCATATTGAAACAACACCGATAAGATGTCACACAGGTGATTTGTACTGGCCAAAGCGAGCTAATAGACGGCTTGCGGATGGTACTCGTAAACGTCATCGCACAATAGAGTGAGTGAGCGACATCACTGGCTTTTTGCAAGAGCTCCGCCCAAAAGGCTGACCTTCCAGCGGAGCTTTATAATGAGTCATAGACCACTTGAGTCATCGTACAAAGCTGTTCAAGCATAATAAAGCCCTTAAATTGGGGCAAACTATGGCAAGCCTGAGCTTATGGCGGAAGATCAAAGAGAAATTTCTTGGCACCGAAAGTAGTCTCTACCATTAGTCATCTGTTGTGCGTACAGGCCTGTTGCATTATCATACCCTGCTGATCGTGCAGTGCCGTCAAGCGGTACTATCAACAGGGTTTTGAATGCCGTATCAATCATTTTGCCAACATTTTCGCATGACTAGTACAGAATTGATTGACCAAATCCGAAATCAAGACTCATGATTCATCAAAAACTTGGAAAGTTTGTCAAAAAAATTAGCAAAAGCAGAAAAATCGGGGAATCATCCTGAGTCCTGAAAAATCATCCTCAAAAATCGGGGAATCATCCTGAGATGGTGCTGTCTGGAGCTCGAACTTCCTCTGATGAGTTTGCGATTCAGACTCCCTTGGGTATTGTAACATGACTTACATATATATCAGGTGTTTTAGTGTAACTTGTCCGTTTTCGGACGGGGGGGGGGGCAAGGGGGTTAGCTTTCAAAATTCATTTTTGACTTCGCCGTTAGAGCTTTCGATTCCAGAAAGCAGGGCCGACGCGCCCTATATCGAATGGACCAAACTTTTGCTTATGGGACGGTCACGGTGTCAAAACATAAAAGTATTTGGATTCAATTGATGAATCATAGTGGAACCACGAAACTGTACTGGTGCCACAATACTTTCGTCAGAAAGTGATCTTCAGAATCTGAAAGCTGGTTCCGGATGCTGACCAGTCGACGTATGCTAGAAGAAGCGTATGTCCGTATCATTACGTCAAACATGTTCGTTCAATGGTTATCAAGATGCACCGGTATCGTTCGCATAGTAGGAACTCCTAACAAGAAAAGAAGGGCAAAAGTTTCGGTTAGTAAGTAAGTGATGAAGGCTAAGAGTGCGAGACAATCCCGACCGACAGCAAATTTTTTGGCCTACCGTACCCAACCGATGTTAGTAAAATCTGCGTCAACAATTCACACAATATTGGTAACGTAAGTAAAAGTGGAAATATTGACAAGGTCAAGTGAAGAGCTAGTCATGACCAAAGAAATCCATATCGTCGCCGTCGTCGAAATACTCGCAAGTGTCGCATTATTCCGTTTCGTATTCGCTCTCGTCGATCTCCGTATCGGCCGGATTAACGATCGTAGTGGGTGCAAGAGGAAGGACTGCAGTGCCAAAATCCGTGTCGAAAACATATTTTTCCGTTATCTCACTGTGTGGGATGACGATGTCTTTGTGAACGATAACGACAGTTAATTCGTTTTTTATGGAATCCTGAGCCATGTTTTTTCCCTTTTCAGTACTAAAAAGCTTCTTTCAGCACCAGCAGATGTCATTGGTACCACAACGTAAATCATGAATAGTTTGGTTATGATAGTGAATTGACTGCCCAAATTTTTATCCACTATTTCTCTTATGACACCTCTAACGGAGCTGGGTGCTGGGGTCACTGCCTTTCTTGCCACATCGCACACCAGTTTACTATTTCAACCGCGAACCTTTCTGGTAGGCCGTTTACTTTCCCAAGATCAGTGTTGCAGAAATTCAGTGTTGGACGGAATAGAGCAGCGGGAGGCGTAGAGACTCGGTCGCGGGATGGCATAAGAATATCCAGCGGCTGCAGCACTCGGGAATTCTTGTCGAACCGTTCTTGTAAAAAACTTTTCATGTTCTGGATGTGAGGAACAAATATGTTGGTGCGAAACGAGTTCTCTACATCTGTGACGTCCCTTACGGGTCTGTGTTCTGCGGGATCGTTTCTACCTCCAGGCTTGTTCTTCTTCGGAGTTGGAATTAGAAATGACGTGTCATTTCGTGAGAAGAGACTATAGTCAAGGTTTTTGGCTTGCGAGGCTTCGGTCAGCTCCTTGAGAGTGGGCAGTTATTGTTGTGACAACTGTAAGCAAGATTTGGTGAATGTTGTCTTTTCAGAACAGAAAGTTATCTGCATTATTTACAAACTCACTGTGAGACAGAAGACGAATTCGTAGGTTAGTATCATTTCACGAGTTGTCTCCGCGCCGTTTCAGCTACCGAGATCAAAGTTGCAGATGCTTCCCAGGGCCTCTAGACCATCCACCAGATGAGAATAGGAACCGAAAGCTCGTGACATCAGCATAAGAAGTCCACCCTGTGGACGGTTGATGGTACTTTAATACCTCTAGGGCAGCCGAAGGTCTCCTGAAGAAAATTTCTGCGGTTCGGTGCACCAAAGTACTTGCCGATCTTGTTGACCTCACCGTAGAATTTCTGGATACACTCCACCTCCACCGCGTTCTTAATCACAAGGATGACCAAGTGTGCATAGCAGTGAGTGTAGATTGCTATTGGCTGGACCTTGGCAATCTCAGCTTGAACTCCTTTGATGTGACCCCGCATGTTTGCCGCGCCGTCGAAACCCTGGCCTCGAGGATTTTCTGTATCGAGTTCGTGATGGGTGAGTCTCCCCTTAATTGTTTCTGCCAATGCCTTCCCTACGGTTAGAGACAATGAACAATATCAGATCATGCTAGCCTAATTAAAAATGAATACTAACGCAAGGGCGCTCCTTACCTGTTGTGCTTTTGGACACATTCACAAACTCGATGAAGGAATCCTTTATTCTGAATCCGTGGAGGTACCGAATAGTAATGGACATTTTATCTATTTTGGAAAGATCTATTGTCCCGTCAGCAATTACTGAGAAGTATTTCCTCTGTTTGATTTGTAAAGTGAGGACAGAAAGTCAAAAACAGTCCCTGTCATTCGTCGACCTGATGAGCAGCTTGAGCTCTTAGTATATACCTCAATCAAATTTTTTTCCGTATGTAGCTACCCTGAGAGCAATAAGTTTGTTTTGGACGTCGGTAGAATAGTAACGTGGTTTGGCAGGTTCTTGCGTGATGTTGTTAAGACGATCCAGGTCGCGAGAGTCCATTCGGAACAAATACATCGCTCCGAAGTCGCTGAACCTCCATTCATCAACATTGAACAACTCGTGCCCGTACTGATTTTCATTTCCTTACTTTTCAATTCGCGTTTGGTACCGCGGTTAGCATTTTCCTGTCTGGCTAGAAGTTCGACGATTGTTGATGACGAAATCAAAACGGAAACAGCTTTTCTTGGGATTAAGCTGTAACATGTTGATCTCTTTGAATGCAAGAGCATTTGCTTTCGCTTGGATATGATGTCAAGTGGCATGCTTAACTGCGTTCTCGGGAGCCTGGTAGAAAATGGGGATTGGAATTTTGAGAAACTCACCGATTTCCTTGGTCGTGGGTACCCCAACCGTGAAACCCAACGGGCAGTAACGGCAGTAAGCTGAACGTTTTTTGTTAGACCATTCCAGCCATTCATGGTCTTGGAGTATGGACCATTCCAATGATGTACGAAAACGTTTTGGAGGTTTCTTTCACGCTTCGCGCCACTCCCGTATGAATTCTTTCAACCCAGTGAGATGGTATTCGTCCCGATGCAGCAGGAACTTGAGCACGTGGGGATCCACGGTGACGCAGTCGTTGGTCTCATAATCGGCGATGTCGTAGAATCTGGTTGCGCCGTAACAGGTCCACACAACAAGAAATAATACGCTGAGCCGCATATTTGGTGAGCGCAATCGGAACCGTGATGGAAACTAGTATTCAAATACAGTGATACTTCTCTCCGCGTTTTTATAAGCAAAAATAGCTGGCGATAAGAAACAAACATTATTCCAATGATGGCACTTCAAGGCTGTTTCCTCCGCTAAACAGTTTGGCATTCTTTCGCTTGAACAGGCATCTATGCACAGCAAAACTTTGATCGAAAACTGAGTCAAGGACAGGCTGCAGGAAACACATTTATTTTCAAGGAAGTGCAATGCGTCCTGCATATCTTGTTCGTTGGTGGGTTGCCCATTTCCGTTTATCAACTACATACAAATGGCCCTGGCATTTTTATCTCACCCCTTTTTTTTGCACGGCTAGAATTCATGCGTTGACTGAACGTGAGCGCTAGATTTATATCGAAGTTTGCACAATGCGCAGTGCTCTGTGGCTTGCCTTTGTTGGCCAATGCCTTTGTTTGTTAAGCCATCGTTGTAAACACAAGCAGCCCTCAGACCTTGTATAAACTAGTTTACACCGTTGTATAGATTTCTAATTACTGTTGTGGTTAATGGAGGATGTGTAGTATCGTGGTGAAAACGCATCCCAACAATCAAATCGAAGTATTTTTATGTTTCGACACCATGACCGTCGCATAAGCAGAAGTTTGATCCATTCGATATAGGGCACGTCGGTTCCGCCAAAAAGTATCCTAAAGTATGCATAGGTCCTCCTTGCTTTTCGCATACGAAAGCGACTCTAGGAGAATCCGACTTCCGTTTGCGGGTGTGGATCATCCCTTCCACCTGGATATCTTTTTCAACCAAACCTTTTTGCAAAGCTGTAACCGGACTCTCAAGAGCATCGAGTCTGGCGCTTTGTTTACTATGTTTTACAGATTTTTGAACGTTCAGACTTGGGGAAGAAAAAGAGTTTTATTTTGATTTCTGAGTCAAGAAGTTTTCAAAATTTGAGCGTCGATACATCTTGTTTTGCTGAGTTCCAGCAGCAACGATTCTAAGTGTCTGGAAACAGATCTTAAAGGCTAGACTCGGTACTACAATGCACAGAAAGGGTTGGAGAGATATCTCGTTTTACGGTGGAGGAAACAAAATTTGCAGTTAGGCCTGGAGAAAACGGACAAGTCATACTGAAACACCTGATACTAAGTTCTTGTTAAGGGTAAGTTATTCTTCCAGAAACGATCGACAAGCGCAAATTCAGAACCCTCTAGTGATATGTTTAACGTGTCCTCTACATAGTAACCAGCAAAACTGACTTGACAAATTTTATAGTCTTCAAGATATAGAATTATGAAGCTACTTGGGTCAACCCGGAAGCAGCTTTTCTGTTATCTTTCGGGCAGAGCGACCGGGTGCACTAGGCTTGTGCATGCTGATTTACTTGCCGTTGGCTTTTGGTGTCGTATTAGCGCCAATTTTCACTGCAGAGAGCGCAATAAAACGACAGGCAGTACAATAACCAGCGGACAAGGCCTCTACTGACCAGCGCAATATCCTCTGCAGGTGGAGGGTGGAAGTTGACTGGTCAAACCTCTGTCCCACTGCCTCGTAGAGTAGACAAATTTTGAAACGTCACGCTGAACAGGTGAGCCGATCACAATTAAAATTTGACAAAAAATAAACGAATGATCAGAAAAATCATTGAAAACACTTTATCGAACGAACATAGTTGTGTTCACAAGTTTTAGAGACCGCGACTGTCTGCGGTATTTGACAAATCGGCCTCCGAAGTGAGTTGCTCTGCCATTTTTTAAAATTTCTCGATCGGCGTTGCAGATCGCCGTTTGAAAAAGCTATCACTTTGTAGGCGAGCTTGTTGTCTACAACTTTAGTACTGATTGGCTCTTGACCAAACGCACGAGTCGAGATAGAACGCTGCACAACCGACATCGTGTTTGTGGGTCCACAGCAGCGCACGTCAGTGTCTTTGTGCGTTGCGCGCACCATTAAACTGTAGTATGTCCATTATGCCCCATTCATGCTTACGCGTCGGCGACAGAAGACAGCAGTAAAAACGGTTTTTTGGTGACGTCATCGTTCGCACTTCCAGCGGCGAAAGTTCTGCGGCTGCAACAAAAGTTTTTGAGTACGAACGGTCCATTACTTAGTTTTTTCCGCTCGGTTTTTCGCCTTAACTTTTTCGTTTAGTGCCGTATTTCGCGATTTATGGGAATCAGGATGAGCGTGCGGGAAATGTGTTTTCTGGCGGATTTTCACTTTGGCGCGTTTTCTATCTTCCTGTAATACAACCCCTTCTGTACTCACCCAGGATCTCTTGCATAGAATCTATCGAGGTATACAGTCGGCCACTTCCGACAGGTTGTGGTCTATGACATGACACCACACCATATGACATAACCTGACCTGACATTCCGTTTCTGCCGCATCGGAGTATGAACGACAGGCAGTTTTACGGAAAGGTGCAGAGTCAAAACTTGGCGAAAAAGTTGTAACGTCATGCCTGTGTCAGAAATTTGCGAACCGTTGGTAGCCGCATTACTTGATTGCAAACTTCTCGCCTTTCACTTCTGTCGCCGACACGTAAGCACGAATGGGGCATTACTCTAGCATGAGGAACGGTCTTTACACGGAAAACATTCCCCCGTCTCCCGTTTCTAATTGTTTCCCAGAAGGGCCAGAATACACGACAACCTCCCCTTAATCTGGGTATGGGCAGGCGGCAGCCCGTTTTTGGGCATATCCTTGCTGGAGATGAAGATCGCCTTTATTCAAATACTCAGACGATATCGCCTCGACCAGTGCGAAAAGCGAGGTAAGGTTGGCCACTCTATAAACTGGCGAATCGATTTAATTCGAGTTTCTTCAATCATTACTATCTGGTGCAAAAGTATGACTTGTCCCTTCTCGACGGGACACATTAAAATTTTTTCGCGAGTTTGTTTCTGGTCTAGCTTCGGTCTTCTCCTTCATGTAATGTGTTGTCCACCGACATTCCTTTTTTCACGGCAGCAAGAATTTTGTCTGTGCGCTGACCACGGAAGGAGAAAGCTGGGCTTAAAGTCAGAGGGGATGCTATTTCGCTGTTTTTTCAATTGTTTTTCTCCCGACACTGGCCTCGTCAATTTCGAAGCGGATCTTGTTATGCTGTAGACCGGAGTTGGGTATTTATTATGGCCGTCAGAAGTCCTCTAATTGCAGCTTGCGGGATTCGAAAAACAAGAATTTCCGTTTTTTCCGGTGTAAAACCAGCGTTCAAAGTGCGCCACTTTAGTTAGTTAGTTAGAACTAAATTTATCCCGCCTCACGGACTTCCTAGAAACCTTTGGTAAGATGTTCAGCAGATGCGCCAAGCTGTGCTCTGTTTCTGCCCGAAGTTGATTAGCGATCAAACTCCCAGAGCCCTCGCTGGGGTAAGATTCAGTGTCTGGATTCATGCCCTAGTTTCCTCTCGGATAACTTTGGCATCCCATGCTTCAAAAAAACCTGATAGTGCTTTTGGGAAAACGTTCGTTTGTTTCCCGAAATTCACGGGTAACTCACACAACAGTCACTTTCGCAAACTGAATTTGCAGCTCGACAAACGGACACCGACGATCTGAACATCCGGTCATTCGAAAGCCGGATGATGGTGCATCATATCGCAAAAAGTTCGGGATGAAACACTTCGCGCAAACGACAGAACAATTTTTGAACTTGGTACCCGAAAATTATAGTAGACTCGGCGAAGCTAAA